>CM053562.1:48403246-48798724 GCA_028646485.1 Cryptoprocta ferox
CTCCAAGTGTCATTTTTTATTGTGAAGTATTTTTCTCTCTATATCAAAGGCAAATATCAAAGCCAATTACTTTCTGAATAGTGTTATTTAACAAATTTCTTAAAGAATGGGATATGTGGATATAGGATGAAGATTTTCTTTTTGCTGAACTTTGCTGAGTACCCTTCTCATGCTTTCTATGAGTCTCAAATTATTTGATATGAAGTCTAGGATTAAACTGATCCCCATTATATGCTCTGAAAAGAAAGGAAGATTTATCTTGATCATGATATTCAAGCACATTGTTATATTTTTAGCATAAATATCAAGGTAAGGTATGGTTCAGGAGAAGATAAGGAATGCCTCTATATCACTTTTTTGCATTACATATCATAAGCTTGTATCTTTGTTGGGAGATTATTCTCCATGTCTCTGGCACCTTTGCAGTTCTAGGCATTCACGGATGTAAAAGCTAGACAGAGTGTCCCCATGTGGACATGTGAACAGATTTATTTTTTTAATTTTTTTATTCTATTTCTATTTTTAAAGAGAGAGCGCACATACACGTAAGCACATAAGCATGGAGCCTAACACCGCGCTTGATCTCACAAACCTGGGATCATAACCTGAGCTGAAACCAAGAGGTGCATGCCTAACCGAGAGAGCCACACAAGCACCTCAAATAGATTTATTTATATGTGGAGATAGTCCAGGTCAAGTTCTCCTTCCTTCTCCTGAAGAAGGTTTGCTTATATACCAGGGGGGAAAAAAAGGATAACATGTTTCTCATAGGCAAAGTGTAGACAAGTTCATTAGTGATCCTTGGTAAGAACGAAGTTCTCTAAGCTGAGTATATCACAACTGTGACTCAGATCACAATGCACTCAGCATTTACCTAGGCACATTCTGCATTATTCCCATGCTTAAAGGACAAAGGAATCTAATGTGAACATGAAGTTCATGTTCTCTTCAGTGCCATGAGCAATATTCTGTCCAAATCCAATTAAACTCATTGTTTTCTTATCACTAACTACATATTAATATGTATCAATAGCTATATATTAATAACTATATAATATTAAGTTTCTTATCACTAACTATATAAACTATATATTAATATCACACGTTAATACATACAAATATGTGTATCTTACACATTTTCAAAATTAAAAAATCTTATAAATATTAACAAAAATCCCAATAGTAACAATTTATAGCAACAGTTTGAATGAGCACAGCTTAAATTCTGACAGTATAATTGAACAAACAAAAATCATACTGCACTGAAAGTATAATACTCCAAATCCCATATACTTAAAATTATAAAAGGCAAGCATAACACAAAAACAAGAAAAATTTCTAAGCAACTATCAGCTAGAGAACAAAATAGTGGACCTGAAATGTATTTTTTTATTTTCCCTGGAGACAGATTGGGGTGGTGGGGGAGAGAAATGGTCCAGTAAAACTCCATAAAAAACATACTATTTGACAGACTTCACAATAAAAGCACTAATGGTATTTATAAGTGAGTCCCTACCTAAGGAATATTTTTCAGAGAATGTATCTATTCTCTCTAGAATTCTTATGCTAAATAAATCTATAATGTGTAGATTTATTTGTTAGCTTTTTGTAAAATATTAAATAATGCAACTATTAGGTATAAAATGGAAGAAGTTATGTAAACGAATTATTTCTTTTGTGTGTAATGTATCATTTGTTATCCTCATATGTAAAAGCTAGTTCATATCTGATACTAATGTGGTAAGAAAGGAATGGGAGGGCTGAGTTGGCTGTTGCTGACTTATTTCTATTTTGCCTCTACTTCGCAATTGCTTGTGTCCTCAAAATTAATAGTAATACATGATATTGGGTTAAATGTCTACTTCTTATAAGTCTGATTTATCTCAGATCTAAAACAGATTATTATTGTTTTTGTTTAAGAGAGAGAGAGAGCGTGAGGAGCGTAGAGGGGCAGAGGGAGACAGAGGGAGAATCCTAAGGAAGCTCCATGCTCAGAGCAGAGCCGAACACAGGTCTCTATCCCATGACCCTGGGATCATAACCGGGGCCAAAATCAAGAGTCGGATGCCCAACCAACTGAACCACCCAGGCACCCTTCAAGCAGATTATTATTTTTTAATTAAGAATATCTAAGACAAATTATTTTGAAAAAATTATATATAACAACTCATAACAAAAGAGATTACTTGTTAAGTGAAAGAGCTCTTGGGCCACAATGTTTAAGTTTCAATTCAGCACTTCCACTCAGAGATTCTATGACCTTGAGTGATATAAGAAAAACAAATTACTACGGTATGTAGGGTGCACTTAGAAAACAGAAACCACACTAAGCATTTTAAGAGAGAGAATTTAATGTTAAGAATTGCTTTCAAGTTTTGGATAACTGAAAGAAGTATTGAATATTAAACATTAGTAATTTGGAAATAGTAACTACTAGAAAGAATCATGATCAGACTAGGAGAAAAAAATGAAGTGTGAATTGGAGTTGTAAGAACCTAGACATAGGGAGAAGGGCCCTGTGGATCTAAAACCCAGAACTTTAAGGATATGTTTCTTATGTTGGCACCTTTAAAGTGTAAGAACAAGGCTGTTTCTGGGAGTAACAAGCACATCTCCAGAGTAGAGTCAACTTTCTCTACTAACCTGGAGTATTGCCAAGGCTACATTGAGTAGAAGTATAAGAAAACAGGAAGAAACATATCCCTTCCTACTCCCTCCTGCCTTTTTAGTTTCTCTAAAATACTCCAAATTGGCAAAATTTCATAGATAACCAGACGTTAATGTTTAAACCAGCTTGCATAGCCTAGCCCTTGAATCACAAGCTATAGAAGGGTAAATTCTATGTTTATATGAAATAACAGCTTACTAATTGGCACAAATTTCTATCTCAAAATACTGTGATGATGAAGAAATGAATTTAAGGTGAAATCTGGCTCACATTAAGCATTTAATAATTACCTTCAATTACTAACATATATAGTAAAAATTTTATTTAAAGTTAAAACTGAGCAAGAAACACTAATCAAGAAAAAAGGAAATTAGTACAATGAAATCATTTATCCTATCTCTTCTTGACAATTGTATCCGTAGTACTTTGAACAATATCTGGTATTCAGTCGGTGCTCAAAAAATATGTTGACTAAGTTTTTAAAAATATCACACACATTAGTAATGTATTAGTTATGTAACAATTTATTCTAAAATTAATGGTTTAAAATAATAAACTCTTTTCTTCCACAATATCTGTAGGAGAAGAATCAAAGAATGATTTTATCTGGATGGTCTGGGTCAAAATCTCTACCATTAGTTTGTTAGCTGGACATGCAGTCACCTTGAAATTTGCCTGGGGGTGAATCCACTTTCAGACTCAAATGGCTATTGAAAAGTCCTCAAAAGATCTTCTTCATAGTTTACTCATATGGTTCTTAGAAGGAGGCTTGGTATTTATTCAATTGTGTTGAAAATTTATGTTCACATAGAAATCTGCACACAGATGTTTATAACAGCTTTATTCACAATTGCCAAATTAGGAACAGCCAAGATGTCCTTCAGTAGGTGAAGAGATAATAAATTGTGGTTTGTCTTAACAATGGGATATTATTCAAGTGCAAAACGATATGAGCTATCAGTCCATGAAAAGTTATGGAAGAACCCTAAATACCTATTACAAAATGAAAATAATCAATCTGGAAAAACTACATACTGTGATTCCAACTACATGACATACCGGAAAAGGCAAAACTGTGGAGACAGTAAAAATACTAGGAGTTGCCAGGTTTGGGTTGGGGAAGTAGAAAGATAAATAAGTAAAGGAAAAGGATATTTGGTTCAGTAAAAATACTCTGTATGTTACCATAATGATGAATACGTATCATTATATATTCATCAACCCATAGAATGTTAAAACCAAAAGTGAACCATAATATAAACTTTGGACACTGAGTGATTATGGTGTGTCAGTTTAGGTTCATCAGCTATAACAAATGTACCCAGCTGGTGGGGGATGATAATAACGGAGAAGGCTAGCTACGTGTGAAGACAGGACGTATGTGGGAAATCTCTTTAACTTCTCCACAATTTTGTTATGTACGTAAAACTTTTCTAAAAAAAATTATCTTAATAGGAGCACCTGGATGGCTCAGTCCACATAAGCATCTAACTCGATTTCAGCTCAGGTCATGATTTCATGGTTTGTGAGATGTGTGCTGTCATTGCAGAGCCTGGTTGGGATTTTCTCTCTCCCTCTCTCTCTGCCCTTCTCTCTCAAAATAAATAAACATTTTAAAAAGTATCTTAATAAATAAGAATAAGAAATTAAAACATTTCTGAAAAACATTTCTATATACATTATCTTACTCTAAAAATACATATCTGGGGTGCCTGGCTGGCTCAGTTGGTTGAGTGTCCAACTCAGGTCATGATCTCACGGTTCCTGTGTTTGAGCTCTGCGTCAGGCTCTGTGCTGACAGCTCAGAGCCTGGGGCCTGCTTCAGATTCTGTGTCTCCCTCTGTCTCTGCCCCTGCCCCACTCATGCTCTGTTTCTCTCTGTCTCAAAGTTTCATTATACCAATTATCTCTAATTCATTTAATGTAAGTTCATATTAAGATAACTCAAATATTTTACTTATATTCATCCAAATATACATATAAGATATCTTGCCAGATCACTTTGTTTCACAGTAAATTTTCATAATTTCAAAGTAACTGAGTAAATGGAAGATAGACTAACATGATATTTTATAGAGAAAGCACTAATATCATACATAAGTGTATTCTGTAGTTTTAGTAAAAATTACTTTTTTATATCTAAGCTGGAATATGGTAATTATGGCCAAAACTACACATGTCAAAGTAATATATTTATGTGCTCCTTTCAATAGTACATGCATTATAATTGGAAGATACAGAGAAGATTAGCATTGTCCGTATACAAGGTTGATGTGCAAATTCATGAATCATTTCAAATTTTCTGCAGTTCCCCAGTGAGCCTTTTGTGGATTAATTAAAAAAAAATAGTCAAACCACAATGTGAGACACTGAATAATAAAATTGTGATATTTCACTAGAAATACATTTCTGCAAACACTAGAAATACATGTGAATGAAGCTGAGTTACATCTAAAAAATAATAATACATTTATGTTTCTAGAAGCTGTAAATAGAATCTAATGGGTTGGAAAATAATATACCACACTTGATTTTTTTACCTTAAGCCTTGAATTTTGTCCTGGTCCAATTTGGATAAATTTGTTTTCTGAAATTTCTAAATTAAATTGGCAGTGTCTAAAAGTTTTGTTTGGTTCTACTAGTGAGAAATTTTGTTGGTGCAAAGGAAAGCTGATACTTGTGCTACCCAACTCATTGTTCAATAAATACATGGATTTGTCAAATGTAATATGCATTTTAAAAAATGAATGAAAAATTTATAATTTCAGAAGTTTAATATCTGATTAGAAATAATGAGTGCCAATGTTTTCTTTCTAGCTTGTGTTCAAGATGTGGTTGACTAAATTATTGATTTTGACTTTTTCACTCCACAGACGGTATTATATATCTAAACACTTGCCATAGCCTCCTGATGGCAGATGACTTTTCCTCACCTCTTGACTTTGGGCTTGACCAGATTATTCATTTTGGTCAATTTAATGTTGATGGTGGGAAACAGAGGCTTTAAATGTACTTATGAGTTTGGATTGCATTCCTGACCTTGGTCATTATGAGAAGACTTTTTTTTTTTCAGTCTTATCTAAATACTTTTTCCCTTTTTAGCAGAATGGATATATTTTCCAGTATTATATTATCAAACCTTCATATTTGTTATTTCATGTTTAGATTTTCAACTCAGAATTTATTTATTTATTTATTTTGGTTTGGGGATAAAGTAAAAAAAAACCAATTTGTTTCATTTTCCTTTTTAATGTGGTTACACTAATGTAGCTATATTGATATATGTGTTCATCAAAAAAATCTATCCTATCCATATTTCTGTGTAAAGCCTCTTCAACTTCATGTTATTGTTGCTTATGCTGCTAGGTCTGTTTCTGGGGTTCTATATTTTGTTTCATTAGTATACATTCTATCCATATTGTACTGATTGTCCTTTTCCCTTTGAATTACCATGGGGATTTTGTCAAAATTCATACCCCACATGAAACAAACTAAAGAAATTGATTTTAACTAAATTTTTATCCTCAAGTGACCCTAAGCTATTCTTAGATCTTTCTATTGCTAAATATATTTTAAAATCAGTTTCTCAATCCCGGAAAGATATTCATATGAAAACGTTCTTTTCCAAAATGGGATTTATTTATATCTCCATCTGGGATGAATGAGAGTTTCTGTTGCCCCACAATCTCAAAAAAAAAAATACCCAAATGTTTACATGTGCAGTTGTATAATGATGGATAAAAGTGGTGAGAATGAACACCTACCCTTGTTCCTGATCTTGAAATTTTAATATGAATGCAGTGCTATTTTTAGAAAGATATCTTTTATTACACAAATGTGTCTTTCTATGTTCTATTTCTAATTTGTTGAATGTTGTCAGCACTTAATTATTATCTTTAATTGTGTTAATTACTTTTTTGTGTACCTATCAAGATGATCATATGTTTTTAATATGTATATATGGAAGATTATATAAATTGCTTTCTATTTATTTTTTACTTTTTATTTTTTAAATATTTACTTGGGGGGAGCAGAGGGAGAGAGAGAGAGAATCTTAAGCAGTCTCCATGCTCAGTGTGGAGCCTGATGAAAGGCTCAAAGTCACGACCCTGAGATCATGATCTGAGCTGATTATCAAGAGTCAGACTCAACCAATAGAGCCACCCAGGCACCCTTTTAAACTGCTTTTTAATTTTTTCTTTTTTAAAAATGTTTACTTATTTTTTGAGAGAGAGAGAGAGAGCATGAATGGGGCAGGTGGGGGGAGGGGTCAGCGAAATAAGGAGACACAGAATCTGAAACAGGCTCCAGGCTCTGAGCTTCAGCACAGAACCTGTCCTAGGGCTTGAACTTAGGAGGTGTGAGATCATGACCCGAGCTGAAGTCAGGCACTTAACCGACTGAGCCACCCAGGCGCCCCTTAAACTGCTTTTTAAACCCTAACATATATTTATATTCTAGGATATACACAAGTTGGACTTGATTTGTCACTGTCTGTTATACATTGCTGTACTTAATTTGTTAGTATCTTATTTTATATCTATATCTATATATTTATTAATTTATATGTATATATTCTTTAGTCATGAATATTTGGGTTTGTAGTTGCCGTTTCTTGTAATATTTTTATCTGATTTTGATATCAGGATTTTATTAGTCTCATAAAATAAATTAGCATGAAATGCTTCTGTCTACATACAGTTACTTTTCTTCCAATTCCAAAAGTATATTGTGTAGAACTAAGGAATTATAAGGAGCACCAGCAATCTGATGAAGTTTTTTGAGGTGATAGTGGGGTTCATGGGGTCTGGAGCTGACAGCCAAGAAAGAATTCTTGAAGACATCTTTTGTTCAAAAAGGTGATTTTATTAAAGCATGGGGACATGACCTGTAGTCAGGAAGAGCTGCCATGAGACCATGAGGAGAGACTGGTTATATACTCTGGAGTTGGGGGAGCTAAAGTCCAGGGCAAGTTTCCAATGAGATTTTCACTTGCTAAAGAAGACTCACAGAATACTGGAGGCCTAGCTCTTGTCAGGTTATGGTTGCTTTTCCCTCTAGCAAATCGTTACCATTAAGACAGTAGGGAGTTCCTGGAGAAATATTTACTCTGCCTGCCTCAAGTATTTGTCAATGGGCTGCAGGTTGTAAGGAAATTTAATTTTATCTGCCATTTCCTTCTCACCTTTGTTTCCCACATCACTATGGAGGGCTATGGGGCTCCAGGAAACTGACTCTATAGATTTCTGGAGATTAGGCTATTGACAAGATTTGTCTTTTTCTTGTAATTTACTAAGATATTTGTAAGTAAATGGAGACTCAGGTCCTGCAGGATTAAGATCTCTATCCATTTGTTTTTCCCCTTTCCTTTGTTCTTAGACAGCCAGGAGTGACTGAGGGATATCACACATATCCTGCCCAGGTGTGGAGGGTATTAGCAGTCTGCCAGTTTACCTTATGCTCCCTCATTAATATCTATCTGTTAGAGAATTAGGAAATTTGGAAAATAGAACATATAGGCAGGCCAATTTTATCACTTTGGTATTTCTGTAATAGCACACAAAGGTAGAATTGAGTTCAGTAATCTCTACATATTTTATATCACTTAAAAGGTCAGTATTGTTAGACAACCAGTCATAACAATAATAGCAAAATATCTTGGAGATAAGGTTTAACTCCTAATGTTTACACAATTTTCTGTTCACTTGAAAAATAGGAATCATGCCCTGAGTCTTTTGTTCACTGTTTCGTTCTTGTTTTGGAGTAGTTTTATTTACATGTACAAATAATACAGATGTATTGTAATATGTTATCTAAAAGTAAATCTTTACTCTGAAAGAAAAACTATCATAGTTAAAATATACACAATTAATTATTATTATGCTTTAATTTCTAGAATGTGACAAAGGGCAAGAATTAATTATGGCAGATAAGAGAATTCAACTGATTGTGCCAACTAGTTTTTAGCATTTAATTATTTGAAATCTATTTAATAATTCTATTGTTAAAAGAAATAACTAATTTGAGTTAATAAGGCATCATCTGAATTAACTTGGAACAAGGCACGGGATAGTATTCAGATGAAATGTAAAGTTCACTATTGTGTAATATTCAGATGTGTTATATAAGTGAAGTCATACTCTCAAAAAGATTGAAATATACAAGTGTTTTTGATTACAGATAAATCTGTTATGACTATGTCTATAAATCCTACACAATTAAATAATCTGACAAATTAGCACAGCTACATGATGACAGCAATTGCTTTATATGAATTTTACCCTATCAAATGACTGCTTGAGCTAATTTATTAAATTAGTCATTGTTTTGATTCCATATACACAAAGATATCATTCAGTTAATCAAAGTAAGCCTTTGAAACATTCCCTTTCTCTTTAAATCCTCATTTTCAACTTCATTACATTTGAAACAAAGATATTTATTACAATTTGAAAACCAACTTGTGTATGCAATATACATATATTTGAATACAATAATACATTAAAAGTTCATCTGCACTCATAATAATTCAGAATATGTTGATTTTAATTCTTTCTAAAAAATTATCATCTCTCTTCTCCTGGAGTATTTTATGCAGCTCTAGTCAATAACATTTTATTCAGGAAAAAATTGACAGCCAAGATAACAAAGATGATCAGGGTGAAAAAAAGATATTTTGTGAAGCAATTTATTAATTAAGAAATTCTTTTTATGGAAAGACAACAGAGATATAGATTATTTTATGCCATATAAAGGAAACAACAAACGTGGATATACTTGTTTATACTGTGGAAGCAGGAATTATTTCCATGAATATCTGTGTGCCATGCAAATTACAGGATTGGACATAAACCAGGCAAAAGAGAGGGCAATACATTTGTATGCTGTGACAGAGCAGCCATTTAAGTTGAGGAGGAAAGTAAGGGATTGCCTGCATTTAGGAGTTTGTCTTTGAAATGACTGGCACCATTCTGATAAAAACAGTCAGAGGTTATTAACAAGCTTGAAACATGTTAGGTGCTAGAATGAATAAATGGATTCTTAACTAGGAAATTGACCTAAAAAAACCTTAAAAAGAATTATGGGAACAAATCAGGTAGATCATATAGAGAGTACTGTTGCTCTGAGTAGCTGAGTAGTTGACTCCAAAAGTTACATGTTTAGAGATGTAAATCTGAATTGCCTTAGAGGCTGAGGAAGTAGAAATGAAAATATGGATCTACGAATCTATTAGGTAAAACAATGATGTCAGTGTTGGTAGGTAAACTGTGTAGGGACTGATAACTACCTTACCTTTTGGAAATAGTCTTAAGCAAAAAGTTTTAAGGAGAAAATTATAGTTTCTTTCGTTATCTGTGTGAACTGTAGAGTGATATGCTTTTAAATAATGGCTAGCACAAATGCTAGTCTTTGTTTGAAAAGAAGCTTCACCACAAACAAGAAATGTCTTTTTTTTTTTTTGAAAATATGAGTTATAAGTAACTGCTGAGCTCTAAGAAAAATGATACCAACTTGGGATTGTTAGCCCCTGGGATAGTGGTAATGGTCTTAACAAGCACAGGTACACTCCTTATCATGAAGCAAGAAGTGTGAGGCTGTAAGAAGATAAAGTAGGTCAGACAACATATGTCATTAGTGTTGTTTGTTGTCACAAATAATAACAAGAAAAGGTCCATAAGGAAAGAGAATTGATTTAAATGATAACTGTGATACACATACTACACAGCTACATAGTATTACATGTAGATTGTTTTTTTTTCTGAAATGGAACATTAGTATATCAACATAAATCATAATGTGAGAGCTTTAATTTAGTTGCAGAGTAAATGCTATTCAAAAGTATTTAGAACATGTTTTTTAGTTGCAAAAGAGACAAACTGCAATTAAAATTCTACATTGACTCTCAGAGTGTCACAGAGGCCAAGTAGAGTTCTACCCTTTTGGCGCAGGCTGCATGATATGATTTTGTTCTTTACTCTGAACTGTAAGCCTTGCTTTTATTCCCACAGTGATGGCTGTACTCCAATTACTGGGAAGTAAATGTATTTTGCATTATAATTGCATAAATTTGTAAAACTGAACACTGGTAATCCTTCAACTAAGGAATTGGCATTCTGAGGAGAAAAATAGTTTTTGATATGGTAGGAGAGAGCAAAGAAATGCAGACAAATAAAAAAAAATGCAGCATCCTAATGGGTGAGGTGGTGGTTACTATGACAGTATTCCCTTCCATTGTGCATCTCCTAATACTACTGTGTAGAGTTGATTGTCACAAGGAAAATAGTTCTCTGAAGTGTCTGAGAGAATCAGATATATTCAGCTAACAGAGAAGTCTAATGCCGGAAAAACAACATGATGAAAAATATGACTCAAGTTAAGACAGGCGAAACCCTGAAAAACACAGATGTAGAGGTTGTTTGTAAAAAGTGCAATCTGTACAAAAGTGATAGAGAGATAAATACTTGAAAAGATTTTCAGGAAGTGGGAAAAGCATGCATTTAATTACTATACGAATAGACGGATTTGCATTTTATGTGTTGTAAAGCTCAGAGACATTAAGTGTTTCTACAGCTCTAATACACCTAGTTAATTGTGGTGCCATGCCTTCACTGTCTGGCTGAAATAACTCCAACGTGTGTCCCAGATTTAGGGTCTTTCCTGGTTCCACACAAGTTTTATGATTGTTTGTTCTAGCTCCGAGAAGAATGCTGGTGTTATTTTGATTGGGACTGCACTGAATTTGTAGATTGCTCTGGTTAGTATAGACATTTTGACAATATTTGTTCTTCTAATCCATGAGCATGGAATGTCTTTCCATTTCCTTGTGTCTTCTTTAATTTCTTTTATAAGTTTTCTATAGTTTTCAGCGTACAGATGTTTTATCTCTTTGTTTAGGTTTATTCCTAGGTATTTTGTGATTTTTGGGTGCAATTGTAAATGGGATTGATTCCTTGGATTCCTTGATTTCTCTTTCTGCTGTTTTATTATTAGTGTATAGAAATGCACATTGATTTTATATCTTGCAACTTTCCTGAATTCATGTATCAGTTCTAGCAGTTTTTTGGTGGAGTCTTTCAGGTTTTCCATGTAGAGTGTCATGTCTTTTGCAAAGAGGGCAAGTTTGATTTCTTCCTTGCTGATTTGTGTGGCTTTTATTTATTTTTTTTTTGTTGTCTGATTGCTGAGGTTAGGACTTCTAGTATTATATTGAACAACAGTGGTGAGAGTGACTATCCCTGTGGTATTCCTAAGCTTAGCGCAAAAGTTCAGTTTTTCCCTATTGAGGATGATATTAACTATGGGTCTTTTGTATGTGGCCTTTATGATGTTGGAGTATGTTTGTTCTATCTCTACTTTATTGACAGTTTTTATCAAGAAAGATGCTGTATTTTGTCAAATGCTCTTTCTGCATCTATTGAGAAGATCATGTGGTTCTTGTTTTTTTTTTTTATCGATCTGATGTATAGATGCAGAAAAAGTATTTGTGGTCTTTCCAAATTTTTCCTGTGGTTCATTTCAAGTTTTATAGTATTGTGGGCTGAAAGTATGTATAGTATGATATTGATCTTTTTGTGGGCTTTTGAGGGGTGATTTGTGACCCAGTGTGTGATCTATTTTGCAGAATGCTCAATGTACACTTAAGAAAAATGTATATTTTACTGCTTTAAGATGAAATGTTCTGAATATGTCTGCTAAGTACATCTGGTCCAATGTGTACAGACTTAATTCTAAACAAGGTTTGAATATTGCCCCAAAATCAAAATAGTACTTTTCCATAACTAAAATAACTACAAACAATAAATGTAAAATTCTAGAGGCATTTTTCTGAGGAATCACAAGAATAATTTTAATACATGACATTGCCATAACAACCCCACCATGTTTTGCAGGATTTGGTAGGATTATACTGATTAAGTATATTCATTTATTTTTACTTATTTTTATTTTTTAATGTTTATTTAGTTTTGAGAGAGTGCAAGAGGGGGAGGGATAGACATAGGGAGACAGAGGATCTGAAGCAGGCTCTGCTCTGATAGCAGTGAGCCCAATGTGGGCCTTGAACTCCTGAACCATGAGATCATGATCTGAGCTAAAGTTAGATGCTCAACTCACTGAGCCACGTAAGAGCCCCTAGGTATATTTATTTTAAGATGAATGAATAGCAAATTAGTACTTTATATAAACACCTCTACTAATGCTTCCTCTCATTTAACAAATGTATCAGATGCATTACCAAACCTAAAGGAAACAATATAATTCAATTAATAATTCAAGGATAATGAAAACATTTCACAGTTGGTTCAACTCTTTCTCTTCCACAATGTCAAAGAATTTAAATTTTCTATAACCTAGGAGATGGGATGTGGAAATAAGAGCAAGGGAAGTATTGGCAAAATGGAGTATCCAGTTCTTCCAGATAGATAAATAACAACATAGAAAAAAAATGTTTTAAAGCTCTCTTTTCTTAAACGTTTGCCACCAAATTATAGGTAAGTATGCAGCTCTTAAATTCACTTATATAAATATGCAATTAACTTATTAATAAACAAACATGTATTAAGGAACTGTTTATAAAAATATAAGATAGAATAATTTGATACATTATCAAGAAGAAATGGATAATTTCATTATAAATGGAAATTGTTTTGTGTTCTGTTGATCTAAGAATATATAACCATAGTGTAAAAATTTAAATTGCTTTTATGCAATAGGGTACAAATGCTAATTTGGAAAATAGACAGTTTAGTGTTAAATAAAACTATTTTGAGAATGTAAAGAAAAAACCCAGGGGAATTAGAAGCAGAGAAAAGAAACAGACTATTTAAAAGAGTAATAATGCAGTGAACTGTGTAACTCCTCATTTATTAGGTAAAAACATGACACTGTGAACTAGATTAGACAATTGAGAACTAATGCTTCAAAACTGGGTACTCCCATACTCAGAATGGACACTGAGAATCTAAATCACATCTTAATGCCCACATTAACATAAGTTGGCTATTTTGCTGTTATTATTAGTACTTTTTTGCTCTTCCAGGATTGCTCTGCCCCATTGGTTCTGTGGTTCATTATAGGTACTTCTTAGAAAACCATTAACTCTTTATTGGAAAATTCAACAAACAATTTAATGCCCTAAGATTATTTGAATGTTTTTCAAAATCCTCTCCTGGCTGTTTCCAGCAATTCTGGATTGCTGTATGTGATTCTTACTCAGTCTTTATCAAGTCCCCACATTTAAATAGTGCTTTAAACCCAACTTACAATTCTTTCTTTTTAACGTTTATTTATTTTTTGAGAGAGAGAGAGCGAGCGAGAGAGAGAGAGAGAGAGAGAGCACACAAGGAAGGGAGGGGCAGAGAGGGAGAGGAAGACACAAAATCTGAAGCAGGCTGTCAGCTCAGAGCCTGACACAGAGCTCAAACCCAGTAACCATGAGATCATGACCTGAGCTGAAGTGAGACGCTCAATGGACTGAGCCACCTAGGTGTCTCCCAACTTAGAATTCTTAATAAATTCTGACCTTCTCCAACTCCCTGGAATATGTAGAAATCCAAAAATTTCTAAGGTGGTCTTTTTCCTTAATCAATCATTTCAGCTTCAGTTTATCAAATGCAAAAAACTGTTAGCACTAATAAATGTATTCAGTAAAGTTGCAGAATATAAAATCAACATACAAACATCAGTTGCTTTCCATACACTAACAATATACTACCTAAAAAGGAAATTAGGAAAGCAATATACTTACATACCATCAAAGGGAAGAAAATATTGAGGATAATCAGCTAAGGTGTGAATGACTTGTCAACCAAAAACTATGAAAAGTTCATAAGTTCATAAAAGAAATTAATTAAGAAATAAATGGGAAGTTATCTTGTGCTCTTGGATTGGAATACTTAATGTATTGTTAAAATGTCCAATCTGTACAAAGTACAGATCAATGCAGTGTCTATCAAAATCTCAATTGCATTTGTCACAGAAATATAAAAAATAATTCTAAAATTTATATGAAACCACAGAAATCCCTGAATGGCCAAGACAATCTTGAGCAAAACCAGTGTTGGTGGCATCACATTTTAAAAATTACAATATATATTACAGGGGTGCCTGGGTGGCTCAGTAGGTTAAGCATCTGACTTCAAAGCAGGTCATCATCTTGTGGTTTGTGAATTCAAGCACTACTTCAGGCTCCGTGCTGACAGCTCAGAGCCTGGAGCCTGCTTCGGATTCTGTGTCTCCCTCTCTTTCTGCCTCTCCCCGACTCATGCTCTGTCTCTCTCTCAAAAATAAGTAAATATTAAAAAAAAACTTCTTAAACAAAATTACAATATATATTACAAAGCTATAGTAGTTAAAACAGTATGGTATTATCATAAACACACACAGAGTGACAAATGGAACAGAAGAGACAAATGGGCATATAATGACAAATAGTGAATGATCTCATTTACATGTGTGGAATCTAACATAGTTTCATAGAAGCAGAGAGTAGAATGGTGGTTATCAGGGGCTGGAGGGATGGGCAAATAGATGTTGACCAAAGGCTACAAAGTCTCAGTTATAAATGACTATGATGAATAATTTTGGAGATATAACATAGGGCATGGTGACTCTACTTAACAACCCTGCATTGGATATTTGTAATTTTCTTTGAGGATAGATTGTAAGTATTCTCACTATGCATACATGAATAAGAAGAAAGAGCAGAAGGAGAAGAAAGAGGAGGTCGGGGAGGAGAAAAGGAGGAAGAGAAGTAGAAAGAAAAAAAGAGAGGAAGGAAGGAAGGAAGGAAGGAAGGAAGGAAGGAAGGAAGGAAAGAAAGAAAGAAAGAAAGAAAGAAAGAAAGAAAGAAAGAAAGAAAAATGTTTTAATGTTTATTTTTTAATGTTTATTTTTGTGAGAGACAAAGACAGAGCATAATCAGGGGAGGGGTAGAGAGAGAGAGACTCACAGAATCTGAAGCAGGCTCCAGGCTCTGAGCTGTCAGCACAGAGCCTGACATGGGACTTGAAATCAGAAACTATGAGATCATGACCTGAGCTGAAGTTGAACACTTAACCAACTGACCCACCCAGGTGCCCCATGTTCTAAGATTTTAAATTTTATTTATTTATTTATTTAGTTAGTTAGTTAGTTATTTAGTTAGTTAGTTAGTTTTTACAATGAGAGAAAGCATGAGTGTGAGTGGTGCAGATAAAGAGAGAGAATTTTAAGCAGGCACCATGCCCAGTACAGAGCCCAATGTGGGGCTTGATGTCACAACCCTGAGATCATGACCTGAACAAAAATCAAGAGTTAGCTACTTAACCAACTGAGTCACCCAGGAACCCCTAAAATTTTAAATTTTAACTAAATGATTCCTTTAAGCTCACATTTCCTTTAGATGAATATCCTTATTGTACATGTGTATATTTCCTGCTATTTTTGAATAGCCATAAGATGTGTTTTTATATTTAAGAAAATGTAACATTAAATTATATTTCTCAACTAGAGATGACGTTGCCTTATGGCATATTGACAATATCCAAAGATATTTTTGCTTGCCAAAACTAGCAGACTGCTAGTGGCATCTAATAGGTTAAGGTGAGTGGTGCTACTAAACATTTTACAGCGAACAGGGCAGATTCTGACTAAAAACAAATGAACAAACCAAGAATTTGACAGAATCAAAAAGTCAGTAGCACCCAGGTTGAAAAATCCAGCATTAAAATTATTGTCCAGTTTTGAAACAAAGGATTTTTTGTTTGTTTGTTTGTTTGTTTTGGTTGGTTTGTTTATAAGCTTTTATTTTAATTCCAGTTAGTGTATGTAGTGCTATATTGGTTTCAGTTGTGCAATATAATGATTCAATAATTCCATTCTTTTTTTTTAGTTTTTATGGAACATATAGTTTTAACAAACATGCTTTATATTACAATACATACTGTCTGCAATTTCCTTTTATATCAAGACTTCTCTTGGTGTAAGCATTTTAAGTTGCTCCCAATATGTATTAAAATAGTGTCTCATTCTGAGAATAATCTACATTGTTAATTGGATTTCTTTGACCGTCCTGTGCTTTAATCATCTGCACATTTAATAACTGAATCCAAGGTTTGACAATATTATGTCATGGAAAGGTGCTTCTAATTCCAGGTGACAAATCAGAAATAGTTTTATGTGCTATTTTTCTCCCCTGTTGATATATTTTTATCTTGGATCATTACTTTCCACAACCAAAACACATTTTGGCTTTTTCATGCATCCCTAATGAAGACAATTAAAATACTCGATATACATTATATGGACAGGATCTCTTTTTAATTGTTCATTGTTTGCTTTCATAGTGATCAGTTATATTAAATGAGCCTTGACTTTAAAGAGCAGCTTGATGTTCTATGTTTAATTTATCATTTCAGGTGATACCGAGTGCTATTTAGGCTTCAATTCTGGAACTGAAAGACTCGTGTTATTCAACAAAAGTATTATAAATGACAATATTTCAAGCAGTTCAGAGAAAATTTCAAAATTAAAAGAGCCTTCTTTGGTCTCAGAAAACATGACAATAAATCTAATAAGAACTTGTACACTTCTATCCTTCTAAAATGAATTTATTCTAACATCTTTAAGATTTTATGTTCCTCAAATAATGTAAGGGACTGAAATACCTCCACAGAATAATCGGTTAATCTGAATCAGAGTATAAGAAAAGAACAAGTAAGATAATAAAGGCAACTGATACTGACATCAGTGTGAATCATGAGCCATGGAGAACATGGCAAATGAAACAAAGAATGACAATCTGAAAAAGGGAGTCAATTGCTGCCACGTGGGGACAGACCTGATTTTTCAATAAAAATAAGTTATCCAAACATCTACCTAAAAATCTGTTAATTTTATGTATTGACTAATAATTATCCTGAAAACACTCAGTTAAAACTATAAAGTCATAGGGCACTGGGTGGTTGAGTCCTTTAAGTGTCCAACTCTTGATCCGCTCTATGCTGAGAGTAGAGTCTTCTTGGGAGTCTCTCCCCCACCCCCTCTCTCTCTCTGCCCCTATCTCCTGCTTATGCACACACTCTCTCTCTCAAAATAAATAAGTAAATAAATAAATAAATAAATAAAACATTAAAGAAACTATAAAGTCATACAAACATCTGCTATCTACATTTGACCAATGAATTATTATTTTTTCTTTCTTCTTTTTGTTTTAATAGATTTCAAGACTGGTCCTCAATATGAAGACAAGTATAAAATATGAAAATTTATATGATTCAGCTTTACCAAATATGATAATTTTATGTGTAAAGTTGGCTGGTCCACTGTGCCTAGATGTTTGCTCAGACATTATTCTGAATGTTTCTGTGATTTTTTTTCTGATGAGATTCACATTAAATTGGTAGACTTTGAGTAAAACAGATTGCCATCCATAATGTGGGTAGGTTTCATACAAATCAACAAAAGTGAAAGGCCTTAAGAGATCAAAAACTAATTTCCCCCGAGCAAGAAGGAATTCTGCCAACAGGTGACCTTTAGACTTGAACTGCATTATTGGTTCTTCCTTGTTTCTCCAGCAGATTTCTTAGCTGCCAACCTCAATAATCTCACAATTCCTTAAAATAAATCTGTCTATCTATAAATACTTACCTTATTGGTTTTGGTTCTCTGGAGAACCTTGGCTAATACACCAGTTTAAATCAAAGCTCTGACACTGATTCCTTCACTCATAGAAAAGTATGTAATCCATTGTGTTTAATTTAGTCAGATATTTGTGTAGATATTGCATAATAAACAATCAGAAAATTTCAGTAGCTTTCCACAACATGCTCATGCATCCGTGGGTTAACTCTATTTACTATTTCATTTATAATTCATTATAAGATCCAGACTGAAAATCAGTTCCTTAAGATATGATCTTCAAACAGAAGTTAGAAAAGATGCAAGTAAAATCATGCATGCAAATTTAAAATGTCTGTCAGCTAAATAATCAGTTGTTATCACATTCCAAGGGCAAAGTGAGTCAAAGGGGCAAACTGATAACAAAAAGTAATATGAATGAAGAACAAAGAACTTCAAGAAAAAAAATACCATCTACTAAAGTCCTATAAGAAAGAACACATTCCGTAGGGTTAAGATGTTGGTGTCTTTACCTTTAGTAAAAGTTTGTGGACTGCAGTTAATTAGACTTAAGTATTGTTATAGTAGAAAATTGTAGTAACACAAAGTAGAATAGTTGTTCAAGAGTTCAAAGTAAGAAATCCTATAATGAACATACCAGGTGAAGAAAAAAGGAAGTTTCAAGGTTCACATGTTTCATATTTGTGTACATCATCACCAAAGGATAAGATAATATTAACATAAGAAAAAAATTCTAAATTTGGCCAAAAATGTCATTTTAAATAATTATTTGTAATGTGAATTCAATTTATTAAAATTAGGACCTATTTATAAAGTGGATTTTATATTTTGAATAATTAATGAATGTTAGAAAGCAAGTGTGTTAAAAGAACATTAAAAATGTAGTTTATATCATTTTACACTAATCTTTAAAGGACAGAACACAAAAATAAGTCACAGAATAAATTTTGAAGCCACAATGAAACCAACACTGATTAGATGTATGAAATAAGAAAAGTTACTTGACCTCGTTACCTCACTAATTTCTTCTGTTAAATGAAAATTGCAATAGATCTCACTACCAAGGGCTAGAAAAAGAATAAGTGAGGTAAAATATGTTAAAATATGTAACTACATAGTGTTTGGAATGTTGTAGATGATGTATACAAGTGTTATTATACATTTATTTGTGCTTTTTTCCTCTTTCATACAGATAAAATGTTGATATAAATTAAATACATTTTCATACAACAGGAAAAAAACCATAAAAATGCATTCTTGCTTTTATTCCATTATTTATAAAATATACTCCTGAGTTATTATTGAAATTTATAAATTATTAATAAGGAATTTACTAGTACCCCTGTCAGTTATCAGAATTTTATTCTAATGTAGTGCTTAAACATATTTAAAGAGTAGGATCAGCCTGTGTTTTGTCTACTGAAAAATGACATAAATATTTAGAGTTCTTAGAAATCTTGAAATTTGATGATATGAAGTAAAAACAATTAGTTTAATTAGACATACACTCACACAAATGTAGTCAATTGAAATTGAAAAGAATGAAAAGGGAGTCTAATAGAGAAAATATCATCTGTTCAATAAATAATGATCAAACAGCTGGATGTCCATTGCAAAAACTGAACCCAGATGCAAACCTTAAAACTTTCACAAAATTATCTAGAAAAGATCATATACCTAGATGTAAAATTGAAAATTACAAAATTTCTGTAAGCAAATATAGAAGAAAATCTATGTGACTTTTGATTTGGTGGTGAGTTTTTAGATAGGACATCAAAATCATAATATATAAAAGAAAAAATTGATGACTAAATTTTGTTAAAATTAACTATTGCTCCCTAAAAGACACTACTACGTAAATGAAAACAGAAACCAATGACAAAGAGAAAATATATGCACAATTTATATCTTATAAAAGATTTTTATCCCAATTATACAAAGAAATTTTACAACTCAATAATAAGAATATTTACAACAAAAATTAAAAATGGGCAAAATATCTGAACAAGCACCTCATCCAAAACAGATAACAAATAGGCCTATAGTATATTCAACAGTGGGGCACCTGAGTGACTCAGTTGGTTAAGCATCTGACTTTGGCTCAGGTTATGATCTCGCTGTTTGTGAGTTTGGGCCCCGCATCAGGCTCTCTGCTGTCATTGAGGAGCCCGCTTCAGATCCTCTGTCTTCCCCTCTCTGTACCTCCCCTGCTTGCTCTCTCTCTCTCTCTCTCAAAAATAAACATTAAATATATTTAACAGTATTTGTCATCAGAGAATTAAAACAGTATTTGTCCTCAGGGAATTAAAACTTAAAACAGTGAGATATTACTACATACACCTATGAAAAAGGCCAAAATATACATATATATAATCATATATACAAAAATACATACAATAACATAAAAAAACAAAAACTTCAAAACTAACAACACCAACTGCTAGTGAAGATATGTAGCAACAAAAATTCATCAGGGGGTGCCTGGGAGGCTCAGTCTGTAAAGCATCCAAATCTTTTTTTTTTTATTAAAAAAGATTTTTTAATGTTTATTTATTTTTGAGAGTGAGAGACAGAACATGTGTGTGTGGGGGCGGGGGGGAGATGGAGATAAAGAATCCAAAGCTGTCAGCTCAGAGCCTGATGCAGGGCTCTAACTCATGAACCTGAGCCAAAGTTGGTTGCTTAACCAACTGAGTCACCCAGGCACCCCAAGGGTCCAACTCTTGATGATGGTTCAGGACATGATCTCACAACTGATGAGATGGAGTACCACATCAGGCTCTGCGCCAAGCCTGCTTGGGATTCTGTCTCTCCCTCTCTCACTGCCTCTCTCCTGGTCATGTGTGCATTCTCTCCCTCTCTCAAAATAAATAAATACACATTAAAAAACAAACAAACAAACAAAAAAATGGGGTGGCTGGTGGCACAGTCAGTTAAGCCTCCAACTTTGGCTAAGGTCTTGATCCTGCGGTTTGTGAGTTCGGGCCCCACGTTGGGCTCTGTGCTGGCAGCTCAGGGCCTGGAGCCTGCTTCAAATTCTTGGTCTCCCTCTCTCCTCCCCCCTCCCTTGCTCATGCTCTCTATCTCTCTCTCTCAAAAATGAATAACCATTAAAAAATTTTTAAAAAAGACTCCTGGTGGCTGGTAGGAATGCAAAATAGTGTGGCCACTTTGGAAGACAGGCATTTGAGTAAAAAGTTGAGTTTTCTCTATTCATAATGGTGCAATCTATTATAATTGGTCAATGATAATAAGTAATGTATGTATACATTCAAGATATATTGGAGTGTGTTCTCTATTTTGTAAGTATATTAAAATCAGACCCAAAATTGTGTCACACTGGAAAAAATTTTCCTCTCACAGTTCATAGCAAAATATGGACTGATTAACCCATAATCAAAGGAAGTATGTCCCAAAAAGGAAAAAAAAAAGTTTTCTTACATTGTCTAAAATTCCATCTATTTCTCCTACATTCATAATTATTTTTGCTTTTATTAAGTAAGCTGAAACATTTCCCTCCCAAGTTTTAATGTAAAGAACTAATAATTCAAATATTATATACTCTGGTATAATATATTGAATAATTTTGACAAAAGTATAGTATTTGAAAACAATATTGGATGACATTCATGTATTCCAAAAAGTTTGTCAGATCACAGTTGTAATTAAGTGGTTAATGTAAATGTAGCTTTAATTTGTTGAAGCAAGAGTTCTGCATCATATACTTGTAAAGCAACCTTCTCTAAATTATAGACTTAATTCCTGTCTTAATCCATACAGACTTAATCTCATTTTTTTCTGATAAACATTTTTAAAAAGTCAACATGTGGGGGTGACTTAATAGTTTGGTCACTATAGGTAAATAGCTTGACAAAGTTATTCCCAGTTTGAGGATGTTTACCACCTTAAAAGTATTTTAATTTCAGGAAACATATTGGGATATTAGACAATAACTCTTTTTCATGCAACTTGAATTTCACTTTTTAAAGCTAGGTCATCTCTGTTTTCAACCAATGATAGAATTTCTTATCATTCTCTTGTTAATTCTTCTTTTTTAAAGAGACTGGGTCAATGTAACATTATCTTTTCTCATTAATCTTTCTAGCATTCTATTTTACATTTGCTGTGATGTGTAGGCAACTACACTCACTGATTGAGAATTGAAATTCAAAATATTAATTTTAGTGTCTAAAAAAAACAACACATGAAAACCACAATAACAAAGTCAGACAAAAAATTGAAATGATACATTTTTAAGAATTACATTTGCATAGACTGTCATATGTAAAATTATATTTTCTGGTAGTGAAAAAGAAATTGAAATATGGTTCAGGGCTATACCTGAGATTCAATGTGGCAGTTGCAGAGCTTTGATATAATGGAAAGAGTATAAGTTACACTCCTACTTAAAAAGTTAGTGCTAGAGGGTGCATGGGTTGCTCAATCAAGCATCTAACTCTTGATTTCAGCTCAGGTCATGATCTCACAGTTCATGACTTCGAGCCCTGTGTCAGGCTTCATGCTGACAGTGCAGATCTTTCTTGGGGTTCTCTCTCTCTCTCTCTCTTTCTCTCTCTCTCTGCCCCTTCCTCACTTTCGTGTGCATGTTCTCACTCTCTCAAAATAAACAAGTAAACTTTGAAAAAAAGAGTCATTAGTTCATTAACACAATAAAAAATGAACTTCTCTCACAAGTACTACTGCACTTTCCATTTGGAAAGTATTCTGAGAGTAACATGATAGAGATAATCTAACACTATTAAGTTGGGAAACAACAAACAAATTAATCATTTAAATCATTATGTCAAATGTAAAGTTAAAAGAAAGTGAAGAATAAAGAAAGTTAGAATCAAGAACATAGCAACTGATAGTGATATTATCCTATAAAAGATAATAGTCATTAGGAAAAATTTTTATTGAAAGAGTGAACACATTTAAAATTTGTATTTTAATCTGTATTTAAAATAATTTATATTTAATCTATATTGTTCTTACATTGAGCATGGTTTGATTTTTCTTCCTCCTCCCCTTTTTTAATGTAAGTATCAGGTTCTTGAGAAGACAACATGAACAGTGTTTTTATTGAATACATCCTGAAGATATGTCCATATCAGTACATATTACCATAGTACTTCATCATAGAAATAGAACACATAAAATATCACAATAATTTTTCACACTATCCTTACCATTTCTAGAGTATAATGATTTTATCAGATTTTCTTAAGTCTTCTAAGTGTTCTAGTAATCTTATGAAAAGATATCTGTCCTTTCTTAACACTCTTTCATGAATAATCTGGAGGTCAATCAATTAATTCATGTCAGGTCAAGAAACCAATTTTTTTTTCAAGGAACCAATTTTTATTGCAAAGTTTTCCAACACTGAGAAAGTTTTAATTTTAACTGTTAGTTCAGCAGCTGTTCAAGTTCATGACTTTCACACATATTTAATGCTTTAAACTTAATGTATTTTTTGGAAATGATATACACATTAACTTTCACATGACCAACATTGCTGAACTCATTATTCTGTCATTATGATATATGTATCATGCATCTCCATCTTATTGGATGTTTCTTTTTTTCCTAATAAGAATCTTATGATAATTAATATGGTATCTAGGTGTTTCATTTCCATGAAGGTGAGAGATTGAATCCATGTAGTTGATCTTATTCTTTAGGACGTGTGGTTAATTTGTCATTTTGGCACCCATATACAGACTTCTTGAAAGTGGTAATTATGATTATTGGTCTATTAATTAGGCCTTAATATTTTTGTTAAATATATTATTTTCTGGTTAATTTTATTCACACACTGACCCAACACATCCTCCCAGACACTGACATATGCATTATAAACCATCTGCCAAAATATGTAATCACCTTTCTTATTAATATCCACAAATACTAAACCTAAGTTATCATATTTACTTTTATTGAGTATGAAATTATCATTTGATACTTTATTGTTACCTTTGAAATTTTTGTGTATTATTCTGAGTTAAGAGACTTACAAAACCATTTTCACTGTATGTAACTACTACTGCTACTTCTACTAGTAATAAATCTCAACTGCTTGCAACCATTCTCATGAACATACTAGAATTGGGGACACCGTTGTTTCAGAAACATCCTGCTGACATATGTGCAATGTCATGGAGCATGGTTCCTTTTAGTGGGAGCTTCTTAAAATAATAAATTTGAGATAGTGTTAATAAGTTACTGGCAGACTCTGTTTTTGAAGGTGTTCATAGACTACTTTTAGAAAAAGATCAAGAAAAATGTTTTTAAAGTTTGATTTATATTAGTTACTTAATTATAATTATTTGATTGATTACCACCTTTTAAAATGTTTTATCTTTGAGGATTCTAGTATTCTTAAGATGGATGAGCTTTTGGTATATCACTGCTCCAGCAATGAGTAACTAAGTGGGTAACTAAGAAAGGGGTACACACATACAATACACACACACACACACACACACACACACACACACACACACAATTTGTATGTGTCAGGAAAATAGAACTCTTATGGCCAATTTTCCATGAGGGGTGAATTTCAGAGAAGTGAATTGGAATTCTGTTTTTATTCACTAATTCTCAGCTTAAGGTGAGAGTCCAAGAATCTGGGCAGAAGGCGATAACAGAATTCCCATTGCTAAGAAGCAGGGTAGTCAGCAGGAAACACTACTACATTTCTTGTTTCCAATCTCTTTCCCTGAAGCCACAAATTCATTACTAATAACCCGCCTTCCAAGTATTCATAAGTGACAGCCTTGGTATAACATCAATCTGTGTCATATTCAGCCTTTATTTTAATGTCCCTTATAGTCTACAATTTGCCCATGAAACCAATGTTGTATGTTTTGTACGGCACTTCCTGGACCAAGTCATGTTTAGACTATGCAAAAATATGTGGTAGTATAGGGAAATGCTTAAACATCAACAAATATTTATTTTAGACTAATGCAAATTCTGATGTATTTCTAATGACTCTCCAAGACATGCATGGCTCATATGGTGACTCGGAGATTGGGACTGCTTGGATTTTTCCTTGTTATTTTGTCGTCTCAGTGTCAATCTTTTGTGGGCAATACAGCAGGAGCTGAGTAACTTGTAATTTTGATTATAGTCCTCTAAATGCTTCTCCATAGGTGGAACAGAATTATTTCTAATTTTCCTATTAGCCATAACTATTCCTACAGACAAATATGTCTACAAAGATGCTAAGAAATATGAGAAAGCAATTACCAATAAATATCATTTTTAATTACCAATCATTATCAATACATGTCTTTCTCACAATAAGCCACATTTTAATAGTCATTAATAGCACTGCTGGGGATTTACCCAAGGGATACAGAAGTGCTGATGCAAAGGGGCACATTTACCCTGATGTTCATAGTGGCACTTTCAACAATAGCCAGATCATGGAAAGAGCCTAAATGTCCATCAACTGATGAATGGATCAAGAAGATGTGGTTCATCTATACAATGGAATACTACATGGCAATGAGAAAGAATGAAATATGGCCATTCATAGCAAAGTGGATGGACCTCGAGGGTGTCATGCTAAGCGAAATAAGTCAGGTGGAGAAGGACAGATATCATATGTTTTCACTCATAGGTCTAACAGGAGAAACCTAACAGAGGACCATGGGGAGGGGAAGGAGGGAAAAGAGTTAGGGAGAGGGAGGGAAACAAAGTACGAGGGACTCTTGAATACTGAAAACAAACTGAGGGCAGAAGGGGGAGGGGGAAAAGGGAAGGGGGTTGATGGTCATGGTGGAGGACACTTGTGGGGAAGAACACTGGGTGTTATATGGAAACCAACATGACAATAAACTATAAAAAATAATAAAGAAGAAAGCATTAAAAATAAGTAAATATATGATATTAAGGTAAATCTCTTCATTATCAAAATGTTTGATAAAATTGAGGAAAGAAATGAGTTGAAACCAATACTTACATAATGAAAGCAATAGAAGGTAGGATTGGGATTTGCCACAGATTAAAGTTGGAGCTTGTATCCACTGGTTCTATGTAGGAATATAACTGGTGGAGTTCTTTGCTACTGAGACTTCATTCACTTATTTTTATTTTAGTTTTCTATCATTTGTTTCTTGACTATATTACTAAGTGCATTGATTGGATCATCTCTTTCCCCATTTTCATTGTCTGAATCATAGTAGTAATTTTAGTGGAAGCAGAGATAAAAGTGGAATGGTGGCATGACTGCAATTATTACAGAGCTATCCCCTGCTCTAGATCCTCACCCACTACCACCAGTCTATCATAGGACCACTGTGTAAAATATAATGAAATTGCTACTATTTAACTAACTCTATTTTGTAAATCTTTGCTATATCAGCTTAACTTTTCACCTAGATATTACATATAAAGAAATTAGAGTGTTGCTTGAACATACTTGAAAATATATGTCAATGACTTGCTATTTTGTCATTGGACAACAAGGAAACAATGAATAAATACATGAAGATTTATGATCTTCATTACATCATTGCAAAAGTTTGATGGAAATTCTACCTGTAATAACTTGGAAAGTAAATTATAAGCCTATGGAGGCTATAACTCTACAGAAAGTAGGCAGAATGCCAGTTTGCAAACATAACTGGAAGGAAATAGAATTCTCCTATAAAAGTAGTGTTTTGCCTGCAACATGCAGTAAAAATTTTTCGAATGTACAGACTTTGAGGATTCAGTATCAGAAAAAAAAAGATTGTTTATTGCTAAAAGTAGGAGTTTCTTCTACAACCAAAAACAAGAGTTCTGTTGCTCAGAGTCTCTTTGAAGTGAATTGCATTCTTTTTATTTATGTAAATAATGGTTGCCAGCCAGCTGCATAGATCGAAATAAGAGTTTTCCAATGGCATAAAGTTATTACCATTGAATTGATGATTAGAGAGAAAGCTGAGACAATATTAAATATAGGTGGATATTCTACAAGTTTAAGAACTATGACCAGAAAAGTCTTTTGGTTGTGGTAACTTGTACATAGAACTCATTGAAAATAAAAAAAAATATCACTAACAATAAAGTTATGACAATCCACTAGCTAGAGAACTCATTGGCCAATGTTACTTTCACATAGCTATGGCTTATGTGTCTAAGCTTGCAACAGTGAGACATAGGTGGGAATCATAATTATGTCGACTAGATCTTTAACACATTAGACATGTGATTATTCAAGTTTTCCCTTTTCCTGTTGCAAGGATGTGGTGATGACCAGTATTTGTTCACACAGATGACAGCACATTTCCTGGTGATGGTGGTAAAGAAATAAAGGGGAAGGAATATGGGTCACTGAAGGATCTTATCAATTAAAAGTAACAACCTGCCCTGAGATTATGTATCTCTAGACTGATATGTAAGAAATATGTGGTTCTGGGGCGCCTGGGTGGCTCAGTCTGTTGAGAGCCGACTTTGGCTCAGGTCATGATCTCATGGTTGTGGATTCAAGCCCCGCATCGGGATCTGTGCTGACAGCTTGCTGACAGCTTGGAGCCTGGAGCCCGTTTCAGATTCTGTGTCTCCCTCTCTCTCTCTCTCTCTCTCTCTCTCTCTCTGCCCCAGCTCACACTCTGTCGCTCTCAAAAATAAATAAGCATAAAAATTAAAATAAATTAAAAAATAAAAAAATAAAAAAGAAATTTGTGTTTCTATTTTTCCCTGTCACAGTATTTTGTATCTCTTTTTAATTCTCTGAGCAGGAGTGTTTTATGTTTCATTTAGAACAGCTTAAACTAATGTAGCTGTTTGTTGCATTAAAAAAAATGTTTTCTGGAGAGGTTGTAACTGTTTTTACATCCACTACAAATGTTTGATAGTTCTAATCTTCACCATTTTCACTCAAATCTGTGTATTTTAAAAACTTTATCAATTGTACAGGCAAAAGGACCACACTTATCGTTTTTTCTGATAGTGAGGTTAAGTACTTTTCTCTGTGAGTTTTGTGGAAATTTTAATTTTTAATTTGTATTTTTATGCCCTTTTCTCACTTTCTATTTCTAAGGGCTTTATAATTAATTTGCCGACGTGTAGTAAGATTTCTCTTTGTTTATCACATATGTTTTAGTGAAAAGCCTGTTTTTTTTCTATTTTGATACTTTTTTCCTATACTTTCTATACCTCCTATTATCCTAATGAAAATTTATAGGCTTTTGGGTCATAGGGTAGTTTTTTTCCTAATTATACTAGTATTTTCTCCTTTTCTTTTCTTTCTTGGTTTTCTTTTTTTTTTTTTTTTTTTTTGGTACATGTGCTTGGAAGACCTTCTCTTATATCCAATCTGATAGTAGATTGGACTCAGATATTCAGAGCTCATTGTTTAGCCATTGTGTTGTTACAGCAGAAAAGAGACAAATCAATTTACCTTAAATATCCTTCAATCAAATTAAACAGGCCAATAACAGTACACTAAACTATTTTATTTAGTAAATTAATATGTTTGCCTAATAATTTTACATGAATTAATTAATTGGCTACATTATTAAATTGTGTTTGGTGAGCAGTCAAAACCAAAACAAAATACATAATCCATACAGAGATCAAAAGTAAAGCACAGCAATTCATTCAAGATACATTAATTTTAACAGTATTTAGGTATAACAGATAAAAAAATTAAACTCTCATATAATGCATTTTTGTTTCTTAGGCAAAACCCAAAGTTTCCAGAAATGTAAAAGGGGTATATGACCCAAAGAATTATAGAGTATTATTGCTTTGATTTTTTTTCTTAACAAGCATAATATCAGTAAGCTTATTATATATATGATTCAGCACATATAAATACTTCCTTTAAAGCTAATTTTTAAATTAGTTATGTGAATCGTGGATTTTCAAATAATATTTGGGCAAATAGAAAAACTCTCTTAGGATGATTATTTTTGTATATCGATTGCATGATTTGTTTTTTCTATAAGAATTTCTTTTATTTTTCAGATAAAATAGTTACCTTTATGCTACTTACAATTTATGTAATACTAATTTTGTTTTAGTCTTTATTTTTATTCTTTCATTACTTATAACATTCTAGTAAGATTATAGATCTTACAAAAGCATTATTATTAAATTAACCAATTACTCAACTTTTCCTCACACCTCCAATATTCTTTAATAGAAAAATTATTATTAAAATATGAGATTATGGGTGTCTGGGTGGCTCAGTTGGTTGAGCATCCCACTTGGGCTCAAGTCATGGTCTTGAGGTTGCTGGGTTTGAGCTTCTCATCAGGCTCTGTGCTGACAGCTCAGAGCCTGGAGCCTGCTTTCGATTCTGTGTCTCTTTCTCTCTCTCTCTGCCCCTTCCCCATTCATGCTCTCTCTGTCTCTCAAAAATAAATAAACATTAATAAAATAAAATAAAAAGATTACCACGTTGATATTATGTTTTTTTAAGTTTATTTATTTATTTAGAGAGAGAGAAAGAGAGAAAGAGAGAGTGTAAAAGTAGGGGAGGGGCAGAGAGAAGGAGAGACAGAATCCCAAACAGGCTTTGATGTGAGTTCATGACCTTAGCTGAGATCAAGAGTAAGGTGCTTAACCAACTAAGCCACCCATAGTTCTTTTTTTTTTTTTAAGATTATTTATTTATTTTAAGAGAGAGAGAGAGAGAGAGAGAGAGAGCGAGCTGCATGCACAAGTGTGGGAGGGGCAGAGAGAGATCCCAAGCAGGCTCCACACTGTCAGTGCAGAGCCCAAGGCAGGGCTCCATCTAATGAACCTTGATATCATGACCTGAGCTGAAATCAAGAGTCAGACATTTAACCAACTGAGCCACACTGGCACCCTGATAATGTACTTCATTTTTAAGTCAGTTTTGTTTTGCTAATGCTATAACTTGAGAGGAAGAAAAAGAAAAATGAAGGAGAAGAAAGAAGAGAAGCAGGAATAAGAATATGAAAGAGAAAAAGCATAAGAAGATGAAGAGGAATGGGAAGAATGAGATGAGAAAGAAAAGGAAGAGAAGAGGGGAAAAGAGAAAAAGAAGGTGATGGAATTTAGTAACCCTATAATGAAATTTGTTTTCTCTCTGGTACATGAAATTTAAGAAAGTCCAGTAACATTGCAATCAATAAAACAAACAAGCAAAAAAATTTGTTTTAATCCTTCAAATTTTGTTAAAAAATTTATACATAAAATTCGTACTGCACCAAAGTTTTCTTGTCGTGGTTACTAATTTTCTCAATTCTTGCTTCAATGCTTCAGAAAATGGAATTTTTCACATCAAAAGGTAAACACCTTGTTATAAAATAAACCAGTCATGTGATGTAATGTGCAGAATGGTGACTGTAGTTAGTCATACTCTATTGCATATTTGAAAGTTGCTAAGAGAGTAGATCTTTAAAGTCCTCATATAAAAAATAAAAGCTCTTTTGTAACTGTATCATAACATATGTTAACTAGCTGATTGTGATGATTATTTTGTTGTATATTCAAATATTGAATCATTGTGTTGTTTATCTGAAACTAATGAAAATGTCAACTATACCTCAATAAAAATAAAAGTAAATGAATAAATGAAAACACATTTTAATATTAACAAAAATGAATATAACACATCATATTATAGGTTGTAAAATAGGCTTTGCATTATCATTTAAAAATTATTTGTGTATCACACTGTTTTCATATCTGCCTTCTCAGTTCCTTTTAAATTCTTTATTTTTTAATGATATCGACACAGGATGAATGTTAGTTTTCAAACAAATTTAAAAATTGAATAAGATCCTGGGAAAACTCTTTATACATTTTAATTTCAATAAATAAAATTTGGGTAATTTTGCACTTGCAAAATAATTTCCCATCACATTTATATAATAACCACACTTTAAAGACATGAAAATGATTAGATGGACTTTGATATATTGCCATAGTTTAAAATATATATGCCATTCTAATTAGGATTAAATTTTATCTGTAGAGAACATGTTTATCATTATTCATGAATGCATTCTATTAATCTTTTCTAGTCTTATCATTAGACAGAAATTGGTCAAGATGTTGGGGATTAAACAGTAAACAAACCAGGTTAAGTCCTTTCTCTAACAGAGTTTATACTCTAATGTGGATAGACAGCAATGTAGCTTCCAAGTTAACCCATGGGCAGTAGCAACCCACTGCCAGAGCTTACATCATGTTCCCACATTCTTAACTGAAAGAAAACCTGGAAAAGAGCATCTGACATTTTCAGATTGAGCTCAGCTTCATGAAGTGGGAGGAGTTGCCTCAAACACCTAATGTAAATAAAGACAATAAAAATTAGCATAAAGACATATTTTATTTACTTCTCTTAATGTTTATTTATTTTTGAGTCAGAGAGAGACAAAGAGCGAGCAGGGAAGGGGCAGAGAGAGAGAGGGAAATACAGAATCTGAAACAGGATTCAGACTCTGAGCTGTCAGCACAGAGCCTGACATGGGGCTCCAACCCATGAACCGCGAGATTGTCACCTGAGTGGAAGTTGGATGCTTAACCAACTGAGCCACCCAGACACCCCAGCATAAAGACATATTTTAAAATGAAAATGCCTACTATGTTATTGGAAGGGTTTAAGAGGGTAAGTAGAATGATTTGTGTTTTAATAAGTTTACTCCGATTGCTGTGGGAGAAAAAGATTTTAAGATATGAAATTTAAAAAAAAAAAAAAAAAGGAAGATCAGACAGGACTCTATTACAATAGTCCAGGTGAAATACTCTCATGAACTTGATATATGTGTGTAGTATGGAAACAAAGAAGAGACATAAAGGGATTTTATGGATATAGTCTGAAGTTAGAAGTAAAATGATGTGCTAACTTATATATAATTTTGATAGAAGGTGTGGTGTGAGAGAATGAGAAGACAAAGGAACTATACGGGGAAACTTCACAGGAACCTAGTAGATTGTCAGAATTTAAAAACATCTAATTTAAAAAATGTAGCTGAAAATCATTATATAGTTACGACAAGTAGCAGTTAGATGATATCATGAGTAATATATAGTGTCTTCACAAGGAGACTTTTAGAAATAATTGATTAGTATAGTGTGTAGAGTTATCATGTCCAGAGTTTAATAAGGGCTATTTTATTTTTATCATTCTAATTTCAATTATTATAGTAAATTCAGTCTTTTCATTTATATATAGAAATAGTTATAGAATTAACAGTAATGGATTATAAAATATGGACCAGAATTGACCCCAAATAATCTTTCAGCTAAATTTAGTAACATGCTCTAATTCTTATTTTGTTTGTTTGAAAGATAGTTTTTAATAGTTCTCCTTTATTACCATTAAACCCTTAACTATTTACATTTTATCTAGTCTGTCTTGGATGGAAATCATTTATAATGTATGACCATCATTTGGATGAATATTTAAAATTGAGCATATATGATTGGTAAACATGGTAAAGCAGAATTCTGAAGGAATTAAGAAATTTTTTTTCATTAATAGTCTATTTTTTGTTTCCAGGAGGGACCAGTTTTTACATATACTTAAATCAGATTGTGTGACATTTAAACAGCATAAAATGCACATTGCCAATTCATAAGTTAAATGTCATGGGGATTATGTAAAATTGGGTCAATATCAAATAGTTGTGATTAAAATGGCTAGTGCCTTGCAAAACAAAATATATGTCTGAGAGATCTTATTTTTCATGTTATTTAATGTAAATCTTATCCAATTGATTTATTTGTTATACTAAAACTGTAGAAATATAAATATGCATTTTCTGTGTTGCAGTGAGGATTTTTAAATTTCATAATGTAGACAGTAGACTCTGTATTTATGTAATAAAGCTGTATTCCCATACCCATGCACTAATAGAGGTAACGAAGGGGAATATTTAAAAACTTCTATATTTTTCCTTATCATCACTTTGATCAACATTAATTACTTTAAAACTTAAATAAACATGTCCCCATAAAATATAACTTTGCATATTGCCAATAGCATTTATAAATCTTTTTAAAATATTAATTCAGTTCAATAATAAATCAGTTCAATGAGGAAAACAGTAGTGTTCATTTGTATCCCCAAAGTTAAGAAAAACGTCATTTTTAAACCAAGTTATGTTGATTTATGCAGACCTACTCTAACTGAAATAAAATATCAAAAGATTTTGATTTCTATGGATAATGGTGAAATACATAGATATACATTATATATAAACTATAATTTTATATTTAAGTTTATTAAAATCCAGATTTTCAATTCTAAGTATTTTCATCATGTATATAATTGGAGAAAATTAGTTATTAAACATATAAACATGCCTTTTTAAGGGAAGTAACTATTATGTAAATAATATAGAGTATATATTAATCATATTTACAAATAAATTTACAGATTTCATCTTAAATTAGTACAGATCTTTTCCTTGTTTTTTGAAAAGAGAAGAGTCTGTAAGTCTTTGCTTATCAACTGTTCACTCCACTGCTCAAGAGAGCTACAGATATTTTCTTTATATCATTCTTGAATTTCAATGGCATACAATGGCATAGTAGGCAACTGTGCTTTAAAAGCTTTAGAACATGAAAACATAATGATCTATTAACATTTGACAATACAGCATCACAAAGTATTTCAAAACCAATATGTTATAGGCCATATTTCTCATTATTAATGGGTAATTTGAAGAATGCTTTTTATGTAATTCCCCTGGGATTTGAAATGTCATTTTAAGTTTTAAAGTGAGTGTTCTCTACTTTAATATTATTCACAAGATTTATCCATAGACAAATTTCCTAGAATACAGCACCTGGCCAAATTACACTTTGTCTTTTAAATGAACAGGAAAATGAAGCCAATTGTGTTTGTGAAAAATGATGGAGCTTTGGCCAAAGGATTGCGTATGTTTCTCGAGCTCACAACTTCATTTCAGGAAATTGGGGAGGGAACATTTACCAAGTGACTTCTATATGCCAAACACTTCGATGTTTTTACATAAAATCTATAACACTTTTTAAAAGTACAACATAAATATAAAAAACGACAATGTTTGTAGAGCTCAACTAATTTCTAAAAAGTAAATAGGCCTATGATTAATTTTAAAAATTCATCAATCTGGAAGTAGAGTAACCCTAAATATAACTAATTCAGAGTGTCCCTTATCTCTACACTATTCCTGAAGGAAAATCTTCTGACACAAAATAATCTTTATTACTTTTAAAATTTGCATAAAAGGTATCATACAATATGTTTGTGTCTTTTTTCCTTAATATATTTGTGTGATTTTTTGTAAAATTATATGTGGCTCATTTTGTTATCACATAATATTCCATTAATGGCTATATCACGAGTTATTCCTTCTCCTGAACATTTGGTTAATTTTCAGTTTCTGACTATCGTGAAGAGTGTATTATCCATATCCTTATCCATATATTATTGTGAATATATATACATTTCTGAGGATGATACACCTGAGAGTTTGACTGCAGGATTATAGAGTAGGCACGCATAGCTTTAGTAGATACTACTAAACCATACTCAAAGCAGCTTTTGCTTATATTTCCAACAAGTGGTAAGAATCTCTTGCACATAAATTATGTTTTTACAGCCTCCTTATAAAGCTATTTCCTCATTATTTTATACAAATATAAAAATTAATCTGTAAACACTTTTATATGACTCATCCAAAGTCATACAAGTAGTAACACATTGGTGATCCCGGCAATAACCTTTTAATACTAAGGCTGCATTTTTATACTCTTATGAGTAATGGATAATTACTTTATCATCAGTTTCCAATTCTTGTTGATGAAAAGGGCTTCTCTGATTCTTCTGCTAAGGAAGATTTTCTGGGGGTTAACTGGGTTCAGCTGACAAAACTGTGATTTTTTTCATATGTTCACCTTAGGAGAAATTACCATTAAAACTATCCATGAGTTTGTGAACTACACAATCCAAAACATAACCGGGAAAGAGAATTTAAAGAAATTTTTAGTCAATTTGTTACTTCAAATATAAGAACTTTGTCTCATTTATAGGAATATGCCATTAACAAATCTGAGTAAATTTAATTTAAAAGACAATGATTTAGGGACATCTGGGGGGCCGAGTTGGTTAAGTGCCAACGTCAGCTCAGGTCATGACCTTGCGGTTTGTGAGTTCGAGCCCTGCGTCAGGCTCTTTGCTGACAGCTCAGAGACTGGAGCCTGCTTCAGATTCTGTATCTCCCTCTCTCTCTTCTCCTCCCCCACTCACTCTCTGTCTCTCTCTCAAAAATAAATAAACGTTAAAAATTTTTTTAAAAAGACAATGATTTAGTATTTGTTATTTTTAGTTGGAACCAGCTCATCTCCATTTAATGAAAGAAATTCTTCTTTTAAAAAATATTTTTAATGTTTTATTTATTTTTGAGAGAGAGAGAGCGCACAAGTGGGGAAGGGACAGAGGGAAAGGAACAGAAGATCTAAAGCGGACTCTGCATTGTCAGCACCAAGCCTGATGCAGGGCCCGAACTCACAAACTTTGAGATCATAACCTGAGCCAAAGTCAGATGCTCAACCAACTGAGCCATCCTGGCACCCCAAAGGAAAACTCCTTTTAATGGAAGAATATCAACTAATATATAAAAAAAATAATGAAATTAGAAGATAGCCATTGTGTAATTTCCATGTAATTACACAACGAAGAATGTTACATCCATTAAATAAAGGATTACTAAAAAGTATGAAATTTGTAAAATGTCAAAATATCACTCTTCGAATTACTAGCACTTTGGGCAGGTCTGTGTGTGGGGGGTGGACTATGTTTTTAAGGGAGGGATTTGGCAGTAACTACCTTAACTAACTGATCAATCCTAGCGTCGGTAATGGGAGAAGTTGTGACATTATGTGTGTCTTGAACCAGATTAATGTAATACGTAGAACGCAGTATCTCATCTATGCAGGAACTCACCAAGGATGTTTAACTTGAATCTAATCATTTTTAAAAACACATTCTAAAATATGGACCAGTTCAGAGAAGAAAATAGTCTATATCTTCAAAGAGTCAATGTAATATAAACACATATTTTTTTAATGGTGAGAGTGTTCTAGATTAAAAGAAGTTAATGTTCCTAGAACAAAATTGAATATGTGAAACTGGACTGGATCTCTTTATGAAGCTGATGGTATGCAAAGAAATGAGCACAGTGAGAAAAATTTATGCAGTGAATTAATTAAAATCTGCTGCACACTCTACTTTTTCTAAAGTTCATAACTTGCTCACATCTGCAATGAAGCACCAAAGAGAATAATAAAAATTAAATTCTTAATGTCTACTAATTTTATGGCAGTACAAGAAAATTGGACATAGCTTTACAATTTTGCCAAACTTCCTTGAATTTTTAATTCTAGCAAAGAAATTATATTTCATGCCTCTGTGTGCTGTGTAGCCCATAGTTACACTTTGACATTACTATTGTTAGTTAAATTTGGCTAGGTGTAACATAATAAAAAACAGCAATTAAAACTTTTGTTGGTTTACTGGGAATGCATATTTTGCATGAAATAGCTTTAAAATATGTGCAATTATTAAAATACAATGTTCATATAAAGTGATTATCATTTTTTCATGGTTTATTTAAATAATGACTTAGCATTAAATATACAGACGTATATTCATAATTCATATGTAAGTATGCATATTCATATATGGATATGTATTTAGTTATATATATTCTAAGGGTCATCCTTATTGGCCCTAGTTTCTGCATCACTTTTAACCTTAAACGTTGATTCATGCATGTATCCAATCATGCATTGCTATCATGTCCTGCTTTGATCTCTGAGTATGATCAAGTATTTAGAGTCCCGATTGGTTTGCTGATCCATGGTTATATTTGGTATACATTAAGTTATCCCATGTGGGGAAATATATTGATAAGTTTAGCTTTTCTTATAAAATAACATCCAGTCTCATCACTCACTAGTTACCAGACAGCTATTATATATGACTTATAGTCACCAAGGCCTTAAAATTTTATTAATTAACTTTACAAAATTCCAGATATTACACAGCTTATTATGTAAAGAGGAAATGAAGGTTTTTGAAAATTAACTAATCAATGTCCCTTTTCTTAATGCCCCTAAAGTTATATCCTTACCTGTTATTATCTCCCCTCCTAAAAATAGCAACATGGCTAGTCTGCCCTATGTTTGTAATTTCATAATATTCTCCTTTCCTATGTATCTTTTAAATACTCTTCTCTATCTGAATTGAATTTTCACCTCTTCTCTACTAACTCCCTTATCTCAACCTAAATAGCATAATAATGATTCCCTCAGACTTACAGAATGTTTCAGATAACTCCATGCCCACCACGCTCTTGTTTATGTGTGTGTTCCTCTAACTAGTCTATGATTGTTCAGTGTCAGGAAACTGGTGGTATTTATTTATATTGCTTATGAACTTTAAGATAACAGCTCTCCCAATCACATATAGCCTTAAGATTTGAAATGATTTATTATTAATTTTTACTTTCTTTCCATAGTTACTGACTCAGTACTTGGAAACATAGTAAATCCGTATGTTAATTGATGGATATTAATACTTATGTGTTAAAATACAAATATGTACTGTATATGCACAAGTGTGTATATTCTATATGTGCATGTGTGTATTCAAAACATCAGACACGTAGAGACAATCTCCTCAAATTCAATTTTACAAATGGAAAGAATAAAAACAAGTATACAAAATTCCTACAGGTTTAGGAACACATTCCATCATAAGCTTTCTTCATTTATCTGTAGACATTATTCGGCTGTAATTTAAATTTGTCACTTCACTGCATAATCAACTTCTGCTGCGCCTCGCTCGACTGGTAGATACACGCTTCCCTATTCCACTCTGTATTACTCACTCGGTTGAGCCCCACAGTATTAGAAATTGGGCAAATGGGGGCGCCTGGGTGGCTCAGTTGGTTAAGCATCCGACTTCGGCTCAGGTCAATGATCTTGTGGTTTGTGGGTTCGAGCCCCGCATCAGGCTCTGTGCTGACAGCTAGCTCAGAGCCTGAAGCCTGTCTTCCGATTCTGTGTCTCCCTCTCTCTCTGACCCTCTACTGCCACACTGTCTCTTTTTTTCTCTCTCAACAATAAATAAAACATTAAAAAAATTTTAAAAAAAGAAATTGGGCAAATGTGTTCACTGCTGTGCTATTTCCTCTTCTTTATCCACAATTTATCTTAGCGGCTCAGTTTAGCTCTAGGAATATCAAATGATAATATTCAGTCTACCTTCTGTTTTCTTTATCAACAATCCCCTGACCTGTATCTCTTATTTCTTGGAGATTTTAACCACTGGGTTAAAAATTTGTTCTCATCATAAATTTTGGTACTTTGAGAACCCATTATGACCTTTCACCCAGTGTTCTTTCTAACACCCATAAAATGGTTATATCTCAAAGATCACATGAGGATATTGTCTTTGCTAATAACTACAAATCTTCCTAATCTTCCGAAGCTCAAGTATTGTACTCTCCTACAATTCCTCCTCTTTCTAGCTCAACTCCTTTGACACTATAAATCCAACAATTTGTGCAATCTTGACTTTGCTATTGTTAAACTATTTAAATACTCTCATATATTTGGGGAAGTCAGTTCTACCTAATTGAATTTATGTTCATATATTCCTACGGCCCTTCTCTTACTGTGGATAAACTGTTCTTACTCTTGTCTAAAGCCTCTACTCCTCTTAACACTAGATGCCAATATCATTTTGTCACTCAGTGAAATAAAGCAACGCAACCAGCTCCATTCCGCATCCATAACTACTCATTCTGATGTTACTTCTCTGCTCCCTTTCTTGGTTCTACTGCCCTCAGGCTTTCATACCCATCTCCTAAAGGAAATCAATCAATCAGTAATGGTCAGTAATGGGTACCATGTTTCTAAATATAAGAATCTGTTCTAGGTTCTAACCTACTTGATCACTCTGTCTTATTTGATTTTTTTCCTCATGGTTTCCAAAATATAATACACTGATGGTTTCCAGTCTCCCTTTTGATCCCTTCTGCTTTGCTGATTTCTACACTCCTCAAATTACGTCTAAATGGTAGGTAATAGACCACCTAGAGATCTATCTATGCTGTTACACTTGGACCTAAATTATTACTTCTAGCAACTGTATAGTATGCAAGTTGTAATATATCCTTCTATTGTTGGACAAATATGAAATTTTCATTTTCTAACATTGCAAACTGTATGATGATAAACAATCATTTACATGTTTCTAATAACAATGTTTGATGATTTTCAAGGGTAAACACCAAGAAGAAGATTTAACTCCAAAACTGCAGCAGCAACAATTTTTTTACTTGCATCTCAAGTAGGAGAGAATATACAGCCTCCTCCATTACTAGTGGTATGTCTGCTACATCTCAGAAGTTTTCATATTTTTTTTAATTTTATTCATCTGTAAGTATTTTCTAATTTCCCTAGTGATTTCTTTTTTGGTCCATTTGTTTTTTAAGTATGTGTTGTTTAATTTCCGCAAATTTGTGGATATTCCAGTTTTTCTTCTGTTATTGATTTTTTTAAGCTCATCTCATTATGCTCAGAGAAAATACTTGTATGATTTCTATATTTAAATGCATTGACACTTATTCTATGGCCTAACATGAAGTCTATCCAGGATAATATCCATGTACACTTGAGATGTGTATTCTGTTGTTGTTGGGTAGAGTGTTTTGAATATGTCTGTTAGATAGTTGGTTAATTGTGCTGCTCAAGACATCTGTTTCTTTACTTAATGTCTGGTTGTCCTACCCATACTGTGAGTGGGGTATTGAAGTTTCTAGTTATTATTGTAGAACTTTGTCTGCTTCATCCTTCAATGTTGTCAATTATTGCTTCATATATTGCTATGGTCTGTTATTAGGTATGTAAATGTTTATAATTGGTTAACCTTGTTGTATTGAAACTTTTTTTAATATGTAATGTCTTACATGCAAATAAATATGTTTTAATATGTAATATCTTACAAAGTTGCTTGTAAGCAACTTTGTTGCTTGTAAACTTTTTTCTTTTAAGGTCAATTTTTTTTCTGAAATTAGTATAGTTACTCTTAATGTCTTCTATTTAAGTTACCCTTAATGTCCTTACTATTTGCAAGGAATATTTTTCCATTTTTTACTTTCAGCCTATTTTTAACCTATTTGTGTATTTGGATCTAAAGTGAGTCTGTTCAGGGGTGCCTGGGTGGCTTAGTCAGTTAGGCATCCAATTGGTCTCAGCTCAGGTTCGTGAGTTTGAGCCCTACATCCGGCTCCACACTGACAGCACTGAGCCTGCCTGTGATTCTGTCTCTCCCTCTCTCTGCCTCTCCTCTACTCTCTCTATCTCTCAAAAATAAATAAACTTAAAAATATTTTTAAAAAATGAAGTGAATCTTTTGTAGGCAGCATATAGTTAAAAAGGCATTTTTTAATCAATTCTGCCAATCTCTGTCATTTGATTGGAGAATTTAATCCATTGACATTTATAAATTATTGATGAGGAACTTATCTTATTACCTCATATGTTTTCCATATGTCTTCATTTCCTGAATTACTGTCTTCTTTTATGTTTAATTGATTTTTGTAGTAAAAATTTTCACATTTACATTTCTTTCTGTGAATATTTCAGTTATTTTTATTGTGTTACAGTGGAATTACATTTAATATTCTAAATTAATAATATTCTATATTGAATTTAGAAAACTTGACTGAAATAACATTAAAAATTTTTGCTCCTTTATATATCTATTCCCACCTGTTTTAGTTTTGATGTCACAAAACTATATCTTTATATATTGTGTGCTCCCAAATATAAATTAATAAGCCTTGGTGTATCAGTGGGTTAAGTGTCCAGCTCTTGAATTGGGCTCAGGTCATGATCTCATGGTTTGTGAATTTGAGCATCGCATCAGGTTCTTTGATACCAGCTTGCGATTCTCTCTCTCCCTTTCTCCCTGACTCTCCCATGTTTGCACTCTCTCTCTCTCTCTCTCTCTCAAAATAAATAAATGAACTTTAAAAAAATAATAATTATTTTAAATGCATACATCTTTTAAATCACTTAGAAAATAAAATGAGGAGTTACACTTAGAAAATAAAATGAGGAGTTACAAAACAAAGTTATAATATACTAGCTATTAGATTAACAACTTTTTTTTAAAAGGATTGGTCTCTTTCATCATAGAGAGAACAACAATGAAGTTACAAACCATTGTTACAATAATTCTACAAATCAGTACAATTCATCGTTACAGTAACTGCCTATATGTTTACCTCTACTGAGATATTTACATTGTATGGTTCAGCTATTGTCTACTGCCTTTTCATTTCAACTACAGGGCTCCCTTTAGCAATTCTTGCAGGGAAAATCTAGTGATGATGAACTTCCCCAGATTTTGTTTACCTGGGAATCTCTTAATTTCTCCTTCACTTATGAAAAATAACCTTGCCATATGTGGGATATTTGTTGGCAGGGCATTTTGTTTTCTTCCTTTCAGCACCTTGAATATGGCACCCCCCGTTTTTCTGGCTTCCAAAGTTTCTAATGGAGAGTCTGCTGATCTCTTACTAACAATCGCTTGAAAGTTTCAAGTCACTTCTGTATTGCTGCTTTCAAGATTTCCTCTTTGCCTTTTGCTTTGGGAGTTCTGCTATAATTTATTTTGATGTGTGACTTTTTAAGTTTATCTCACTTAGAGTTCATTGAGCTTATCGAACATTCATATTCATGTCTTTCATCATTTTGCAGTTTTCAGCCATTGTTTTTTCAAATATTCTTTCTGACCCTTTCAATCTCTCTTCTCCTTCTGGAATACTCTGAATGTGTATATTGATATGCTTGTATCATCTTGATGTGTCTTGTAGGTATCTTAGGCTCTGTTTACTTTTCTTCAATCTTTTTCTTTCTTTCCACAGACTCAATAATTTCCATTGTCTTATCTTCCAGTTTACTGATTCTTTCTTCTGCCTGTTCAAATATGCCCTTGATATCTTCCAGTGAATTTTTCATTTTTGTTGTAGTTTTTAGCTAAAGAATTTCTCTTTGGTTTCAAGTTTCCTATCTCTTTATTGACATTTGCATTTTTCCATACATCATTTTGTTGACTTTTTCCACACCTTCCTTTAGGTCTTTAATCATCTATAGGACAGCTATTTTAAAGTCCTTAGCTAGTAGGTCAAGTCTTTTGTAGGAATAATTTCAGTTATTTTTTTCCTTTGAATGGACCAGTCTTTATTTTTTCTTTGTATGCCTTGGGAATTTTTTGTTGTTGTTGAAAAACTATTAAATCTAATAGTGTGATGTCTGAAAAACATATCTTCCTTCTTGAAGGCTTATTGGGGTGTTTTATTTTGTTTTTGTTTTTTAATGTTTATGTTATTTTTGAGAGAGACAGAGCATGAGTGGGGGAGGGGCAGAGAAAGAGAGGGAGACAGAGATCAAAGTAGGCTTCAGGTTCTGAGCTGTCAAGGGGCTTGAACCCATCAACCATGAGATCATGACCTGAGCTGAAGTGAGACACTTAACTGACTGAGCCACCCCAGGCACCCCTATTTTTGTTTTGTTTTGATTGTTGTAAACTGTTTCTGTGCTGAGGATCAGATGGAGATGTAACCTTAAGGTCTTTTTTTGGTCTTTTCTGAGCCTATGCCTTTCCCCAGATATGTGTGCTGACTTTCTAGTTTCCCTGTACATGCAGTTGTTTTTTAATGTCTTGGTCTTTAATGTCTGGCTCCCAAAAAGGGGAGGGAGGTAGAAGAAAAAATGAAGGGAGAGAAATAGAACACTGGCCCCTTAAATCCCTCAGAAGCCACTTCAATCTAAAGAAAGAGGGGCTTGCAACAATAGCAGCAAGTGTAATAACAATGGCCATTTGCATTCTGTGTGAACCTCTGGAATCAAAATCATTAATCAAGAATTAGAGCACAGATCTCTGATGTCTGGACACAGGATGTTTTTGCCTACCCTGGTTTTCATAAGTTGCTAAAAATATGTATGCTGCCTGTCATAAGGCTGGGGGATGACAGATGGGTAGTTGCTACTGTACTAACAGCTGCAATTGACAAAAATGTACTAATATACTGTCCAAGCTGTAGAGAGTTTAGCTAAGCCATTCATGGTATTGCTGCTTTAGCATTCATTTTGCTGGGCCAAGTTCAATGCAGTGACCTTAAACTGACAGTAGCCCTTCATGCAAGTCATGCATTAGATATTAGCTAGAAGAATCAAGATTAAATGTAAGTTCCTCATATGACTTCCCCAACAGTGTGTAATCAACAATCTCTCCTTGTTCCCAATGCCTTCCTTTTCATCACCCCTTGGATAAGCCCCTGCTCTTTTGGCTTGAACTGACCAATCTGATCTTAACCTAGGAACCCCAAATTCACCCAATTACTAGGGATGTGCCCCAGGTTCTGCCTTTCTGTGTCCACACTCAGTTTTGCATTTCCTTGATTAATAGTAATGTTAAGAACCTGTTTATACTCATATTGTCTTGGAATATTTTCTTTCCTACTTATGTCATTTCCTGCTCATGCCATTTGCACATATATTGATTGTATTTTCTTATTTAATTAATCAAAATTACTATATATTGTGGATAATAAACATTTGCTTTTGTTATGTCCTTCAAATATTATCACCTGCATATTATTGTGGGGTTTTATTGTGATATAAAAATATTTAAAGATTAAAAAAACCCAGAATTTCCTGTATGGTTTTTATATTTTAAATGTTATTAAAAGGGCCTTCCATACTCCAAATTTTAAAATATTTTTATCTATATTTTCCTTTAGTACTTGCCTAATTTTTGTTTTCTGTCTTTTTAATACATTATTTACATGCTCTGGTTTTGTCAGCTGATATATTTATTTAACATGTGAAGAAATGTGAAGAAAGAACAGTTTTATCATTTGTTTCAATATTTCTTCTTTTCCCCACTGATTTTGGATGACACCACTATTACATATCAAAATGCCTAAGACATAGGATTGTTTCTTAAATCACTTTTTAGTTTCTGTATAGTTAATTATAATTAATTAAGTAACATTAACTATGTTACTTAACTATAGCTTTATTTTTATGTCATTAACATAATGATATATTTTATATTTAATTATATATTGTGTATGAAACCTAATGTTAACCATTGCATACTTGAGAAAAATTACCTTAGGTAAAGTATAATTCAGTGCACTTTTCAATTTAACTTTCTATGATTTTATTTAGAATTTTTGAATTATTTTTTATGCAAAAACTCTAAAATTGACTTTTCTAGAACTTTACTTTTGTCAACATGTTAATCTTTGTTTCTTAATATTAGATTTGCCTTCTCTCATCTGTAATATACTAAAATGATTTATTTAAAATAGGAGTTATCTTTTCCTAGGAAACATTTCACTTATGTAGAAATGATCTTAGCTGTTTTTCTATCACAAAACATCATAAGAATAGAGCATATCAGTGATATTCCAACAAGAGTAAGACAAAGTTGAAATCTTTGGCTGTTTCTTTAGCTTACCTACATTGCTATACTGAAGTCACAGTAAATATACTAAATGTTTTGAAAAATTTTTGCTTCATGATAAAAATATTTTTATTAATTTGTGATGCCATGAGCAAACATGGGTTTATATATGACATTAAAATAAATAACCACAGGGTATATTTTAAATAAATAAATGGCATTTTAAATAAATATCATTTCTGAAAATATGTGAGGAGGATTCATATGAGATTAAATAAGTAAAAAAAAATCCCACAGCTTCTTACTTCAACTTCAATTTCTTACTTCGCTTCTTACTTATTTTATAAATATTATGAAGTTAATGTGAAGAATAGCTGTACCACTAGGAAAAACACGTATCATTTCTGACTCTGTTTATGTTCTGAATTTTTAAAATTTCTTATCATAAACTTGAGTAGATAAAAAAACTCTGACAAAAATTGTCAAGCATGGCTGACAGGAGCAAAAAGATCAGAATGAATCAAGGTGAGTGTTCCTTCTCATAGTCTGTAGTTCTAAGTAGAGGATCCTGATTTTATATTATTCTTGGTACAAAGCATTTAAATTTCTGTAGTTTATTAAAGTTTTCATCACTTACAGCATCTTGTAAATGACTTTCACTGAAGTCATTTATTGAAATGTTAATTAAAATTTCATTTATGGCCAACTACTATGGCTAAAGATGTTTCTCTAGAATTTGTTTATAAATTTATCAAAATACAAAGGTTTTAATTAACTAGCACATACATTTAGCATGAAGAAAGTTAAGAAGTGAGACAGCTACCTACAGTCTTCATCAGTTTAATTTTACAGGAAAAAAGTAAGAAAAGTGTTTCTTTCTTTTTATTTATTCATGAAAACTAGCATGGTCTATACATTCTAAGACTGAAATAAAATATTTTAGGACATCTTAAATTTTAATTTCAACCTAAAGCTGATATACTGTAATTCTTTGAGTTAATTATTCTTGATATTGGAAGACAATGATTTCTATAGTTTTTTAGGGAAAAGAGAAAAGTTTGGAGAAAATTGTTAAGTTGAAAGGAAATTTTATACTTTAATGATTCTTGAAAATTCAGTGACTATTTTACTAAAAAAATAGAAATGCAACACCAGCTGAGAGCATTTATTAATGACTGAACTTACTGAAATTGAGAGTGGGAAAGTAGCATAGATATTAATGCCTGAACAATTCATCCAAAATATGAGAAAAATAAGATCCATAAGGGTGAGTCAGTGACAAACACAGGTCTGGAATTTAGAATTTTCTTATCTTTTAACCATGTTTTCTTTGCTTATAGGTAGCACCTAAAAGTAGAAAACACCAATAAAAAAGTAGAACAGATGCATATTTGCTCTTCAAATACTATAAAGCATATATGTAAGCCTTCATTTTTTATAAAATAAGTAAAATAATAATAAAATAAAAATAATACTCCTTACTCTTCAAAACATCCTTCAATTTAGGATTTTGTGTAATTAGTGATAGATTAAAAAATAAAATAAAATCAGCTTATTTAACTTCAATACTTCCTCAAATTATAATATTGAATGATCCCATGACTAAATACACTGGATACTATACTACTATCTATATCACCTGTGCATTTCTTTTTAAGATTACATGGTTTTTTTGTAAGTTATTTTTAAACTTCTTTGTATAATTTCAAGTTCTCTCAGTGATTATAGATTTTCTGATACAATTCATTTACTAAAATTTCCAGAAGGGTTTTGTGTGATGATACGAATTTTTGTGTTGAGGTGAAGATGATGTGCTTAACTCATAAAATATCAGCTTCTCACAGCATTGTAAAATCAGTAAACCCAGTTTTGCCTGGTGATATGCATCTGTTTCTACGGTTCATAGCGTGAGTTTCCTGCTGAAATAAAGATGAGAATGTTCACAAATTGAATATTAGTTGAAGGCAGATTTCTTCCCACTGTTTTTGGATAAGATACTGACAATAAACAGTAGGAGGTAAATCTATCTCAATTTCAATTATAAATAACATACAAACCTTCTTTTCCATCTATTGTTTGGAAAACAGGAAGCTACATGATTTACAGCAGAATAAAAACAATTATAAAATTGAGTCCCAATGAATTTTTATGGTTTTAGTTATTTCTTGTGCTTAAAACTTCAGGGTGTGTTCCAGTGGAAACTCAAAAAGATGTTTTCAAATAATATTCTTAAATTCATAGAAGAAAATAACATATTGTGTCTTCTAGTTCTTTTTATTTAGAACTTGTTATTAGATTAAGAGATCCAATTTAATTACATCAACTTTATTTGAAATAATTTGTGTACTTTATGCCACCTTCAATCTAATATGATTGAAATAATTTGTTTTTAAAAGGTAGAAATTGAATTATTTTGAAAAGGCACACAGACCAAACTTCATGATAATATAAAAATAAAAGCCAAACATAATCTCTGAACTCAAACATAAAACATAAACATATGAAGACATGATGTGTATCGTAGGGTAAATTGTAGTTTAACCTTATGGCATGTTTATTGTATAGGTCTCTACGGATTACTGTAGTTGATCAATAGTAAGTATATAATGGACAATTTACATTAGATAATTAACTTATTACAAGAGGAAAATGGAAACACATGGTTGGTCAGCATGTTAAATTTACTTCTGAAAAGTATACCTGCTTTAAATTTCTTAGAAAAAGAAATTACAGATGCTGTACTAAAGGCAAATTAGGCAATAAATTAAAGCAAATTGGGGAAACACATAGGCTCTGGATTCTGGAGTCCTAAACTGCATCTGTACCCAACTCTAAGCCTGAACACAATCACAAACTGTGTGATGAGAGAAAATTCTCCATTTAAAAGCAAAAGAACTTCATGCAGGGCTTTATATTACAATGATTTTGGAACCTACAATCATTATTGTATTTTAGAAAGATTCTTCTTCTTACAGTGAAAGAATGGATATAAGAAGACCAACAAGTGAGTGTATCTCTTAGAAAATAATTCTATATTTAAAAGTGAAATGATGGAAACCTAGCTAATTCAGGGTGATGATGGCAAAGAAGGGGATGGAAGGGAAGGAAATTAAAGAGATAGAATCAACATTGATAATAGTAAACATTTGTGAACTATTTTAAGATGTGGAAATTGAAGCAAAGAAAGTTTAAGTGACTTTCCCAAGGCCATAGTGCTACTGGCAAAACTGTGATTTGATACTAAATAGTTAGCTCCAGAGTCTATGTTCTTACCTTATTTCTTATAAATAACATAAACTGCACATGATAACTAAAACGAGAGGTAAAGGATAATTTCTATATTCCTGGTTTAGATAAATGAGTGCATATAGGGGTGATATTCAATAAGATAAGGACCATATGTAGAAGAACAGAATGGTTTGTCATAAGTAAACAAATACCTACAGCACACATACTACATGCCAGTTCTGATTTTAGAGTCTCAGTTTCATGTTACTTCACTCTAGGACTCAGGATAAAAAGGAGTTTCCAACTGAGACAAATGATTCTCGAGTTCATGGAAAAATGAATAAAAAGGAACAGTCACATATTACTTCTTATAGAATCTGCCCAGATTTGTTATATGTCATTTAATTTGTAAAAGAAAATATCATCTAGATTAATATAAATAAGGTGGGAAGAATTGTCCTCCTATATTGAGAGGTACTAAGGTAAAATCCTATATAGATAAGCCTGATAAAGAAGAAAAGGGGATGTTTTGAACAGAAACACAATCTACAATACAGAGGTAAGAGAATTCCACCAGGTGAAAGAGCAAGGATGAAATTGAAATGTCTCGAGACAGGAATGAGCTTAGTATTCTCAAGGGACCTGGTGTAAGCAGAAAACAAGTCTAGTCAATACATATTGATTTGAGATGGTTTGGTGGGCAGCTCAAATTTGCATTAGACAGACAGTTAGATATAAGTTTCTGATAATTCAAAATAATATTTAAGGATTGGGGAAAAGAGTTTCTGAAAGAAAGCGCTTCAGAGAAAGACCAGGGAAGAAAGAAAACTAAATAAAGTTATTCCCTAGAACATGAAAAAAAGACAGTGGTTTCAAGGATGGTAAGGGATAATTGATGATCACATCTTTAATCATGTACTAATTTTAGAAAGGACTGTTTCTCTTAAAGTGGATCACACATGCATTAATTTTTATTATAAATGGACATAATTTAGGCTTTCTATATTTCTAAAAATAATCACTGATAGCCTATTAAGTGTGCAATGGTATTATGTCCTAAAAATGTACATGCCTTAATTAAAAAATATATTACTAAAAAATGCTACCATCATCTGAGCTTTCGAGTCCTAATCACTCATCACAGATCACCATAACAAATATAATAATAAGGAAAAAGTTTGAAATATTGCAATAATTACCAAAATGTGACATAGAGACATGGAGTGAGCAGATGCTGTTGGAAAAATGGTACTGGTAGACTTGCTTGATGCTGGGTTACCACAAATCTTCAATTTGTAAAAAAACATGCAGTATCTGTGAAGCGCAATAACACAAAGGCAGAGTAAAAACAAGGTATGCCTGTATATGTGAAATAAAGAGAGATCTCAAATAAAGGTAGGTACTTAAAAATCAGATTTAGCAGCAGATGAATCACCTGTGTTGTTGGCTTAAGTGTTTTAATGGAGTAAGAACAGAAGGTTAAATGCAGCAGGAATAGTGCATGAGAATGAAAGCAAATAATGTGTGCAAGTGGTGTATTAAGGAAGAGGCTAGATGTAAGTAATAGCTGATAGATAGGTAGAGTCTTGAGGGAGTCTTCTGGTATTGTTAATTTAGAAAAAATATATAATGTATTTATATACTTGATCAAATTTAAAATATACTTAAATACCATCCCCTCACCTACCCACCACCCCCCAGAAAAAAAAAAAGTAGCAGGGATCCTAGACCACTGATAGCTATGGGGTATAAAGCACAAATGAAGAGGTCAGCCAGAGAGAATCACTTGTTTTTGTCCTTTAAAAAATCTGGATACAGGGCATATACACAAAAGGGAAGAAAATTCATAGAGTTGCCTTATAATGCATTCTATTTCCTCATTGAGGTATTAGAAACGTTCAAGTGACAAGAGTAAATGCAGAAATAATGGAGTAAATTACATTTGAAGAATGAGGAAGTTTCTGAATAGACTGTGGGCAGTAATAGAGAAATATCTAATATATATTGAGTCTTAAAAACAACCTCCATTATATTATTTAAATTCATGCAAATATTATTTTATGTTTTCATTCCCTTATCAAGATTTATGTCCACAGATACACTACTAGTGGTTTACTAAGTACATACATAGTGGTGTACTGAGTAAAGGGGAGGAGTTTCTATTGCATGCCATTCTGACTCTAAATCTCATGCGATTACTTAGGAGCCTATATCAGAATACCAAACCATTCTGCTCTGTGGTATTAGTAAAGTATAGAAAAGGATAGAGAGTTCATTTTGAATTTAAGAGAATAAATTTGTGGTAGCACTGGTTTGTGTACTTCAGGTAAATTCTCAGAAATGCTCAGCATTCTTCCCTGATATTGAAAGAAGAGAAACTAGAAATGATCCAACGATGATGAGTGACAGGTCAGTTCTCTAGAAGCTTGAGGAGACAAGTCATCTGAGGTTACTGACCAGAGTGATTAGATTACAAATCCTTAGGGCCCTCTTGGGTGGGATAAAAGTGAAAGTTGATTGGTAGAAAGTAGTTTCACTTTTTCTATATGAGGTTAAAACACAAGTGTATTAAGAAAAAAGGAGAATAAAGGAGTAAGAAAGAGATGAAAAGATTAGATTAAGCTTAGATTAAACTCAATATGATGAGACTTCCTGAGAATCACTTGAAATTATTTGTGTAATGAAGTAGGAAATAGAAATATATGTTACTAATTATTTATAATTTTAGAACCTCTGGAGATAAAAGTATTTTAACATATTTAGATAATATTCATATTTAAGAAAGAGGTGAAAAGGAAATTAAATGTTGCGTGGATATGTGAAATGTAGGCTGAGCTATTTTTATTCAAACTATTACTGCAGACACTCCTACACCTGCAGCTTTTCAAGTCGTATTTGTGATTCACATTTTTAATAGTATCATAATGGCATCTAATTTGCAGAGATTAATTGAAGCTAATATTTAAAGAATATGAGATTAAAAAGAAACTAAATAACTTTACTTTCTAACAACATAAAATATATTGAATGTCCCTGAATAAAATTCATATTTCTCTCTGCCATAATTGGATTTTCTCCAGTTTCTGCTTTGTGAATTGCTACTCAACTTTCAAAAACAAATTTATATTTTTCCCCTATAAAGCAATCACTGAACATTCCCAAACATTTCATTTACTCCATCTCAAAGATGAGTTTAACCCTTGCTGTCTGCTACCTTTGTAGATATCCTGCTATTTCAATTGTTATACTAAATTTTTAGGTGTTTGCTCATGTGTGTTTTATTTTACTATATGTGTCTTACCAATAGTTGGTAAATTATTTGACTTCGATGAGAAGTCTTTCTTTTTTTTTGTATCTTATCACTCTTAAGCATTTAGTAAACGTTAGTTTAAAGGTTCAGAATGTAAGAGACCAAATCAAAAGAATAGGAACAAGAGGGAATATATATGTAAATGCATGTACCCTTGAAATCTCAGTCCTTCTATATAAGACCCTACTTCTGTCCTGCTCAGTGCTCTTTATTATTTCAAATAACTAAACAACAAAAATAAAATTTAGAAAAGAAAAAGTTACTTAATGGAGTCACAAAAACTGACTCAGACCCATCACTGCCAAGTGAATGTGCCAGGTCAAACAAAGGAAAGGAGCTTCTATTTTAGCACTATTTTATTAGATTGTATCTGAGGTAAAGGAAACATTAATTTAAAAAAAAATGATTTTAGGAGCACCTGGGTGGCTCAGTCAGATAAGCCTCCAACTCTTGATTTTGGCCCAGGTCATGATCTCACTGTTGTAAGATTGAGCCCCAGGTTGGGCTCGATTCTCCCTCCCTCTCCCTTTGCTTGTCCCCCAATCTCACATGCACTCCCTCTCTCCCTCAAAAAAGAAAGAAAAAAGAAAAGTAGAATAACAACCCATAGATAAACCAATAACCAATAGGAGACATGAAGTCAGAGTTACATTATTTCCCTTTTCTCCACAAACCGTCATTCCTGAGACATAGTTAATTGCCTTCTCACAACCTACCTGTAAGTTACATCAATCAGTCACACTTAGTTGGGGCTAGCTTGAAAACGTTATCTGTTTTCTTTTAATGTTTAAAGCAACTTCATTGCTCTTTCCATTTCTTTGTGTCTTACATTCTCTGAGAGTTTACTCACTAATAAAATAGGACATAACCTTTACTGAGACAATGGTACATAATTTACCTAAATGGACACTTGAAGAGAAAATATTCTATTCTACATATGGTAACTCTTTCTGTCATAGCAGGAGTTATTCATAGGAAATTCATATTTTTGCTCTTGTTCCAATCTATAAGAGGGATTCTCAAACCCTATCCCATGTTTGGAAGAATGTAGTGGTAGAATGAGGCCAGTAGCCAATGGGTATGATTTTTTAGTTGTAGAGTTAAGAATTACAAACTCACTTGCTAACCTAGATTTTCCAACATTATGATAATCACCAAATAAGGTAATATTTAGGACTTTTTGTTTATTTTTTGCCATATATTTTAGTGGCTCAAAGCCAAAAAATGAAGAGATTTATTTTTGTTTCTGGAATCCCAACACTAATTAGTATGAATGAATACTTCTTGTAAGTCTTTACTCACTGTTAAATTGGTTATCAGTTTTAGTAAGGAGATTGAAAGAAATAAACATACGTTTCTTTGAAATATTTTTGAGAATTATATGGGGGAAGAAACCATTTTCTGGGTGATTATGCCAATACATAATGGAACAGAATTTTCCCTTGTAAAACTGATTAAGGAATTTTTTGAAAACTCAATTCACATTTCACTTTTGTTAAGCAATGTGGTAGCCAACCTCCAGGATCCAATTACCATGCCCTTTTCCTGAAATTCACCCTTTCGTGGTCTCCTTGTGTAGTTTCTTGGGGACATTCTCATTTGTGCGCTCTCTCTGTGTCTCTTTTATTAGTGCTCTGGAGGAAGTCGTGTTGTCAGCAGACCCATGGCGAGACCCACCTGATGAGAAAATGAAGCTTCTTGCCAATGAAATTATGAGTAAACCTGGAAACAGATCCTTCCATCCAAATATAGACTTCATAGACTACAGGGTCAGCCAACATTTAGACTTCAGCCTCCCAAGAGACTCTGAGCCAGAACCTCTGAGAGTCACACTTAGATTTCAGACTCAAGTGGTCTCTTGAGCAGCATAAAAGTAAGTGGTGCTAGAGGCCTGGGGCTAATCAACAAAGACATGGAGAAGGAGAAGAAAAAGAAGATCCAGAGTTTCAATCTGGAAATGGTCATGTCCATGATCCGAGACGGTTCCTGGAGAGAAAGTCAAACAGGAGACGGAGAAGGAAGGAAGATTTGGAGCTGATAATGACAGAGATGGACATCCCAATGAGGAGCAGCATGAGGAATGCACGGGTAATGTGTTGGAGGCTCTTGTTGCTCTAACCAACTGATTTCTGCTCTCTCAGACGTACCCAATGGACTACCTTACTTCAACAAAGATTTGCCATCTTTGCAGTTTAAAATACTACTACACCTACTATTAATAAATGTTTCTTGATAAGTTGTGTAACAATTACTATACAACAGTAGATAACTAATACAAGCATTTAATATTTTATTATAAAAACAGAAAACCTGATTCTCAGTGGAATAATAAAGGAAATTGGGTCATGAATTAAATGTCACATATGTGCATTGTTTTCAGTTTAGAGTTAGAAACTGTACTTTGGGAGAGTCTTGGTAAGTGTTAACTCTTTTCTCTCACATACACATTTTAGAATCACCTAATCAAGTCTGACAAACAAAAAGGTAAAAGTTATTGTTATTAGAGTTACATTTAATTTGTAGCTTAATTTAGTAAGAATTATATACATTTACAATATTAGGTTTTCCTATCTATAAAAAAGTACTTTTCCTCATTTTACACGAGTTCTGAGCAACTAATAAAGTAATATCCGTATCGAACCATTGCATGATTTTTAGTTTTCCTCATAAAAGTCTTGCATCTTTTTGAAGGATTGTTTCTAAGTACTTAATACTATGTAGAGAAATGCCATTTATGGTTTTACATGTACTTAGCATGCAGCAAATTACTTGATTTGATTATAAGATGTTAGCATCCTTTCAGGGAGATGTTAAATAGACAATTACAAATCTTTGAAATACAGTAGATTATTTTATCTTTATTTCTGGTATATATTTCTATGTCTGTCTATCATCTATCATAATTATCTACTTATCTATGTCTTACTGCATTTGCTAATAATTCCAGTCTTCTCTAGTATAAGGTTGAATAAAGATGATAAAAGTTGATTTAAAGTTGATGAAAGATGATTTAAAAGTATACTTGTCAGTTTTTTAAAAGTATAGATTTGTTTTTATTTTGTAAATTACACTATTTTTCCTAGTTTGCTAGAGATTTTTTTCCTTCAACATTCCTTTTGTAAATTAAGTTTTTTATTTTAATTCTAATTGTCCTTACTCTTTTTTTTTTTTTTTGAGAATGGAGAAGGGGCAGAGGGAGAGAGAGAGAGACAGACAGAGAAAGAGAGAGAGACAGACAGAGAGAGAGAGAGAATCTTAAGCAGGTTCCATGCCAAGGACCCCAACACAGGGCTCAATCTCACAAACTTGAGACCATGACCTGAGCTGAAATCAAGAATCAGATGCCTAACTGACTGAACCATCCAGGTGCTACTATTTTAATAGTAGTATAGTTAACACACAGTATTACATTAGTTTCAGGTGTACAATATACTGATTTAATAATTCTATATATTACTCAGTGCTCATCATGATAAATGTACTTTTTAATCTCCATCATCTAGAGATTTTAAAAAATAATAAAATAATTTATATCTATTCCACTATCAAAAAAGATGCATCCATATATTCAATGACACTTTTTACTATTATAAATAATGCTGCAATAAATATCTCAGGACATTTAAATATCCATTTCTGAATGTATTTTTGGGAGACAACTGAATTAGTTAATACACTTTGAAGAGTATGTTTTCATTCTCATTTTTCAGATGACAGACCCAAGATTTAGAGAAATTAAATACCTTGCTCAAAGTCACTCATAGAATGTGGCCTGTGCATGGCATAAAAAGACATACATTTGATCTGAAATCCCAATTTTAACCAGTTTGTAACCCAACATAAACCTGATGCTGCTTCTTCTGTGAAGGCTTCTCAACTCTCTCCCCTGCGCTCTCACAGTGATTGTATGTAATGATGATCATTGTACTTTCTGATGTAGTTTTAAACAATAATCTTTATAAGTGATCAACAACATATAAAAATTACCAATATTACCAAATTACCAAATTAATTACCAATTTCAATATCTCATTAAATACAGAGAAAAATTCCTTTCATAAAACCTGACTTTACACCTGAAGTGAAATGTATATTTTAATAATTTCTGAGCAATGGAATAACTATTTGACTTTGGATAACTCATCATTCCTATGATCATAACACTGCTCATCTGTAAAGTGTGATGGTCCTCTCTGCCTTACTCCTAGAAGTCTGAGGAGGATACATTTATATAGTGCACACTTCATACAAGGCCCAGTTCTCAGCCCCATCCATTTTGCTCTTAACAGTATTCTTATTAGATAAATACACTTATTTTCGATTTTACTTTCTCTTTTCTATTTTCCTCTTTCCTTCCTTCCTTGTTTCCTTCCTTGCTTCCTTCCCTCCCTCCTTCCTTTCTTGTTTCCTTCCCTTTTTTTTTTTCTTTTTCTAAAGAATGTGAGAATCTGTGGCATGGGGAAGTAAAGAAATGTATTGAAAGCTTCATTATAGCAAATGGCAGTGGAAGAATTTCAACATAGGCAATCTGCTTCAGAGTCTGTCCCTTTAAATGTACAACAAATGTCATGTACCCTGGTTTATGTAGAAGAATTTAATGTATCTGGATATTTCTTTCAAAATAACATAGAAAAGAAAGCTTTTTTCTGTATTTCTCAAGGAAAAATCTTATTCATATTTGTATCTGTGCCTTTGCTAATTTTATCAAGGTTGGAACTTTAAATAAAGTTTGAGTAAGTGGGCATTGATAAAGCAGTTTTTAATGTTTTTTTATAGTTTAAAATACTTATACCAGGAGAATTCCAATATAATTGCCTTGCAAAAATGTACATTAGGAAATGAGAAATAACAATGAGCTATGAAGACATCAATGTAATAAAAAGCATATTTAGAAGAGCATGGTATGATTTTATCATGTTTAATTTAAGCATGGATTTGAGCATAGCCACCTGCATACCACAAAAATGTTATAATACTGTAATTTGAAAAACATATCAAAATGTATAAAGATATACATTGTCAGGATAAAACCTTGTAAGTTTATTGCTCTAATCTTCAAAATCTTTATGTATTATGGAGTGTTTTACATTATATACAAACTAACAGATGATTATTATGTCAAGATTTTACTGCAGAGCTGAAATTAAGCTCCTCTCAAAGTTTTATTGCAAACAATGGAGCACCTTCACAAAGCCCTGGCATATTGAAAAAAAAAACTTCAGAAGTAGATTAGAGTCTCAATTATATTTGCAATGATTATGGGGATAACTATGTTGCTATCCTTGTCATCATTACCATTATCTTTACTCTCAGAAAACATACACAGAATGTATTGTGTTGTCTCGAATCTCAAAGAACAGCATTAGAACCAAGTGAGTACAGGGTCAAAAATATTTAGCAGTGTGGTAGAGATGCTAGTCATTTCACAAAGCACAGTGCAGATTTATTCGGAGACAGCGAATCTTTTGCCATGTCCTATAGACAAAGATTCTAAAAACCACTTGCTGATGCCATCAATTGGGGATTTTACAGATCTCATTTATATCCTACCTACCCAAACTCCCTTTGAAGGAGAAAGGGAATAATGCATTAAATGTGCTATGGAAAACAAATTTATATAAAATAAGAGTTATCAAATTATTTTCTTTCCTGCCTGAGTGAATGAAGATAAATGGTCTAGGAGGACTCTGTGTTTATTGCTATAGTTACTGTACTTTTGCTCATGAGGGTGTTTTGTTTTCATTTTTGTCTTTTTTAATAAAGTTTTTTCATAAACAATTCAATGCATGTATATTCAATTATTTGCAAGTGAGTTGAATTACAAATTTTTTGACAGTTTTATTGTGGAAATGGCTATTTACACATCATTTTTCAGACAGATAAGTTTTAAACTCCTTCCCACCATAGTTGTGAACTTTCTGCTAAAGATAGATTCCTTTTTTTCCCCTTTAATCATTTTTGAAAGAGATAGAGGGAGAGAAGGACAGACAGAGAGGGGGACAGAGGATCCGAAGCAGGCTTGGAGCTGATAGCAGCAAGCTGGATGTGGGGCTGGAATTCACAAACCATGAGATCATGACCTGAGCTGAAGTTTGACATTCAACTGACTGAGCCACCCAGGCACCCTTAAAGATAGATTTCTTGCAGGATATGTCACTTCAGTTTTCTAGGTTCAACTCTACAAAACTGTGTGGGAGTAAAGGGGAAGTAAACAAAGATCACCACTGTAGAAATACTCACAAAATCCCACCAACCTGGATTCAACCTAAGCAGCAAAAACAACAAAAACAAAAAGCCAGAAAATGCCTTCTTAAAATATATTACACTGTGAAATGCAATTAGAATTATAAATTTTCAAATAATTTAAAATTCTTTCCTTGTTTTCATTAGCTTTAAAAAAAATCAGTGTAACTGCTTTTATTCCCGCAGCCTAGTCGGTATGAATTTATGCAAACACAAGACTATTTGTTCAATATAATTTTATGTGGATTTACCTAATGCACCTGAAAGAATAAATTGTCATCAGATTTTATTTGCTTATTGTAAATATTTTTACTTTTGACCAAATCACATTATGAAATAACAAATTTCAAAAAAAAATTGTATATTTTAGTTTTGAAGCACTTCTGTATGTGAATGTTTCATGATTCCAACTGTGAAATATCCAGTTGCAATTATTACAAAACTTATACCTTTTTTTCTTTATTCTAATCTTCTCGTAACTTTATCTGAATGAAATTGTTATTTAAGCAAATATTTCTTTTTTAATTATATGCTAATTAAATGGACAAAGTATTCTTACCACAAGTGAGGAATGGAAATGGAAAACATAATGAAAAACAGTATAGAGAAGAGTATATACATGATTTTTAATAATTAAAAAAGTTTAAAAAATCATTAAGGTATTCCAATTACATCTCAAGTATTCTATAAGTCATTAAAATCATATAAGAAAACTCAAATAATAAATTTGCATTAAATGCTAGTAAATGTAAGAATTAGCATGCTCATTATAATAATGAAAAATGAGTAATACAAAAAAATTACAAATGGTGTATTCAAATAATGTTTAATTTATTAAATTTAACATACTATCACAAGGTAGGACATTTTAAGATTATTTAGTGCCAGAAAATTTGACTCTTCTCCATTTTTCCTTATGCCCAACATATCTCTAATTTGTCTACTCAGTATACTCCAACTTCTCAAACCCTTTGATTCAAAATGATATCATCTCAGCCACAGCAATTTCTTTCTTGACACATCTACGAAGGCAAGGGAACTAAAAGCAAAAATGAACTATTGGGACCTCATCAAAATTAAAAGCTTCTGCACTGCAAAGGAAACAACAAAACTAAAAGGCAACTGATGGAATGGGAAAAGATATTTGCAAATGACATATCAGATAAAGGGTTAGTATTCAAAATCTATAAAGAACTTACCAAACTCCACACCCAAAAAAACAAATAATCCAGTGAAGAAATGGGCAGAAGACATGACTAGACACTTTTCCGAAGAAGACATCCAGATGGCCAACAGACACATGAAAAGATGTTCAACATCACTCATCATCAGGGAAATAAAAGTCAAAGCCACAATGAGATACCACCTCACACTGGTCAGAGTAGCTAAAATAAACAAATCAGGAAACTACAGATGCTGGCAAGGATGTGGAGAAATGGGAATCCTCTTGCACTGTTGGTAGGAATGCAAACTGGTGCAGTCACTCTGGAAAACAGTGTGAAGTTTCCTCAAAAAATTAAAAACAGAACTACCCTATGACCCAGCAATAGCAATACTAGGAACTTAGCTAAGGGGTACAGGAATACTGATGCATAGGGGCACTTGTACCCCAATGTTTATAGCAGCGCTTTCAACAATAGCCAAATTATGGAAAGAGCCTAAATGCCCAACAACCGATGAATCGATAAAGACGATGTGGTTTATATATACAATGGAATACTACTTGACAATTAGAAAGAATGAAATCATGCCATTTTCAGCAATATGGATAGAACTGGAAGGTATTATGCTGCATGAAGTAAGTCAGTCAAAGAAGGAGAGATACCATATGTTTTCACTCATATGTGGATCTTGAGAAACTTAACAGAAGACCATTGTGGAAGAGAAGGGAAAAAATAATTACAAACAGAGAGGGAGGCAAAACACAAAAGACTCTTAAATACAGACAACAAACTGAGGGTGGATGGGGGTGGGGGAGAAGGAAAATGGGTGATGGGCATTGAGAAGGGCACTTGGGATGAGCACTGAGTGTGGTATGTAAGCCAATTTGACAATAAATTGTATTAAAAAATGATATTATCTCTCAGATTTATTTTTGTTATTTCTACTTGGTATCTTTGAATCATCTCATTTTTCTCCAATTCAAGCTTCTACATCAAAACATGAGTAATTTGCCAAATTCAAAACTGATCATGTCATTCCTTTCTGTAAAAATTCTATGTAAAATATTTTGAAATTCCTTTATTTCTCATAAGATTTTGTCCAGATTTCTGTACATAGTTTAAAAGCCTTGGACTACATATCTGGGCTCAACCACCAGCACCTTTTCCACAATGAGAGTGTACCAAGGTTTTGTATTACGCTGCTTTCTCTTGAATTCTAGATAATTCTCAGGTTTTGCCGTAGTTATAGTGAATTCTTATTGCCACCACCTTCCTCAACCATATATATGTATGCCATAATTTCCTCTGGAAACCTTTACACATCTTTTCATTGGCTGTTGATAGGGACGTTTCTTTATGGTACATGCCACTTCTTTTTTTAAAAAAAGTGGTTATTTATTTTTGAAAGAAGAGAGAGCTTGTGTGAGCAGGGGAGTGGCAGAGAGAGAGGGAGAATGAGGATCCGAAGTGGGCTCTTCACTGACAGCAGAGAGCTCAGTGTGGGGCTTGAACTCAAAAACTGCAAGACCATGACTTGAGCTGAGGTCAGACACTTAACAGACTGAGCCACCCAGCCACCCTACATGCCACTTCCTTTTAATCAATTCTAGCATCTACTCCATTATTAATCTGGTTGACTTTGAGTTAAAAAAAATCCAGGTGTTTTAATTTTCATTAACTTTCTGTTTTTTCTTTGTAATCATTTGTATTTTAGACTATATCTATTATTCAATGGATTATATATGTAAGTGAATTTTAAAAATAGTATAACCTGTATAATAATGCAGGTGGAAGTCATAAAGTTGAGATTATCAAGTGTGCATGGTAGTGGCAGAGCAAATAATAATAGGAAATGATTTGGAGTCTAATAGGCCTGAGTTTGAAATTTACATCTCTTGTTTATCTGCGCTTGATAATATTTTGTGTATGAGTTTCAGTTTATTCTTCTATAGAGATAATAATGTCTACCTTTCTGAGTTATTGGGACATTAAATTATATAATATATAAAGTAGAAATACAGCTTGGCAAATGTATTCATTCATTTAAACAGTATTTATTGATTCTCAACTAATAGTTAGGCAGTATATAACTACACTGCAAAACTCTCAAGGAAGTCACAGACACGTGTAGATAAAAAATCAATTTGTCTCTGCTCCTTTCTGTAATTTTACATCTAGCTTAATCCTTAGAAGGAGAATTTGATAATATAATTGTTTAGAGTCCAGACCATTATCTAGGCTAAAAATCACTTACTTTTCATGTTGCTGGATCTGTAAACTGGTCTCTCTCTGTCTCTGTCTCTGTCTCTCTCTCTCTCTCTCTCTCACTGTCTTTTTCATCTTTTCATTAAAGCTTTCACCTTTCATTTTTTTCTTCTATTCCCCCAACTTGGTCTTAGTGCTTGTCTTACCATGCACACCCAGATATTCTATACATTGCTTCAAGTTTGTATAGCACACAGCAGAGGTAAAGGAATAAAATAAAAAAATTTAAGTCCAGGCTTATAGGGAAATGCTGACTCCCCTTTAACTCTATTATTTACATAAAAATCATCAACTCTAACTTTTTCCAGAACTTTGTGCTATCTCTCCATGTTTCAGTGAAATTGATCAAGTGAAACATTTATCCTCAATTTCTGTTGTCCCATGTAAGGCTGAAATAAAAGTAACAGAAATTAGTGCAGGAATGATTCTAATTTTACATGAACTCAATTCTCAATAAATCTGTACATAAAGATGATGTTTTGCAAAAGGTGTTTAAAGAAGTGCATAGCTATATATTCAGAGAGTAGATTTTCAATAGTGGCCTTGAACTTTCCTGCTCTATGCATCAAATCATGTTATTTCAAATAAGAAGACTATTCTGGACAACAAAGTTTGCCATAAATACATTGTTTATTATCATTTTATAAAATAATTGGCCCAATAATTGTTACCATGAAATTATTGTCCTCCAGTCTCTATATTATTTTTTTAAAATACTTGAAAGTTGTGGGAATAAAGTATGCAGGCATCTGGAACTTTGTCATGCTGAGTAAGTTGAATACTAAGTTAAATGGGCTTTAAATATGTTTTTTGAGGAAGAAGGCTAATGTTTAAGACTGGCTGGATAACATAAAGTGATGTAAGAAACACAGATGCATGATCATGTTATTTTAATTCTATTATTCCTAAAAAATATAGCTTCTAGGCTTGATTCTTTGTAATCTATTAAATTATCAAAAATATATCTCCCTTACACTGTGAGGATAATGGTTAATATTGTTTTTACTTAGCACTAAAACTTTACATTACAGCTTTTGGAGGTAACTCACTAAAATTTGGCAGTTAATGGAATCTTGTTTACAGTGAGCATGGGGGCGTTGGAAGAACTGATGTACTCTTGAGAATGGAAACATTTCTCTGTATGGTTTGCACACAGACTGATTTTAACATGCTACTAATCGATTTGTCCATTTGTGTATGAAAATAGGAATTTCCTCTCCTTTCTGCCTGAATAAGAAAGTTATTCAGGTAGGGACAAATATTAACTAACTTTTTATCTTAAAAACTTCCTCTCTCTCTCTCTCTCTCTCTCTCTCTCTCTCTCTCTGTCACACACACACACACACACACACACACACACATTCCCTTGAAATTCATTCCTTACAATTATGTAACACACTGCCCTTGTAGCAATCATCTACAGGATTTCCTTCAATACCTTAGGTCTATTTCACTATTATTTGCTACACAACAACTCTTTTTCTAATAATAACATAATAATGTTCTTTAACAATAAAATACTTAGTTTGCTCTCTCTATGTTCCTTCAATTTAGTCCAGAGGAGATAACTATTCATGGGCCCTGGGGCCTATGAGCGGAAAGGAGACTCTGAAAGTTGCACAGTACTTGGTGATACAGAAGCTCTACCAAGCCAGTGTGGAGAGACCACATTGAACATCACAAGAATCTTACTGTCATGCCAGAAAACCTACAAATATGTGAAGAGGTAGACTTTTTGAAGAGTAAGACTTCTTCTAGAATGACTCAAATGAAGTTCAAGAGAGTCAAAGTAAATGCCAAAGAAATAAGCTCATAAATTAATTGCCTAACAGAATAAAACTCAATATTTTCAGAAGGAAGACAGCAAATTTACACACTCAACAATGCAACATCAAAATGATGAGTATACAACAAAAAATTACTACATGCATGAAAAATTAAGAAACTGCAACTCATTATGAAGAAGAAAAGAGAAAATAAGGTAATAAAATATGCCTGTCACAAAGAATGGATTTATTTATTTTTTGACTTATAATATTTTTTATTTAAAAAATCTTTTGCAAAACTAGAGAAAAAGGCCATGGTCTTTGTTGGATAAAGACAATTTTTGAAAAGTATTTTTAATAGTCAACCACTGAAATCTTTTCCTCTGAGATTGGAAACTCAAGAATGTCCAGTACCAGTGCTTATAGTCAACATTGCCAAGGACACCTAAAAAAATATAGCAAAGTTAGAAAATAAATTAAAGATATGAGATTTGAGATATAGAAAATATGAAATATCAAATTTATGTGATACAGCTGATTCTGTATTTAAGGGGAAATTCTGAGCATTAAATTGTATATTGGAAAATAAATGAATGGTCTAGACTTTACTTTTAAACACTAAATGGGCAAATTACACACAAAGTAAAAGAAAAGGAAATAATTAAGATATAGCAAATTAATAAATAGGATAAATCCCAAAATAAATATGAATTGAAAGCAGGCAAGTGGTAAAGTAAGAAAGCAAAATTTCTGTTCTTTACAAATATTAATAGTTATGCAAATATCTAGCAAGTTTGAACAAGAGAAACAAATTTCCAATATTAGAAATGGAAGAGGTGTGATATTAAAATTTCAGAGGCATTAAAATGACAAAAAAAAAGCAATATTATGAACCAATAAAGATAAATACAACTAAATGAAATGAACAAAATTCTTGAAAACATAGCAAATAGTTGATCTTAAGAGTTATAAAGATATTTAAGAAATTGAATTTATCAATACCCTGTCAGAGTGAAAGCACCAGCTCCAGATAAGAGAAAAGTGAAGAAATGTTTCCTACTCATTTTATGAGAATAACAAAGTTCTAATATTTGTATCTGATAAGAAAATATTATTACTATCTAATATTCATTATGCACATAAGTGCAAACATCCTTAAAAAGTATTAAGAGGAAATGTAACAATATATGAAAAATATACTACATTAACCTTGGTTAATATTTGGAAATTCAATTAATGTAATATGCTGCATTAACAGAATATTGGAAATAAACTAGATAAACTATAGTAATAGAAAGTGGAAAATCATTTCACAAAATTTTAAAAAGTGTATTACCTAAAAAAGAAATTGTGAAATAGGAATAAAAGGAAAGTCCCTCAGTTGGATGAGTAGCACTTACAAAAACCTACAGGTGACATCAAACTTAATTGTGTAAAATTAAACAATTTCTCTTTAAAAATAGAAATCAAACATGGATGCCCACTTTTTCAGTTTCTATTCAATATTTTCCTGGAGGTCCAACCTATTAAAATTGGTAAGGAGAAAGAGATAAAATGGATACGCTTTGGAAATAATCTATTTCAAATATTTCTATTCCTAGCCCTAGCCTTAGCATGGTGTATTCTGCAGAAAATCCTAAGGAATATTTTAAAAGTTATTATAATTATTTAATGAACTGAGGAATGTAGCAGAATACAAATCCAATACACAAAAATCAATTCTATTTCTCTATATAGTAACAAATGAAAAATGTTTAAAACTCTTTTTGCAGTAGGTCAAAAAACTCTAAAATACTTAGGAATTAATTTAATGTAGGATATGTAACACTTATGTTCTAAGAAATAGAAAATATTTCCAGGAGATTAGAGAGGAATTAAGTAATGTTAACATATCATTTCTCCTCAAATTAATCTACAGACCCAACACAATCCACAGCAGGATTTTATTTTTTAATGTTTTTTTTAAATTTATTTTAAGAAAGAAAGAGGGAGAGCACACAAAAGCATGAGTGCACAGTGGGGGAGGGACAGAAAGAGAGGGAGAGACAGAATTCCAAACAGGCTCCCTGCTGTCAACACGAAGCCCAACATGGGGCTAGATCTCCCAAACCCAACCATGAGATCATGACCTGATCCAAAGGCAGGATATGAATGCTTAACCTACTGAGCTACCCAGGTGCCCCCACAGCAGGATTTAAACAGAAATTAGCAAGTAGATTCTAAAATTAATACCAAAAGCTAGAGTACCAGAAATACCTAAAATATTTGAAAAAGAACAAGAGTTACTTTAAAACTTACTATGCTTAATGATATTAAAACTTAATATAAAGCTACAACAACCAACCCCCATATTATAGGCAAAATGAGAGACAAAACAGCTATGAACAATGGTGACCATCATAAAATAGACACACACTTATATGGCATTCTAATTTGAGAAGGGAAATTAATAAGAAAAGGAAAAACTTTCCAACAACTGGTGCTGGAAAATTGTTTTCATAAGGGGAAAAATAAATTTGAATCCCTACCTCATTCCATACATAAAAATGAAAATTATAAACACTTTAATATCTCCTTTTATCAGATATTTTGTTCCTTTAGATCTACTACTGAGTGCCTTTTAAGCTGCTGTAATTTATTTGAGGTCTTGAGTTTATGAAAATATATGCTATGTGTAATAATTTTAATGCATCTCTTGGCAAAGTAAATTCCAAGGAAATTAGAAACATGAAAATAATTAATTTATTTATGCAATTAATATAAATTAAATATATATTGATTTCTAAGCCTTATTTGATGTACTGAGACTAGTCTCTGGCCTCTTGAAGATTTAATTCTGACAATAATACACAAACATAAATACATAAACAAGATATTAAAATAAAAAATAAACATCTTATTTGAAAGAGTGATAAGGAACACGAAGTCAATAAAGGTTTGTAAGAAAAGAGTGTGATGTGAATGGAGAGTGGCATTGCTATTTCAGTTAAGTGTTCAGGGGAGATTTCTTTGTTAAGATTATTTTTGAGCAGAGACTCCACTGAAAGACGAGATTATGATGATATCTGTAAGGGAGAAGTTTCACAGTCTAAATGAACAGTAAGTGTCATGCCCCAGAGGATGAGAATGATTTTTTTATTTTGGGAACTAGAAAGAGATCATCTATCCTTGTATGGGGAAGATTGGTAAGAGAGATTGTGAAAATAAGATCTTGTAGTTTTTTAAGTCATATTAGGATTTTAGATTTGATTCTGAGAGAGATGGCATTTTTTTGAACAGAGAATTGACATGATTTGACATCTGTATTAAAACTAAATTTGACAGCTGTAGAGAGAATAGACTGTATAAGACAGAGGACAAAATAGGAAGATTAATTAGAAGGTTAGTTATGAGTCCAGGTAAGATATTTGGGTGGCCTAGACTATAAGGCAGAGGTAAAAATTGTTGTAATCTACATATTATGTCCAAATATATTTTTGGAAATGATATGGAATACATTTAAATAGCAAATTCAGATTTAATTGTAATACATTTTGTTGATTGTTTACATTTGTCGATTGCATCTCTACATGCTCTACATGTGTAGAGCCAGAATCAGTATTCACAAAATTAATATAATTTACTTTGCAACTAAAAGTATCCAAATACAGAATATGATTTTGTTTGACAGATAGGCTTTCAAAAATACCTATTCTTTTAATAAAGTGTCTAAAATGAATGAATAAGTAATTTCCTCACTCTTTAGTGAAAAAGACAATGAAATATGTGATGTAACTTTTAGTAACTCTCTTTTAAAACAAACTGAGTTATTTTACCTAAAGGAACAAAATACTGCTCCCTAAATTTAGCCACAAAATTGTCAAGGGCTTTTAGGACAATGGTTTCCATGTCTTAGGAAACCAACTGAATTGTTTACTCTTCTCTTGCTGTTATTGACAGAGTGACGGTCATACATTTCTTGGCAAATATAATTTATGTAGTTTGAAAACATTTAGTTCATATTTCCCCACTTCATTGACAGGGTCACTCTGATCAAAACTAACACTTCTATTTATTAAACTGGAAGTAATCTTTGTAAAACTTGCTTATGGATGAAAAGTTTACAAAGATCCTAATACCATTATGATTAAAACCCTTATATACAAACTTAAATATAAAAGGTCTATTTGACAAAGCTATATATGAATAGATGTGAATAAATGCATATATATTTGTTAAATATAAGTAGCTTATGTATTTTATTTTGTATTTTTTATTAAAAGAGTAATATTTTTATTTTATTAATAGAGTAATATGTCATTTATACTAATAAAGAGCATTCGTCCATCCTTCTCCATTTTTTCCACACCAGGAAACTTGTAAATAGCATAACTATTAATATACATATATTAAATTCTAATTTTAAATCTTGAATTTTACAGTAAAATAAGTTTCACAGTAATGCTTAAACACACCAGGATATTGATTTTACTTATTGTGGTTTAATTTGGATATTTTGTGTCAATTTGGACATTTCTTTGAGATATGAAAACTCCAGTGGCAACCTGAGGAGAATGCATATTAGGCAAGATCAAAACCTATTTCTACTTTTCCATCAAGTATGTATTGAGTGTCTCCCCACTTAGATCTTAGGTCACAACAGTTAACCAATCAAAGTGTCCTTGGTCACATGGAATTTACATCACCTTTGAATTATTCATCCAGATGGCTTTAGTCTTTATGATACTTTTTATTTTAGTTATAGAGAGAGTTGCCTAAACATTGTTCTTTTTTTCTGACATATATAGACATGCTAACTACCTTCACATGGGGAATATGCATTCAATTTCAATAAATATAATTTATTTTGCCTGCTAGGTCAGTATGGTAAGTGATGGTCATTGATCCCTTCTTAAAAATATATATATTCTATGGTTTGGACCATTACTCTCTTGTGTCTCATGCCGTATTTCTTTGTTCCCCTTTACAGTGAAACACATTTCCTCAGAAGAGTTATTTACACTCAGTTCTCCAATTCTTCATCTCCCAGCTTTTCTTCAAGTCATTCCAATTAGGCCTTCACTCCTAAAACTCAAACAAAACTTCTCATCAATCTGGCTCCAATGAGGAATTAAAAAAATCGAAGTAATTTGAACAGGGAAAGTTTAACATTAAAAACATTATTATTTTTTAAAGTTTCTTGTTTTTAAGTTTATTTATTTATTTTGAGAGAGAAAGAGGGAATGAGTCAGGGAGGAGCAGAGAGAGCGGGAGAAAGAGAAAATCCCAAGCATGCAGCCCGTCATCGCGGGGCTCGATCTCAAAAACCATGAGATCATAACCTGAACCAAAATCAAGAGTCAGATGCTCAACCGACTGAGCCACTCAGGTGCCCTAACATTGAAAAATTAACAGTAGCAGTGGGTTGAAGTAACAGGGTCTCCTAGGGCTGAGATAGGGGCCCAAAGATACCCTACCCCCTCCCAACCTCAGTACTGAGAAGTTACCTTGTTGGAGAGAACAGGACCTTGGCTCACTGGAGGTCAGAGGACTTGCTGTGAGGCTGTACTGGCAGAACGTGCTGGAATTCTGCCTTTAGGAGTTTTCTGGAAGTAGGCTCTCTGGGGTGTTTTGTTCTTTCCTTGGGAACAGATTGCTCATTTTGTTTGACTCTCTGTATTTGTTTCTTGTAGCAAAAGAAACAGCAACCTCTCACAGTCTTAAAGGAGTGGCTTTGTGACCTAACTCTTGGTCGTCTCTTGAACTTTTGTGGCTGTCTAAACTGCCCGATTTAATCCCTGTTGTTGAGAGCATGCCAAGACCCACCAGTGTTCCAGAGGGAGTGCCCTCAGGCAGCATCTGGTTTCAGGCTGTGGTAGCCTGCCTGACTTTCTTTCTGGTTGTTAGAGTTTTCTGAACCTAGAAACACAAGCTCCTCTGGCCACCAGGACCAGGCAATCAAGAGGTGCCCCCTGTGTAGACTGCACTCACCCACCTGTTTTAGCAAGGTTGGGGAGACCTGTAGTGTGGGCACAGTCCTAGCTTTAATGAAGCAGAGCAGAGCGCTGGGCAGGGAATCTTGTGGCATCTGGATGTACCTGCTTACTGTAGAAAGGTAGAGGGAGAGTTCCTGCACTCTCTCTCCCTCTTGCCAGAACTTCTGTCCCCAAGGAAGGGCTGAACTGTTCCCATCCTTCCAGTAGATTCTTTAACATTAGCAAATGAGGGTTGCCTGAGTGGCTCAGTCGGTTAAGCAACCGACATTGGCTCAGGTCATGATCTCATGGTTCATGGGTTCAAGCCCCACGTCTGGGTCTGTGCTGACAGCTCAGAGACTGGAGCCTGCTTCAGATTCTGTGTCTCCCTCTCTTTCTGCTTCTCCTGTGCTTGCACTTGCTCACTCTCTCAAAAATAAACATTAACAAAAATTTTTTACAGATTAGCAAATGAAACTCCTTTATATATAATCCAGTCAACTTTTGAATGGCTGCCTCTGTACTGGGTCCTGTGAGGACTGCATCCACACGCCATCTCCTCAAAAGGCATGTCTCAGATTTCTGCAGCCCGTTGGTTGTAAAGCCCATTGTTTTCCAAAGCCAGAGATTTGGAGGGCATTTTCTTTCCAGGGCAGGTCCCAAGGGATGAGATGCCCCAAATCCCTCACACCTCAGGGAGAGGCTCTGGACTCTTGAGATCCATTGGCTACTCTGGCTGGGGGTGGGTTTTTTGGTGAGATCATATCTCAGCCTCTCCTACCATCTAGGTGTGGCCCTTTTATATCCCTTGCTGTGGAGAGAGCTGTTCAGTCAGTTTTTAATTCTTTTTTTTAGTGGAATTTATTCTATATGTAGCTATGAATTTGGTTTGTTTGTGGAAGCAGGTGAGTTCAGGGTCTTCCTACGCTGCCATCTTGGACCTCTTCTATTAATTTTTATTTTTAAATATTCACCATTATCTGGAAATAACCAGATTTTTCTAAGCATCACTCACTATAAATATTATTACAATAAACACCTCTGTACATACATCACTGTGAGTAATTAAGCATACTTCTGACAAACAGCTTCCCAGAACTGGAATTACTGATCCAAAGTAAATGAGCATGTTAAAATATGTTCATTACTTCCAAACTGCTCTCAGATATGCTGTAAATTCATACTTCCATTAATTTTATACCAGTCCCATTTTGCCCACACCCACACGACAATTGGACACTATCAATTCAATTATCCTTATCTATGTGATAGGCAATAAAATGCATCTCATTGCTGCTTCAACCTGAATTTTCTGATTACTATGTTTCCAAATATTCTCTATCATATTTACATAGTATATATTAGGTGTTTTCCTATGAACTCTACTTTCCATATCACTTAATCACCCCAAATTCAAATGGAATATGTAAGGAAACAAAGTTTGTTTAATATAAAATTATCTTCTCTTTGTCTAGCTATCTTAATTAGGAGAGGACACATCACAAATTTACCAGAACAATACAATAATGTCTTTTTCACAATAGTAATACAACACAACTAGAATCACACTCATAAATATCTCCCATGACAAAACAAATGCCTTATGTACAGCACTCATTCATTTTGCATTGACAATCTTTTTTTTTTTCTACTAGCTACATATGGTCAATTCCTCTTTTTTTATGTTGTATCTTTTTCAATTGCACCTAGGAGTCATTTTAATATAGATAATTGAATTGCAGTTAATTCTCCATCTGGTGTTCCAGATTGGTTCCTTACTACTGCTGATTTGAGGCTGATATTTTTCATTTATATTACTTGATCATTTTATTCACTGTCACATGTCTAACAGTATGTGACATTTACAAAGCATATCATATGAACATAATTTAAAATTCCCAAAGTACAATTCTGTTTGAAGCACTCAGAAGTCTTACACAAGCCATTGTATGGTTCAGGTTTCGACTAAATTAGTATAACTTATAAATCACTTGTGAAATATAATTGTAAAAGAATTGTATAAACAGGAAGATGCTTGGACACTAACATCTGACCTATTATTTTAGTGTATTACTTTAATACACAGAATACATTGTTGACATAGCAAACCTTGATAAATTGGACTATCATTTGATGATTTTGAAATCTTGACATTATTTTATCAGAAAATAGCAATTTGAAAATACTGCATCATTAGAAATACACTTAGTTTTGTGGATACAGCTATTCTATGCATAAATCATTTTTAATGTATGAATTAAGTTTTAAAGCACTTTGACATGGTTAGATTCTGTAAGGAAAAGAAGGGATCCTGTGGTTGGTAAAAGAATTACTTTGAACCAAAGAGAAGGTTAACTTATTATTGGGACATTTAATAAGAGGGAAATTAGATACTCTTCAAATTGCATTTTCAAAATTGTGGTAACCATATTTCCATTTTAATGTTCTATGAGTACTAAATCAGATAATTCATTAAAAATAAATTAAATTAAACATGTGTTTGTTATTTCATTACCTGCTTTATCATTTCCATGTCAGGGTTTATGATTCAAGTGTCATAGACATTTGAATTGCTTGCCAGATTCAACATATTTCAGAATCACCAAGAACCTATGTTCCTCCTTCTATGGACAGCTCTACAAATTGTATCAGATAATGGACAGTAGGTGCCATCTGATCCAGTTTGCTGATTTTACAGCAAATAAAACTGGGACACAGAAGGCTTAATGGATGAGTTCATCGGCGGCACTAGGTTTTGACCAGGTCACAAATAATGATGATAACTTCGTGTTATATTTTGAGATGTATTGACATTTTAAATACAAAAAGGATTATTTGATAGTAGCTGAGTACATAGTGTTTGAGCAAAATACATTAGATTTTGAAATACTGAAGAACATGTTAATTTATTTTCTTTTTTTTAAAATATGGGAAATATTACATGTCACATTTGCCCAGTTTGAAGATGTATACATATTTGTTTCCTTCACTATCTGCATTAACTCATAATAAAGAGAAAATTCCTCCTGATTGTTTAAATGTTATGCAAAGGCCTTTGAAAATGTTTATATTATCTCATATGTTATAATAAGCATCTCTGAACCAGCTTCCTCTACACTAGGAATTCTTTTCAATCCTTAGGAATATTGTATATATATTTTGCAATCATATATATTATATAAATTATTTATGATAATATAAACACATTATCCCTAATCAGTAATTATTTATATTATATACATGATAATATAAGCATATAATTTCTATTCATTATTTATTATCATTGCCACAGATTTCCCAGGTACCACTTAGCTAGGCAATGTACCTGAGTGATATATTGTTTCCTGTTAAACAGCTACATGAAAAATCACAAGATCTAGTGAGACAATTAAGATACTACATCAGATTTTGAAAAAAAATTTACTCATGTTTTATTTTTATTTATTTTTTTTAAACTTTTTTAATGTTTATTCATTTCTGAGAAAGAAAGAGAGAGAGAGAGAGAGAGAGAGAGTATGAGCCGGGGAAGGGCAGAGAGAGAGGGAGACACAGAACCTGAAGCAGGCTCCAGGCTCTGAGCTGGCAGCACAGAGCCAGATGTGGGGGCTTGAACCCATGGACCACAAGATCATGACCTGAGCCGAAGTCAGATGTTCAATGGACTGAGCCACCCAGGTGCCCCGTCTGTTTTAATTATATAAACAAGATATGTAAGTTTTGTATGTCTACAAAATTCTAAAAACTGAATGCCTTAATTATCCACTAAAATCTCCTTTTAGTATATCTTGAAATTCATGTCTGCTGTATACTGGCAGATACATAAAATCCTTCTCATGGAATCAAAGTACTAATTAGAAAGAAATCCTGAGGCCTTAGAGATGTCCTGTTTCCTGATTATCAGAAGCTATATGATGCCAGGGAACTAAGATTTTTTTTTAAATTTTGCTTTTCTTTAAAAACTGTTGTATTCAGCAAAATTATTGTTTTATTATAATGTTCTTTGTATAATTGCAATAGAAAATCAAGTGCATATTTATCTTATTCTAATTTTTTATATTGAAGTTATTTAATGAAAGCCCAGCGATAATGTCTGTTATCATAATGTAACATATGAAATATCTAAACGTACATGTATTTTCCTTAATTTATTATTTTAATTTTCATTTGCTAAAATAAATTATATGAATAATTTACACTTCCATTTTTCATCTGAAAGGATTTTGTAGCCAAGAAGCACACTTATAAAGCAGCACAAACATTCAAAACATTCAAACACACACACACATACGCACGCACACAAATGTTCAAGTAGTGTAGAAATGTTGCTAAATTAAATATCATAAAATGAAGCAAATTATCGGGGGCTTCACTTTTCCAAAGAGTATTTTATGACAGTCTCTTCCAAGGAGTGGAAACAAGACTTATGGTAAAAACTGCCATATGTCATCACTATATATCTTTAAAGGAAGATTTATTCATTGATTTTGGAAATATTAGTTAACATATTTCTGACATTTCAAGTACTAATGCTTTTCCTTTTTAAACCAATTTTCCCTTTATGAATCCTTCAAGTTTCCCATTTTCTTTTTTTTTAATGTTTACCTTTGAGAAAGGGGGGGGAGTGGGGAGGAGCAGAGAGAAGGGAGACAGAGGATCTAAAGAGTTCTGGGCTGACAGCAGAGAGCCTGATGTGGGGCTTGAATTTGCAAACTTCGAAATCATGACCTGAGCTGACACTCACCCAACTGAGCTACCCAGGTGCCCCTCTCCATTTTCTACCTTGCTTCCCCAAATATTCTCACAAGGCTTGAGACTTACAGTTATGATTTACACCAGATTAGGTCATAAAAGCACATATATATCCATATTCACAAACAATAAAGCCATAGAAAATATTTATAAATAAGAATAGAGAAATAATATGTGAATTAGTGGCTCAAAAATAAATAGAGATGTTTTTGAAAATGTGACATCAAGAGATACATTACATCATACACTGGGGCCATACCTGCCCTTCACTCTCAGCTGCTCCTACTTGTTTTACTTTGCTAGTTAACATGCATCCATTTCTCTTAAATAAATACATAATTTCAATATTAAGTTGTATAAGATTTTTCTCTTTAATCAAAATTTGAAAGAATATATTTAACATATATAAGATTATCAGCCAAATTATTGTTTCGCTAAAGTTCAGACTGACACACCTTAGAACAATTGTGAATTTGTATTGTGGCAATTTAACTCTGATGGATGGACCTATAGTTTCTAAAATTGTATCCTTGTGTTAGCTAGTGGCCACGGGGAGGATTTGCATAACACTTGAAATGTGGCACTCAAGCATCAGAAGTATTCTTTTTACCCCTGGAAGTTCAGTGCAGAGCCGTCTACTATAGAAGGTCACACTTGCTCTGCAATTTTCTGGCTTCTCTTGTGGGCATGAGCAGGCAGACCTCCAGCTCCTCCAACTCCTGCTAGAAGTTTCTATTATCTTCTTCCATTTCTGAGACAGATGCATGTGTGTTGTTATGGCAAATGCTGCCATTTTCTCCTGTAAGTCACACATCTTTGAGGTTGGAGGCTTGGAGACAGCGAGTGACCAAAATGGGTTTCAGGTCATTCTCATGAGATCCACTTTTGTTTGCTCTCCAACAATCTTTCCATCTCCACTATTTGCTCTACTGACTCGGGCCCAGCACCAAATGCAAAAGTAATAGCTGCATATAAAACTGATTAATCGTCTTCTATAATTGCATTAAATCCAACCCTTAAATACACACACACACACACACACACACACACACACACACATTTCTACCTATCAATCATCACTGATGAGGTGTTTTGTTCAACATCGCTGATTGAACTTGAAATGATATTGTGGTCTCATAATAACAGAATAAAAGTTCCAAACTTTGTCCAGATGCCTTCTAATAGACACCAGAGACTAAAACAGAGTCTCAGAAAGCTAATCACATTTCCACCATTATTGATCGAGCTACGTTTTGATATTAGGATATATTAGGATTAAGATATATATTCTTGAATTGGGATGATATCATGTGTGGTGGATGCTATCGATGCTCCATCCAATCCCCTCAAATGACTCCTATACTTTCCATGCACTGATCACCCATTTTCACTGTACTTTGCATCTAACATGCACAATATTTTTTCTGAAGGCTGAATTAGGGCTTTTGGGACTGTGCTACTTGTATGCACAAAGGCATGAAATTGTCTAAAGGTTTACAATCCACTCTATCTACTCAAACCCAGCTATGAATGAGTATAAAACCCTGCTGTTTTCCCTCAAGACAGGCCAAATTTTGAGATCTAATTTATGCTCTTGACCTGCATTCACTTTTTCTCATGACATCAGATTGTAGGTGGACTGTGCCTGAATTTTTATTCTTGTTTCCATTCTTCCCTGTCCAGCTTCACACACTATTTTAATAACCTTTTTTATGGAAAAATTTCTTTCTTTTTTTCTATTTCTTTTTTTATTATTTTAGAGAGAGAGCACATGCAAACAAGGTAGAGAGGGAAAGAAGCAGAGAGAGAAAGAATCCAAACAGGCTCCACGTGGAGCCAGATGCAGGGCTCGATCCTATAACCCTCAATCCCACAACCCTGGGTTCATGACCTGAGCCAAAATCAAGAGTCCTACGCTCAACCAACTGAGCCCATAGGCGCCCGGCAAAAGTTTCTTAATACATTAGTTTTACATGAATTCTCATTCTTAGACCAAATTTTAGTGAATCCAGATTAAGATATCATGCAATGAACAAATAAAGATTGGATGTTCTTTCTCAAAGAACACATGAAAACAGGCCATTATAGTAAATGCAACTTCATTTGCAATAAATGGATTCTCTTAGTTTAATAAGAATTCTGGCAAGCAACACATAATTACCTATTTTTCTTTTAGGAAACTTTTGAGTAGTGTCTACCTTAAAAATAAAATGAAATATAACCCAGAAAAAAACATTTTGAAAAAATCAGTGACATTTAAAAAATAAAATTGTTTCATTATAATACATTAGTTAATGAAACCACATCACTCTACTATAATATATTGTCAATGGCAATTATTAACAATTGGCAATTTGACTCAAAAGCTTTTTAGGGAATGCCATATGCAAAATACATGTCCAGTTGTCTATGATATAATTGCAGCTTGTGCTCCTTTTTAAATCTTATCCTTATAAGAGCAAAATATATTTGACACTTGCAAATGTATAATTCATCTCCTAATCAAATATTAAATCTATAGGAAAGTCTTTCTTTTGTCAGTCATGTGTGCTATAATTTGATAACCTAGTGACATAATTTACCCAGACACCTTTGAATTTCTGTGAGCCTTTATATATTTATTTTCATTTTTTAAAGTTGCTTGTTTGCAAGTAATAATTTTATTAAATTTTTTCTCCTTGTTATTAATGGATCAATGTACTTAATTATTAATGTTTTTTTCATGTAGTATATTTGTTAAAAGTTTTTTTATTATTTGATTCCTAGCTCATTTGAAATGCAAACATGATTCACTCTTTCAAGGGACAAGGAGATGAAATGACAGCTAATCAATAATTAGACTTTGTCCTTAAGTTGTTCAACTGTCAAGGATAAAACATGTCAATCAGCGAGAGCAAATGCACCATCAGTAATAATTACCTCAGCAAAAAAAGTCACAAGTGTCCCATCACTTCCCAAATATTAAAGCTAAGTAAGAATTAGTACTATTGAGTGTCCAATTTCATTGTCCTGTATTTTACTTTAATTAACAAAAAGAAATATTGAGTTAATTCTACCTCTCAGACCTATCCATTGATTTTTATAGAAGCATTTTCTTGTCCTTGACTTAGTAGTCAAGAGATTTTTAGCCTTTAATTATATCCATAGATTAAAAAACATATACCAATCTATTCCATGGAATGATGTGAATAAGAATGGTTATTGAGGTTGGAATTGGAAAACACTGCCACTACTTTTAGGGCCTTTGGAAAATTGCTTCATTTTTCTAAACCTCAGTTTTTGCATTTCTATACCAGGAACATTAATCATTCAAGACACAAGATTTGCTTAGAATATGAAGGCAATGTATATGTGAAAACATCTAACACAGGTGCTACTCAGAGGTGGAAAAACAAATGTTTGAGTAAATGAACACTTTTTATTGACATATAGTTAACGTATTGTATTATATTACTGTCATGTACAATATAAAGATTCAACAATTCTATACATTACTCAGTGCTCATCACAGTAATGTATTTCATCCATCCCTTGACCCACCTACCCTCTGGCAACCACTAGTTTTTTCTCTGTATGTAGGAGGTCGGGAGGGGGGTGCTGGGTGGCTCAGTCAGTTGAGTGTCCAACTTGGGCTCGGGTCATCATCTTGTGGTTCATGAGTTCGAGCCCTGTATCAGGCTCTACATTGGTGGTGTGGAGCCTTCTTGGGATTCTCTCTCTCCCTCTTTCTCTTTGCCCCTTCCTCGCTTGCACTCTCTATCTCAAAATGAATAAATAACACTTCAAAAAAAGAGGTTTTTGTTTGTTTCTTTTTTATTGGTTTGTTCACTTGTTTTATTTATTTTTAAAGTGTATTTATTTATTTTGAGAGAGAGAAAGACAGAACAGGTGAGCCAGGGCAGGGCAGAAAGCAGGGGAGATAAAAATTCCCAAGCAGGCTCCGCACTCTCAGAGTGGAGCCCAATGTAGGTCTCGAACTCAAGAATCATGAGATCATAACCTGAGCTAAAAACAAGAATCAGATGCTTAACCAACTGAGTCATGCAGGCACCCATTTGTTCATCTGTTTTAAACAAAAGGTGTTTCATAATTAGTTTAACCCATCCTTTCTCTGTTAACCCATATGTTCATGATTCAAAGAACCAAAAACAAAACCAAGTAAAAACTAGTCATTTTATACTACAAAGTTTACAGAAACAGACACACACATGCATGCACATACACACTGGAAATATGGAAGTTTCAGTAAATAATGGAATAGCAAATCACTTTTTCATTTGGAAGGTAAACCAAATCTTTTATGAATACCATAAATAATGTGACCTTAAATCTATGCTTACTTAATAAACTGTAAATCTTTTAGTTTTTGTATATTGCTCTTGTTTACTTGTTTGTTTTTTGGCTTTCCTGATACCATATACATTAAAATTTTTTCTTAATTAAAATATTTCTTTTTAGAAACATTTCAAGGTAGACACATAAATCTACATGCAAACACAGACTTCTTAAAAAATGTAACTCCTTGAAGTAATTCATTGAGCAATTGAAGTAACTAACCTTGAGACATATAATTCATCTTGTCAAATGCCAGGCACTGAGTCCCCCATGGGCCTGTAGTCTAAGGTCATGAGAATGTGAGGTTTTGAGTATCATCAAGAGCCAGAGGATTACAGAAATAGCCAAGCACTTTCTGTCTTTACTCCCAGACAGCCAACACATATGGTTCCTGTCACAAGACAATGTTTAGTGACCACTGGAGCCTTTCTAATGGAAATCCAGTGACCTTGAGCATAGGCAGTTTGGCAACATCAGTACTTGTTCAGAAAGATCTTTTGGTAATTTTGAAGTGACTCAAAACACTGTAACTTGAGGCAAATTTTCATCCATGCGTCAGAAGACAGCAATTAAAAGTTAATGAAAGGAAACAATCTATCAGTCACTGTGGAAGATTGGGAAAGCATATATTCTTTGATACAGATGAAATGAAGGGTTAAGCCCATGGAGGGAAAAGAAAAAAAGATGAAGAAGGAGACTGATTGTGCCACAGTAGAAATTATATAACATCACTTGGATACAGGTCTCTGTTTTTTCCAGCTATTCCTTAGAAATCAACTTACTGGAATTTTCTTTGTCTGTAGTGACACAGTCAAGGCTGGAAGTAGGAGCACAGCCAAACTAATCTTAGAGATAAATAGAGTTACTATTTATAGACATCTTTTTTATATACATAAATGTTTATTTTTGAGAGACAGAGAGACAGAGTATGAGCAGGGAAGGGGCAGAGAGAGAGGAAGACACAGAATCTGAAACAGGCTCCAGACTTTGAACTGTCAGTGCAGAACCTGACATGGGGCTTAAACCTATGAATCATGAGATCATGACCTGAGCCAAAGTTGGACACTTAACCAACTGAGACACCCAGGTGCCCCAGTTGCTAGGACATATTGACTTCTATCCTACCCCTTGACTCCTGTGTTGCTTGTAACTTCCACGCATTCTAAGGTTAATGAAATCAGAACTGATGGCAGTTTGCATTATAAGAACTTTAAAACACAAACGGAACAAAAGAGTATTCTATAACCCCAAGTTTGCTGGCATCATGCAAAATTTCAAGACATGTTTATTTTATTTTTTAGAAGTTTATTTATTTATTAGGAGAGAAAGAGAGAGAGAGCACAAGCAGGGAAGGGGCAGAGAGAGATAGGGAGAGAGAGAATCCTGAGCAGGATCCAAGCAGTCAGCACAGAGCTCGAATGCGGAGCTGGAACTCACGAACTGTGAGATCATGATCTGAGCCAAAATCAAGAGTTAGACACTTAATGAACTAAGCCACCCAGATACCCCTCAAGACATGTTTAGAGTAAATTTTGACAACACTTATATTGTTTCTTTTCTGTCTCTTTTTTATATCAAACTTGTTTATAAATAGTTACTTAAATTGTTATTTTATTTATAAACATGAAATAGTTCATGTCTTTCCAACCACAATAAAAGCTCACCTCTCTCTCTCTCTCTTTCTCTCTCTCTCTCTCTCTCTCTCTCTCTCTCTCTCTCTCTGTCTCTTTTATTTCAAGTTAGTTAACATACAGTGTAGTGTTGGTTTTCACGAGTAGATTCATCACTTAGATATCAGTAACACGCAGTGCTCATCCCAGCAAGTGCCCTCCTTAAAGCCTATCACCTACTGAGCCCATCCCCCCACCCACATCCCCTCCTGCAACCCTTAGTTTGTTCTCTGTATTTATATAACGTGGATGGAACTAGAGTGGCTTATGCTAAGCAAAATAGGTCACTCAGAGAAAGACAAATATAATATTATTTCACTCATATGTGGAATTTAAAAACCCCACATCTCTTAATAAGCAATAGTGAGGTTTTATAGGAGATGATAATTAAGGAGCTTAGAACTAGGTTTTGTTGTTGTCGTTGTTGTTTTGCTTTCTGTTGAGAAACATTTGAACTAAATAATTTATTTTCATGTAGATTCTTAGAGTCATAGTATATAGTTCCACCCCATTAGCACTAGATAATTCCCTAATGGACATCTACCCCAAACTCATGGCACCTAAGGGTATAGCTTAGATAGCATATGCACCTGCCCAATTCCCAGGCATGGTTAGAAAATGTATGTTTAAATGCAGTCTCTTAGCATTTCAAACAGGGGAAATAATAATTATAGGTTCTGTTTATATCCCAAAATTAAAGAAGAATACATGAACATGTCTTGGATGGACAATAATCATAACCAAAACTGTTCAGAGAAAGAAGACAAAGGGGAAAAAAAGGATCAGAGAACAAAGAACAAACTGCTAATGGACTTCATATTTCTTTACTTAAAGTAATTATTCTAAAGGATTTCCCTATTTTACAATATTTGTTTTCTATTTAAATCCTAAGAAATTGGAGGGATAGGAAAGGATTTTTCTGACTCTTATTTTCCCTATACAAAGGATAATTCTTCAAAGGCAGAAGAAAGGGCAACATTACAGGGCCACATTCAATAATATTTTACTTTCATGGGAAGAAGGCTGAGGCAGAACTTTATTGGACTGGTAGGTATATTTTCACCATGTGATCTCACAGACTGTCCCCCTGCATGCTGACACAGATGAGGCACTATTTCCAGAAAAATGAAGCCATAAGATAACACAAGTGCCATTACTTCTTTTTTTTTCCTGACACAACTTAATAAAGCTACTGTCAGCTACACTATACACATCTTAGCTAAACATATTTCAAAATTGGTGATCTAGCAAAGCTTTGCACAATCTTCTGTATTGCCAGTATTGCGGATTCATTCCTGCAGTATATTACTTATCACTTCAATCTAAGTGCTGGATACATTTTCTAGCATGCATTGACATTATCCTCTTATATAAATTCTTATGGGATAAACTGATAATTTAGAGCCTATGACTGCGCAAAGCCCTAGCTTCCTGCCCGGGTAAAAGAAGCAGAATATGCAGTTCTATGGGTGGTAAAAGAACTCAATTCATCTTCCCAGAAAAATGTATTTTCGGAGAAAATGATATTTTTAATTAAAAATAAAATTTTGACGTTTCCACCAAGTTTTTCAATGCTTCATCTAAACAATACATAATAAGTTAGTTTTTTTTGTGCTTATAGTACAAATTTTAAAATAACTGTGAGGAAAGATTTATAGAGGTTATATGAATTAAGTAAACAAACAAATACAAAATTATATTACATCTTTTACAGGCTTATTTTACTAGCCGAAGTAATTTTTATAACTTGGTAATTCCAAATTATTTTGCTACAATATCAAATTTAGAAATGTATTCAGGTCACAAAAATCTGTAAAGGAATTTTCATAAGAATCATTGCAAATAATGATTTAAAATATATTTTATATACTATGTATATATATAAATTCTTTTTGACTATGGTAAAATATATGTAACATAAAATTTGCAATCTTAGCCATTGTTAAGTATACATTTCATAAGTACATTCATACTCAGTTTTGTAGTCAAATGTTTTTCATCTTGGAAAACTGAAATGCTATGCCCATTAAACAACAATTCTCCATTTTTCTCTGTCAATATCCTCTGGCAACCATCTTTCTACTTTCTGTTCCTATGAATTTGATTGTTCTAAGTTTCTAGTATAAGTGGAATCATGCAATATTTTTCTCTTTATGACTGGTTTATTTCACTTGGCATAATGTCCTCCAGATTCATTTATGTTGTAACATTTGTCAGAATTTTCTTCCTTATTAAGGCTGAAAAATATATGAATATATATATATATATATATATATATACACACACACACAATTTTATGTATTCATTCATCCAATTTAGACACTTAAATTGTTTCCAGTTTTTGGCTATTGTGAATACTGTTTCTATGAATAATGTGTGTACAAAATGTGTATTCTATAATAATGTGTGTACAAAGATGTCATTCAGACTCTGATTTTTATTTTTGTGGGTGTATACAAAATTGTTGGATCGTAACATTTAAAACTTCTGCTCTGTGAAGCACAATGCCAAAAGAATTAGAAGACAAAGCACAGACTGGGAGAAAATATTTGCCAAAGACTCATCTGTTAAAGGATCATTACTCAATGTACACAAAAAAACCCATAAAATTCAATGATAACAACCTGAGTGAAAAGTGGGCCAATGACCTTCAGAGACACCTCACTAGAGAAGATATACAGATGGTAAGTAAGTATATGAAAAGAAACTTCACATAATGTTATCAGAGAAGTGAAAATTAAACAAAAATGAGGTACCACTACATACTTAGTAAAATGGCCAAAATTTGGAATGCCGTAAACACCAAATGCTGACTAGGGTGTGAAAATTGGGCAAAAGATGTGATTTTTCTAAGCCACTGCTGACTTTCTACTCATCCATTCTGAGTATATTGTTTATAAAGGTTGATATATAGGTTATATACTATAGCAACACCTGATTGCCATTCTGACTTTGTGGACTACTACGGTGAATAAAACCACCTCTCTTTTTATTTCATATTCCTGTCAAAGTCAAATTGAGTGTTACAACAAAATCTTATTGTCAGTTAAAAACCAACAAATGACATCCTACACTTAGCTTCTCAACAGGGCTGGAACAGTCAATACATCACATTTTTTTATAGCATTGGTGAAGTGAGTGGCTTCCTGAGGACCCGAGTCAACTGATTGGTTTCTTGTTATTAAAACAAATCCAGGAGTGCCTGAGTGGCTCAGTTGGTTGACCGCCCTACGGGCTTAGGTCATGATCTCACAGCTGGTGGTTTCCAACCCTGCCTCAGGCTCTGTACTGATAGCTGGGAGCCTGGAGACTGCTTCAAATTCTGTGTCTCCTTCTCTCTCTGCCCCTCCCTATCTCACACTCTACTTTTCTTTGTCTTTCAAAAATAAATACACGTTGAAAATTAAATAAATAAATAAATAAAATCCATCCTGATAGGCTCAGCTCTCTGAGTTCATTGTTTCTTTCTCAAAAGCAGCACAGTTATATTTACTATTATATTCCTCCCTCCTCTCTCTCTCTCTCTCTCTCTCACCCTCTCTGTCTCGATGGATAAATACATAGATAGGTACTTAGATATACATGTACATATTTAATATGCTATATTATATACAATGTGCACATATGTAAACATATATGATAACCATTTTGTTTTTTTCCAAGCTTGATGGGGCCATCCTGACAGTGTGTTAGGTTTGGCTGCAGGTGCACTTGCAAGGATATTAAGTCAAGAATCATAGCAGTTTTGTAAAGAACGTAGGAGAGAGTTACACACACACAAACACATAGCCTGTAAAAATACAGTTCAATTTTGCCTCATCATAGCCTTGTGATGTCAGGCTCTGCAGGGTTCTGATAAGTAATTTCCTCTGCAAATAAACTTAAATTATTCTGTATCAGTCAAAATGAGGCGGATCATACCAACAAATTATCTCAATATCTACATGACTAAGAACAACAAAGATTAATTTTCTTCTCATCCTCCATGTCCATCCTGTGTCAGTGGGAGGCTGTGGTCCATGCAGCCCTCAACGGGATGAAAACGGAGAGAAGCCAACACCATCTGCACCTCAGCTGTTGCTAAAGCAGGGAAAGGAAGCTCTGTCAATCATCAAATGGCCCATCCAGGCTTCTTCTTATAGTTTATTGGCTAAGACAAGTGACATGACTGCGCTTAATTTAAAGAGAGAGCTGAAATGCAATCTCCTATGTATCCAGATGAAAAATAGTGAGAAATATAGGTGAGAACAATGAAAATGTCTACTATGGACTCAGTGTGTTGTAGAGCCTAATTTCTAACTCATGCTGGATGTACAAGTTATTTTAGGAAAGCATAATTCATTATATGAATGTTAAAACTACAAATGTTAATTTTTTTTAAAAGATTGAATTTTTCCAGGTTCCAAAAGGGATAGACACCTTTTCCATTCTTCCTTTTGTTGGAGCATTTCATTGAGAAAATTCGATAATTAGAAATCCTTTTTCTCTTTCTTTGACATGTAAGTAATATTATTTAAAAGCCAATTGAATCTCTCCGTAGTTTTCCAATTCAGGAGTCATCTTTTTGAAATATCAGCACTAAGGAAGACAGCATCCCTACATTGTAACTAACTGGTTGTCATAAAGATGAGAGAAGTTTTCCTTTGGATAATTTCTTTTTCCTTTGGATAAAAACAATTAACTAACACAGATGGCCATCTCAATTACCAGGTGAAATTCAGATAACTGTTTATGGTAAATGGTGTTGTCTCATCCTCTCATATGAAGACAAGTTATCATTTATCTTGAGAACATGCATGTAATGGATTATATCTGCCTGGCTACATAAAAGGGTGAGATTTCATTCTGTCTTTACAATCACATTAGCAAATAACCTGTGATGCACATAACAGTTTGGCTTAAGGCTTATTTAGTAATAAAATTGGTTTCTCTTTTTCCACATTTGTGGAGAGGTCTTTCCAGATTGGCAGGACATTTCATTTTTTATTTTCCCCCATTAGAATAACAGTTGAATAAATATACATATATATATATATATATATATACACACACACACACACACAGGTATATCTCATATATATATATCTCATATACACAGGTATATCTCATTATATATATATATATATATATATATATATGAGATTTGTCTGGGAGTCAGGGACTAATTACTTTCAAAACAAAGTTGCAGTGCATATGACTTGTCAGTAGGTAAGAAAATCGCTTCCTCTTAACATCAAAAGTCTTGTCTACACTGCCCACATACTAAAAACACTAATAATATAGCAGTCTAAAATATACGGTGCAAGTAAAATTACAAAATCCTAACATGTATACATGTTAGAAAACTATTATGTATAAGCAGAGGGAATAATAAAAGTGATATTCATAATTATAATAATAGTGTACAAATTGTGCTAGATTTATATGCAAAAATCATATATATATATATATATATACACACACACACACACACACACCTAGACAAAGAAAGCAGGCATCATTAAAGGCTATGTGTGTGATTTGTATATATGACATATGTAAGTATCATTTTATCTACACAAAATAGAGAATATATCTGATGGTTTTATGTAATCTGGCATCAGTTTTTAGTATTTTCTGATCTATATTATAACTGCCATTATTGTTGTGAAATATTATCTGAAAACCAGATTTATCATGGTAGATAGATACATGATAGATCGATAGACGATAGATTTAAAAAGTAAAGTAACATGTTCCCAAATTATAAAGCAAATATATTTCAGAATGAGAATTAGGATACTGATTTCTTTGACTCCAGAGTGCACTATTTTTCCTCTAAAACATGTTGCCTATTACAGAAGCATGTGTCTATAAATGCAATAGGCAGAATAATGCCTCTGTGCAAAGATACCCATCTTAATTCCTAGGACCTGTAAATACATTACCTTTTATGTCAAAAGTTACTTTGCAGTTGTTATTAAATTAAGCTTTTTGAGATAACAAGATTATCCTGAATTATCTAAGTGGGCCCAATGAAATCACAAGAGTTCTTATCAGGGTAGAGGAAGGCAGGAGAATCAGAGTCCAGGAAGTTGATGCAACAATGGAATTAAGGGTCAGAGTCAGAGGGAGATATTCAAAGATACTATGCTGTTGGCACTGAACAGGGAGGATGGAGACATGAGCCAATGAATAAAGGTGTCCTCTTGAAACTAAATAAGGTAAGGAAACAGATTCTTCTTTAGAGCCCCCAGAAGGAATGCAACAAAACCAACATCTTGATTTTAGCACAGTGAAAGCCATTTTAGACTTCCAGCCTTCAGAACTGTATGATTCATTTGCATTGCTTTAAGCATGTAAATTTGTGGTAATTTGTTACAGAAGCAATAGAGAGCTAAAGCATAGAATGAGCTGAATATCATCCATACACTTTCCGTGGGCTCCCTCTTCTCTCTTCATCAATGTCCTCCTTGCCCTGCAAAACGATGCCCCATAACCAACTCATTTTCTTTTTTTTAGCTTTCATTTGGATCAGCAGATTGGAGAGCACTAACAAGAGATTCTGAGCATGAGAAGAGAGTAGTTTGAAGTGGTTATTCGGTAAACTCTTTCCTGTCTGTCACCACAGGCAGGCTGCCTTCCTCCACTGAAGGATATAAGTGGTCTGCTCTTCATATCTCTTTGGGCTTTGCTCACCATGTATCCCTTCTCCTTCCTTCTTCAGGTCTAAGGGTACAAATATATCCCTTGTAGTGACCAGACCATGTGTTGCATTATTCCCTAGGTGGTTTCACTACACTCTGCTTGATCCTTGTAAAAAGACCTTTATTAAACAGAGTGGGCCATATGCCTGAAATAACTCACTCATCAGCAAAACGGTACTATCTTCAACTTACATCTGAAGTCACTACTCTCCTGCTACCTCTGTCTCCAGCCCTCAGCATTTGTACTTGGAATAATTGCCTAAAGCCTTAAGTACTTGTTTTCTCTGCCTGGAATTTGCTGCCCCAGATACAAATATTCTGCCCCAGTTAATACTGATACTTTAAATACATGACTTTGTCTTACTCCAGGTTGGATCTTCCTCACAGTGATGAAATAGGAGAAAGGGATTGTATGACCAGTTCTCCTTTTTAATTTTATTTTAGAGAGAGAGCTCAAGCAGAATTGGAGGGGGCAAAGGAGAGAGAGATATAAAATCTCAAGCAGGTTCCATGCTCAACGCAGAGCCTGATGCAGGGCTCTAACCCTCAACTCTGGGACTGTGACCTGAGCTGAAATCAAGAGTTGGACGCTTAACCGACTGAGCCACGCAAGAGCCCCAATTCTCCTTCTATACAAAGTAAAACCGCCATTGCTTTAAGGCAGAAGTTTATTTTCTGCTTCATGCCAAATGAAGTTCTTGGACTGGTTTATTAGCTTCTTTTTTCTAAACTCTCCCAAGTAATGAGACTCAAATAACTATGTAAATTCATTAATCTCATAAAGCAATTAGTGTAAAATCCAATGACTGTTAAATTATTTCAAAATGAATTAGTTACAACATAACTTTTAATTTTCATGATAACCCTCATTTATTTACACAATATGATAATTTCGATTAAATAAATGCAAAGATGTAATGTATTAAACAGAGCAGCCAAAATCTTGTTCATCCCTTGTAAAAGTGCCCTCTATGACCTATGCTTAAGTGAATTAATATATATAAGACGTTTAGTACACTGTCTGCCCAAAAGTAAGTGATCATGAATTGCACATCCCTCCCTTTTTACCCACTATAGTCAGCACGGATTAAGAATGCATTTTGCTGGGGTCTCATTTCATTTAACTCTTGAATAGAAAAACAAACCAAAGCAACTCCAGAATCTCCTCAAATATTTCACTTCTATATTTTAAAATTTTTTTTTCTTTTCATAATATTTTAGGATTGAAAATGATATTGTGGGGTATAGGGAAGATAGCCATATTTGAATGAGATTTGGGGGTAATACACAATGAGTACTTGATATTTTTAATAATGTGCAACAATCATTCATGTTGTGAATCAATTAAATACTTATTAAGTACTTCTGCTTTGATGTAAATTATGAGAAATATAGCACCATAGATTTTAGGGAGTTTATGACTACAATATATGGTTAATATAGAAAAAGCACAGCATATATTCAAAGAGTAGAAATGGGTACAAACACTGGATCCATCACTTAACTAATAACAAACCATTTTATGTCTTGATTTTCTCCTTACAACATGCATTATGATGATGATAATAATGCAATGATGATCATATTCCTGTATTTTATCTAGTGCCTGTGATTCATAGCTGGCATGATTATTAAAATTTAATAAAGTAATATATTTGAATGAAGTCTGTATATTATACAGAAATTCATATGTTATAAATACCTCTTTGATGTTTTAAAGAGCTAATTGTTTAGTTACCCTAATAAGCACTAATCTGAAAACTATTTTAGATGAGGTTTTAGTTGTGAGTGGAGCTCTTTTGCCTTTCTTGGTATGACATTTGTCTGGATAAGGTTGATAGTGAATAGATCAGAGTCAAAAATGCAATCATATAATGTCTTCTTTATTTCCATGAAAAAATAAAATATTTATTTTTTTCATGGAAATAAACTTCTGCCTTAAACTTCTGCATTATTTTAAAGTTATATATAGTTCTGCTTCCCAATATGGTGAAATGATATGTGTCAGTCATACTTTTCTGCTGTAAGCAGCTAAAAAATTGTGGAATACAGCAGCTATGTTCAAACCCTGAACAACATTCAGCACAGGAGTCTGATTCCTGAAAGAAAGGAAATATTTCAGGTAAGCTCCACATTCACTCTAGGTTTCTGTCTGGGTCACTTTCCAAACTACAGAGCAGGTAAATACACCCCAATCAGAAAGCAGCAATATTGCTCAGTAGAGGAAAGATAAGCATTCAGGGCTGATGAGGTAGCTGAAATTTGCCGGACAGGGTTCTTGAAAAAGGAAGCTGCACCAAAGAAAGAACTCAAGAAATCTGGATAGGGACCTCCTTGAGTCTTGGTTGAATACTAAGCTGTGCATGCAGAAGTCTGAGTCTACCCCAAAACAGCTACTGGCAGACTGTGAGCTGAGTGGAGATTCAGGAGGATGAATACAGCTGGGAGAAATTAGAATTTTGACCAACCAGAGTAGAATTTTGACCAACCAGAGCACACCACACGTTCAAGTGAGACCCCAAAAAAGACAATAATGTAGAAGTAAACCTACCCTTATTCTTGAACAATGGTGCACAAACAGAGGCAATTATGCCCCCAAGAAGACATTTAGAAGTTTCTGGACACATTTTTGGATTACTACAATTTGGAGATTACTACTGGCATGTAGTAGCTAGAGGTCTGGGAGTTGGCTGAGCATTCTACAACAAACAGGACAGTCTCTAAAATAAAGAATCTCCCAGATCAAAATGTCATTAGTGGGGATGCTGAGAAACATTGCTGTAATTGAAGGGTTACTCTGTACAAGCACAACAAAGCAATAAATTAAACTTCTAGCAATGTATCATCACTAATTTCCTCTAAACAATAAAAGTTTTAAACATGTGAAGAAGGAGAAAGTGGCCCAGTCATTTATAAAGTGTTAGTGGAAACTTCCTAAGCTCTCAAACCATGAGAAATGAACATGTGCTACTTGTCACCCAGTCTACCATACTATTTATAGCAGCCCAGTCTGACTACAATAGGGAGCCTAATTTATTTCCACATTGAGAATATTCATTCCCTCCATGATTATGTATATATGAGAATCCAATAATGCTCAAAGCTAGATTAAGCTCATGCTTAAGTCTTCTTCATGTTATTTTGTCTGTAGTTGAAAGTCATTTTCAAGATGAGGAGATGAACCACTTTTTTATTAGTGTCAGGCTAAGACTCATAAAACCCAATTTGTAAATACTAATTTTTAAACCTGTCCCATGCTATCGGAAGGGAAATGCAAAGGGTATCACTCTGTTAAGTAGACATTCTGTTATACTCTTCCCTGCCCATTCATTAATACCATCTCACAATAAAGCAAACTGTGCTGAATATTTCAACCTAAATTTCTAATTTCTTACCTGTTGGATTTAGCAGAGAAGTGAAGACTTCCTGAAGCTTTGTGTTCTCCACTGCCATTTTATACAATCTGGCATGACTCCACCTCTCTCTTCCATTCTCTCCCTGCTACTGTCCTCATACAGCTTTTAATAGATAGTCCATCTTGTTAAAAGACAGTCCGTATTATTAATATTCTACCTTTTATTTCTTTCAAGATGTTAATACAAATTTCCTACTGATTCTCCTAAAATATCTCAAACACTTCAGAAAAAGGGTGTTGTGTAGTCTTTTCAAATTACTTAATTCCTATATGAAGAAGGATGCTTATTCCCTCTTATGGCCTTACATACTGCTTCACCCTTCAAGGGCTTATTTAGGTAAATTAATCCACTGCTCTGTTGATCCAAAACCAAACTTCCAAAACAAAAAAAAAAAAAACTCAAGGCTGCAATTTTATAGTAATCAGCAATGAAAATGTGTAGATTGCCTTGAAAAAAATAGACTTTACATTACCTTGATAAAATAGACTTCAAATTTTATTACTCCCTCTCATATATAAAATTAACAATGAAAATTGAATTTTTAAACCAGCATGATCATTTAACAATGAATAATCATCATTACAAAACACCATAGACGAACACATATACACACATATAAATACACATAAATTTATTTTTATGAACCTATTCTAAAATAGGCATTTTGTTTTCAGAGCAAATGTCTGAACTTATCACTTATTGTGGGTGTATTACCCAGTCACTGTAGCTCAGTAATGGAAGACTATGTAAGAACATGGCTACAGGGTGCCCTCATTCATATTTTCTGTCAAATTCCTGCAGGTGCTTGAGGATAAGTAATATTTTATTTAATTTCTTTCTATTTTAAGAACGGATTAATTAGAAACACTGAGAAGCATACTATCTTATGGCAAAGGAATTAACTCAAGAGTTTTAGGAGGTTGATAGGAGTAAACAGAAATATATGTCTCATGAGGTTTAAGAAGCTATGGAAATTTTTATTTGGCAGACAGCAAAAGATGGTATGTACATAATCCTCTTTTTCTCTGCTAAAGTAAACATTCAAAAAGGGAAAAAGGAACCGGAATTCCACAGAGAAGCTGCCTTTGAAACCTCTGAGAGAGAAGAAGATGCCTTAGACAAAAGTGTTTTCCTCACTCAGTTTCACTTGGTGGTCAGCACTAAATGGTTAGACACAAAGTTTACAAGAATTATTAAACTCTGTTCTCTTAGCAGGATGTTGCCTAATGAAAAAGAAAAACTGAAATGGATAATTCCCATTACTGGTACAAGGATAGCCTCAAAGAGTAAAGAAACAAAACAATTCTCATTTGGAAACTTGGAAAACTAGGTGATTTTAATCACATCAGCATCCAACATGAAGACAAAAAATGCTGGTCTTAAAATCTTTTATAGTAGAAAAGTTATGTGGGCCATAAAAAAAATCACTTCTCTAATAAGATTACAGCAGAACTTTTGGTTTTTATTCTCTTCCCTTTCTTTCATTTCCTCCATCTTTTTGTTTCTTTTCTGATGTATTTTTTTTAATAACTAAAATTGATTTAATAACTCAAAATTACCCGGAAGATCATCATTTAAATTCTTTGAATTCTGGATTTATCCAACTCCTAAAACATTCTGGAATCTACCATAATTAAATTTGACCTTATATATGGTAGCTTTTATATTAACGGAATGTTAAAAACCAGGAAAATTGGTTTCTAATTGGATTTTCAAAAAATAATATAGGGGGTAAAGCGGAAGTGCTAGAACATAGTGGCTTTGGAAACAAAAAAGACACATGAAAAATTAGAGAAACATCTGATCATTTATTCAGATCATACCTTTAATATGAGTATAATAAGTATTAGAATTCCAACGTTTTGGTTCTCTCTGTAATTCATTCCAATGTTCCTAAAACATTAAACAGTTCTCAAATTGTATTTTTCTGTCCATTTTGGACTTGAAAATTGTGATTGAATGATTGTGCTCACCCCCAAGTTCATATATTGAAACCTAGTCCCCAGTGTGATTGTCTTTGGAGGTGAATCCTTCATGAATGGGATTAGTGCCCTTAGGAGAGGCTACAGAAAGATCTCTTGTCCCCTCTACCATGACCTCAGCAGACCCTGAATCTGCTCCATTTTGATCTTGTTTTTCTCAGCCTCCGAACTGCAAGAAATAAATTTCTCTTTTTATAAACTACCCAGTTTATGGTATTTTGTTACAGAAATCTGAACAGATTAAGACAATAATTAATAAGGTTTGAATATGAGTACCCCGGTTAGATTTGTTTTGGTAAGTTTTATGAGTACCTGCTTTTTGTGTGTGCACATGTACAGGGAGTAGATCTAATTTCTTGACTGCTGTCCAGTGTGTATATTCACCGGTGTCACTGATCCATATAAGAATAGGTCATACTTTGGGGCACCTGGGTGGTTTAGTTGGTTAAGCATCCAACTTGGGCTTAGGTCATGATTTTGCAAATTGGATTCTGTGTCTCCCTTTTTCTCTCTGCCCCTCCATGCTTGTGCCCTCCCTCTCTCTCAAAAATAAATAAATAGACATTAAAAAAAATCATACTGGAGGGGAGGGACCAACATGGCAGAGCAGTATGGAAATTCCTGCTTTTTTCATCCCTGAAATGCAGCTAGCTCAGCATCAAACCATTTTGCACACCTAGAAAATTGATCTGAGGGTTAACACAACAATCTGCATAACTTGAGCCACAGAACTCGGCAGGTATGCAGTGAGGAGAGGTGAACTGGGGGAGAGAGAAGCTGTGGAGGTAGGGAACTGTTCTTGTTTGCAGAGAGAGGAGTGAGACAGGGGGGAGAGTATAGGAAAAGCCCTCCCCCCATCAAGAGCAGTTGGAGAGAAAGAGAAAGAGTGGAAACACCTGTGAGGAACTGAACAAGAAAGGGAGAAAAGAGGAGAATGGAGAAGGTGTTAATACCTTAGGGCTCTATAAACAGAGGAGTGCAGAGCCAGAAACTCCACAGGTCCATACTTGATGGGAAGAGCAAATCCCCAGGAGCAGAGAGTGAGGTCCAAGGTGTCCTTGGGCCATATGGGGAGAGGTGGTTCCCCCACCGGAGGACATTTTGTAGAGGCCGTGCAGCTTACTCACAGGAAAAGGTCCCAGTGGACCCCAGATTATAGCCACATTTACTGATGTTGGATCAAAGACTCTAGTGAGCAGTGAAGCTTGGCACCAGATGTGTGTTGTGATTTACCTGTACTGTCGCTGCTAAGTGATCATGCAAATTTTTTCTGGAGTGGGCTGGCACTTGCTGCAATCTCTGGGCCACTGCAGTGCCACGGTTGTGTGAATACTCCCCAGAAGGGCTGGCACTGGCCATAGCTTGGCGAGACTTTCCCCCAGCGGATAAGAGTGGGTTCAAGTCACAGGGCCCTCAGAAGTGAGGGGTTTGAAAACAGTTCCATCTGAGATAAAATTTGGTAGGGAACTGCCACTTGGCAGGCTGACGGCTTGGTCACAGTGTAGAAGAAGCCAGTAGATGGCAGCTGGAGACAAAGGAGGGTGATTGATTGCCGGTTGGCAATTATATGCCAATAAAATGGGCAATCTGCAAGAAATGGACAAATTTCTAGAAACATATAAACTACCAAAACTGAAACAGGAAGAAATAGAAAATTTGAACAGACCCATAACCAGTAAAGAAATTGAATTAGTATTCAAAAATCTCCCAAAAAAAAACAAGATTCTAGGATAGGATGGATTTCCGGGGTTATTCTACCAAACATTTAAAGAAGAGTTAACACCTATTATTTTGAAGTTTTTTCCAAAAAATAGAAATGGAAGGAAAACTTCCAAACTCATTATGAGGCCAGTATTACCTTGATTCCAAATCAGGTAAACCAGACAAAGACCCCTCTAAAAAGGAGAACTACAGACCAATTTCCCTGATGAACACGGATGCAAAAATTCTCAACAAGTTACTAGCCAACCATATCCAACAATACATTAGAAGAATTATTCACCACGACTAAGTGAGATTTATACCTGGGATGAAAAGCTGGTTCAATATCCAGAAATCAATCACTGTGATACATCACATTAATAAAATAAAGGGCAAGAACCACATGATACTCTCAATAGATGCAGAGAAAGCATTCTACGAAATACAGCATTATTTCTTAATAAAAAACCCTTAAAAAAAGTAGGTATAGAAGGATCATACCTCAAGATCATAAAGGCCATATATGAGAGAACCACCACTAATATCATCCTCAAAGAGGAAAATCTGAGAGCTTTCCCCTTAAGGTCAGGAACAAGGCAAGGATGTCCATTCTCACCACTGTTATTCAACACAGTATTGGAAATCCCAGCCTCAGCAATCAGACAACACCAAGAAAAAAAAATAGGCATCCAAATCATCAAGGAGGAAGCCAAACTTTCATTTTTTGCAGATGGCATGATACTCTATATGGTAAACCCAAAAGATTCCACCAGAAAACTGCTAGAACTTGTCCAGGAATTCAGCAAAGTCACAGGTTATAAAATAAATGCACAGATATCAGCTGCATTCCTATACACCAATAATGAAGCAACAGAAAGAGAAATCAAGGAATCGATCCCATTTACAATTGCACCAAAAACCATAAAATATCTAGGAATAAACCTAACCAGACATGAAATTTACACACTGAAAACTATAGAAAGCTTATGAAAGATATCCAAGAGCAACAAATGGAATGGGGAAAGATATTTGCAAATGAAATATCAGAGACAGGGTTAGTATTCAAAATCTATAAAGAACTTATCAAATCAATATCCAAAACACAAATAATCCAGTGAAGAAACAGGCAAAAGACATGAATAGTCATTTTTCCAAAGAAGACATCCAGATGGATAACAGAAACATGAATAAATGCTGACCATCACTCATCATCAGGGAAATGCAAATCAAAACCACAATGAGATACCACCTGACACCAGTCAGAATGGCTAAAATTAACAACTCAGTCAACAACAATGTTGGTGAGGATGTGGAGAAAGGGGAACTCTTTTGCATTGCTGGTGGGAATGCAAACTGGTGCAGCCACTCTGCAAAACAGTATGAAGATTCCTCAAAGGACTAAAAATATAACTACCATATGATCCAGTAATTGCACTACTAGGTGTGCTGTTTTGAAGGGACACATGCACCCCAATGTTTATAGCAGCGCTATCGACAGTAGCCAAAATATGGAATAGCCCAAATGTCCATCGACAGATGAATGGATAAGGAAGATGTGGTATAAATATACAATGGAGTATGACTCAGAAATCAAAAAGAATGAAATTTTGCCATTTTCAAAAACGTGGATGGAAGTGGAGGGTATTATTCTAAGTGATTAAGCCAGTCAGAGAAAGACAAATGTCATATGACTTCACTCATATGTGGAAATTAAGGGGAAAAAAAAAACAGATGAACATAGGGAAAGGGAAGCAAAAATAATATAAAAACAGGGAAGGGGACAAAACATAAGAGACTCAAATATAGAGAACAAACTGAGGGTTGCTGGAGGGGTTGTGGATGAAGGGATGGGCTGAGTGGATAAGGGACATTAAGGAAGACCCTGGTCGGGATGAGCACTGGGTGTTATACGTAGGGGATGAATTACTGGAATCTACTCCTGAAATCATTATTGCACCAAATGCTAACTTGGATGTAAATTAAAAAGTAAAAATAAAAAAGAGAATAGATCATACTACCATTGGTTTTAAAATATTTTGACACAGGAAGGAGTGAATATCCATTTACTGTCTTTTAATTCCCTTTCTGTTCAGCACAGCTGGAACCCATCATCTCTTTTACTGACCAGCTGTCTGCAGAGTCGTCACACATACTGATCTGGGCTAGCAAGTAATAACCAAGGATGAAGAACAATCAACATATCTCAAGGGCACTTTTGAATAATTTATTCTTGTCTATACATTGAGACATTTTTTAAAGTCAAGTGTTATTCAGAAACTTCTCATATCAAACATTATACTTATCCAATAACTCTTTAATCTCAATTTGCTTGAATAAAAAAATCAAAACAGTAATTTTAAAATCAAATGCCTTTCCAATGAGTAGTAAAAAGTACTCTCTAAATTATTAATAATAATAACAAATGATTCATTTCTTTTAGAGAATGGTCTAATGCATGGTTTAAAATGCAAGTATCTTTTCCTAACTATATATTTCCTTCCACACATAAAAACCATAAAAAATAATGTAAATTAAAATTTCTTTTATCATTAGTTCTAAATGTTTATCAAGGTTTTTTGTTAGACTTCAAATTACTCATTTCTAGTTTTGGATTATTTTATGTTTTTCTGGTTGGGAGAAGCAGTAAAATTTTGCTTATATACAACTTAAAATGCTCTTTGTGTCTTATTTCTAATTAGTAACTTCATATTTAATATTTTATATTTTACAAATGTTTTAATATAAAATTATATGTTTTTAAATTATAGATTTAGACTACTTTGGTGCAGCAAATATTCTTGTTTGATGTAATCAGAGGAAGACTATATTTATATATATTCAAATATATATATTTGAATATTATAAAAAACCTTATAAATATAAGTGAAAAATATTTTTAACTATATCAGAAAATATTAAGAAGCAAACCACAGGAAAAATCATATGACATTTGGCCATTATATAATGTTAAAACACAAATAAAACTAAATATGTTTTTTTAAGAGATAGGTATATATGTAGTAATACTTTAAGGAAATTTTTAAAATAAAAAAATAACATGATAGCGATTAACTTTTGGAAGATGGAAAGTGATGTCAATATGAAAGGGCACGTTCTTTTGGTTTCTCAGGAGCTGGTACAATTCTGTTTCCTGGTAACAGATGGATTAATTTAGACTATCTTTTTGAATTTCCCTAGTTTGTTTGCATTATGTTGTATAATATAATTTACTGTATAAGAATTTTAAAATCAGCAAAAGACTGATTGAAAAGCACAATCAACTGGGGTGCCCGTGTGGATAGTTGGTTAAGTGTCTGACTTCAGCTCAGGTCATGATCTTTCAGTTAGTGAGTTTGAGCCCTGCATTAGGCTCTGCACTGACAGCTCACAGCCTGGAGCCTGATTCAGATTGTCTCCCTCTCTGCCTCTCCCTCACTTGTGCTCTGTCTCTATCTCTGTCTCAAAAATGAATAAAAGCTAAAAAAATAATTTAAAAAGTATAATCAATCTATATTAGGCTTATTTTTAATGTTTATTAATTATTTTGAGAGAGAGAGAAAGAGAGAGAGAGAGAGAGAGAGAGAGAGAGAGAGAGAGAGAATGAGTGGGGGAGGGGAAGAAAAAGGGAGAGAGAGAACACAGAACCCAAGGCAAGGCTCAGTGTCAGGAACTGTGAGATATGACCTGAGCTGATATCAAGAGTTGGTTGTCCAACTGACTGAGCCACCCAGGTGCCCCTCACACTAGGCTTATTTTTAAAAGAAAAAATGTAAAACCATTGTAAATTTTTAAAAGATGAGGAAAATAAAAATTTATCTGTATGTTAACACAAAGCACCTATAATAATCTCATATTTAAAATAAATAATAAAAAGTAAAAAGCTATGTACCATGAAATGTCCACTTATTAAATAAACCCTGTTAAGCAATATTTAAAAAAGAAAGAAAATTGCATTTCAGGAGAAAAAGTATATATAAATAGGAAAAGTAAAAGTAGCTTAAAATTATATAAAAAAGAACTATGAAGAAGATGCAGAAATCTGAATTTTATATACCTAAAATATGGTTTCAAATATGTGTATGTATAAAGTAGGTGAAGTACCACATCCTAATGGTATAGGTACAAATATAATTTAGCTTTTAACACAGCTGACACAAAAACGTATAGGCCTAGCTACAAAAAAGCTAGAAAGGGCATAAAATATATAAATGAAGGAAGAAAACAATAAAATCACATCTATACATGCATGTGAAACCATGCATTCTAACCGATAAGAATATTCATGTTCTTCCTAAATCCATTCCTCAGTCCAGTAATTATTACCCTTCCATATGAGCTTTTATAAACATAATGCTTACAATAAACATTTTAACATTAAAAGTAATGTTATCCTTTCTTCAGACAGGGATATATTCCTTGCTCATTACTTCTATGTATTTTTCTGTTCTTTCCACCTGCATCCATTCACAGAACACAGGTTGATTGCATCCCACTGAGTGCCAGAACTATACTGGCTGCTACAGACACCGAGGTGAATAAAATTACTCATGCTCTCAAGTACCACACAATATACCTCACATTCTCATAAAAGGTTATTATGATATATGATAAGATCCCTAAGAAAAATACATAAGCAGTATGCCAGAGAGCAAGATGGAACACACTAATAGTCAAAATGGTAACACGCCAGAAGTTTCATCTTTTTCAATTATAAAACCAAGATTGGCTAAGATACAGATGTTAAAGATTCTGGTTTCCTATCTATATCCACTCCTAGGAACAGGTCTAAAACAATTACATTAAATTCATTTAACTAATTGATAGAGTGCTATCTGTCTACCTACAACAGTATTACAAAGTATCCAAAGTATCAACATAATTCAGCCTCTGTGCTTTTAATTAGACTTCATTTCACATAATGTAAATCCCCAGCTCATAGGCACTTTTAGTTCCACAATCTTGTTGCCTATCCCTTGGAAGACTTGTCCAAGAGATAAGTAAAGAACTTCTCAAAACCATTAATTACCTGTTCAAAGAGAAGGATGTCTACCGTTCTTCAGGTTCTGTGTTACATGCACTCACCTCGAAACTGTTACTGACAGAAGTCTTGAATTGAGGTTATTTCAGATTCAGTTCCACAACTACCCTTATGTGACTTTACAGCTTGTTTAAAGTATCTATCACATTATTACTGAAAAGGAATTTGCCTTAGTGTCTATACAGAAGGGAAAGAAACACACATTTACAAAGAGACTTCTATGAAGTAGAACTGTAGCCACCCATTTATGAATGTTGACTAAATTAATCTTTGAGGGGATACTATGAACCATATGGAATAGCTCATGGTTTCTCCTTTGGCGCGTCATTACTCTGTTGGGATTCTTTGATATTTCACATGCACTGTCTCATAATGCTGGTGGAAAAGTGGTGGGTAAGGAAGCATTGCCTATGACCACATGTTGGGACTGACAGAAAGCGACTGTCATAACATGTTGATTTTTGCCCCACAGGTCTGAAGACACAGCTCAGAGATTAGTTTAAAGTCTTAACACTGACCTTCTGTTCTGCCAACAATTATAAATTCCCCAAAGAAAATTATGCTTCTGACAGTATAGTTTCCTAGAACTGTTATAACAAACTACTGCAAGCTTGGTGGCTTAAATCAACAGAATTTGTTTTTTTCTCTCACAGTTTTTGAGTCCAGAATTCCAAAATCAAGAGGTGGGCAGGGCTGCACTCCTTCCAAAGGCTCTAGGAAAGAATCTTTTCTTGACTCTTTCAGCATCTGGTAATTCCACGTGTTTCTTGGTTTGTGATAACTTTAATCTCTGTCTCCATCTTCACATGGTCTTCCTCTCTGTGTCTTCTCTTCTTATAAAGATACTTGTCATTGGATTTAGGGTTGACCCCAATCTAGAATGATCTCATTTCAAATTCCTTAATCTGCAAAGTCTCTTTTTCCAAATAAAGAATGATTCACAGTTTCCAGGTATGCATATCTTTTGGGAAGCCACCATCCAACCCACGACAGTAGCTAAGGGGGTATATAAAATAATACTAGGGTAAGCAAAAAGTTTTATGCTTGGTATATATCTTTGCCCTTAACAAATTTGTTATGTTTATTTTATGTTGTGATATTTACTATAAGTGTTGTTGAATTACAGACCAAAACAATAGTGGACCAGTATGCTTTTCTAATATTATAACCTCTTAGCTGTTGCTTCACAATTCTTAGACTAGATTCTAATGTACATGCTTCCAATTAAGCTCCCCAAAATATCCTTCCCTGGTTTTTCTAAATCATCACAGGAAAATCCTCTTCTGAGTTTCTGGCAATTTTTTTTAATCAGCATGTTAGTGGGGGAGTAGTAATAAACTATACAAGAAATGTTTTTTCTTAAATTTGTTGTATGAAGATACTTCACCTGATCAACACCATTTATTTTACTCTATCCTTCCATCACAGTCTTTAATGCACTTCCCGAAATGCTATTATTGGAGCATTAAGAAAACATTTTGGGAGTTGTCTCTATTTACAATGTTAAAAGAGATTTGGGAGACAATTCAGCTTAAGTAGGAAGTGTTTGCAAGATGTGTGTCAATATCTTCTCTTGCTAGAGGAAAAAAAGATGGAAAAAATGCAACTACTATGATATTATTCACTCCTGCTTAAAAATGTTTTTGAGGTAGGCTTTCTGTATAACTTATGACAGATTTGTTTCAGTAAGTATTCTTAGTATCAAAAACAGAACAAGCATTGGCTATTTTGAGAGAAATATAATTTTTATATCTTTTTTATGTTCAGTCACCTTACAATTGGCTATGTTTAGCGATATTTGGACAATTTTCCTTCTAGTGGATTATATTTAAAAAAAAAGAGAGAGAGACAGGACATTCAACATAGTCTTGAGAAAGATAATAAAGGTATTGTTATCCCTGTCTATTAAAAGCAAACTGCTCTGATCTTTCTTGCAGAGGTAAAGTAGCCTATTTATTGTCTTTATATCACATTTGATGATGCATATTAATTTGTTCCATATAAGTCACTACATATAGAATAACACAAACATTTGTATGTTTCTATGAAATATTTCTAGTTAAAATGCTTAACAGCATTTTGGAGGGACACACATATTTTGATCTTAGTGTTATTATATTCAGTTTCCCACCACCACATTTCCTATGGGTCAAAGTGACTGAGAGGGGGCAAGTGGGTGGCTTAGCCAGTTTAGCATCCAACTCTTGATTTTGGTTCAGGTCATGATCTCGCAGTTTGTGAGTTCAAGCCCCACGTCAGGCTCTGTGCTGACAGCTCAGAGCCTGGAGCCTGCCTCAGGTTTTGTGTCTCCCTCTCTCTCTGCCTCCTCCTCACTCACACTCTGTCTCTCTCAAAAAATAAATAAACATTAAAAAATTTTTAAAAAGAATATTTTATTACTAAAAAATGCTAATCACCATCTCAGCTTTTAGTGAGTTATGATCTTTTTGCTGGTAGAGGATTTTGCCTCTATGTGGTTGGCTGTTGACTGATCAATGTGGTGGTTCCTGAAGGTTCGAGAGGCTTGGGTAATTTCTTAAAATAAGACAAAAATAAAGTGTGTCACATTGGTTGTCCCTTTTTTTCAAGAAAAATTTCTCTGTAGCATGAGATGCTCTTTGATGTTCACCCACAGTAGAACTTCTTTCCAAATTGAAGCCAATCCTCCCAAATCCTGTTGCTGCTTCATTGATTGAATTGTTATAATATTCTAAACCCTTTATTGTCATTTCAGCAATCTTCACAGCATCTTCACTCTGAGCTGTTTCCATCTCAAGAAACCACTTTCTTTCCTCATCCACAAAAATCAACTCCTCATCCATGTAAGTTGTATTGAGATTGCAGCATTCAGTGAGACCTTTAGGTTCCACTGCTAATTCTAGCTCTCTTCTTATTTCCACCACATCTGTCTGCACTTACTTCCTCCAGTAAAGTCTTGAATACCTCAAAGTCATGGAAGAGGGTTGGCATCAACTTCTTATAACTTCCTGTTCATGTTGACATTTTGACCTCTTCCCATGAATTGTAAATGTTCTTAGTGGCATCTAGAATGATGAATCCTTTCCAGAAAGTTTTCAATTTATTTTGTCCAAATACATTGCAAGAGTCACATATCTGTGGCAGCTTTAGCCTTATGAAATTTATTTCTTATACTATAAGACTTGAAAGTCTAAATTGCTCCTTGATCCATGAGTTGCAAAATGGATGTTGTGTTAGCAGTCATGAAAGCAACACTAATCTCATTGTATATCTTCATCACACCTTGAGTAACCAGGTGCATTGGCAATGAGCCGTCATATTTTGTTTTCTTTTGTTTTTTTAAAAATTTTTAAAGGTTTTTTTTTTTATTTTTGAGAGACACAGAGAGACAGCGTGAGCAAGGGAGGATCAGAGAGAGAGGGAGACACAGAATCTGAAGACAGGCTCCAGGCTCTGAACTAGCTGTCAGCACAGAGCCCAACGCGGGGCCCCGAACTCACGAACTGCAAGATCATGACCTGAGCTGAAGTCATACGCTTAACCAACTGAGCCACCCAGGGGCCCCAGCAGTCATATTTTGAAAGGAATCTTTTTTCTAAGCAGTAGGTCCCAACAGTCAGCTTAAACTATTCAGTAAACCATGTTGAGGGCAGATGTGCTGTCATCCAAGCTTTGTTGTTCTATTTATAATCCACAAACAGAGTAGATTTAGCGTAATTCTTAAGAGCACTATGATTTTTTTAAATGGTAAATGAGCACTGGCTTCATTTTAAAGTCACCAGCTGCATTAGCCCCTAATATGACTGCCAGCTTGTCCGTTGAAGCTTTTGAAGCCAGGCATTGACTTTTCCTCTCTAGCTATGGAAGTCCTAGATGGCTTCTTCTTCTGACACAAGACTACTTCATCCACATTGAAAATCTGATGTTTGGTATAGACACCTTCGTTAATTATCCTAGCTAAATCTTCTAGATAACTTGCTGCAGCTTCTACATCAGAATGTGACGCTTCACCTTGCACTTTTACGTTGTGGAGATGGTTTCTTTCCTTAAACGTCATGAACCAAATTCTACTAGCTTCAAGCTCTTCTTCTGCAGCTCCTAACTTCCCTCAGCCTTCATAGAATTGAAGAGAATTAGAGCCCTGCTATGGATTAGACGTTGGTTTAAGGGAATGCTGTGGCTGGCTTGATCTTCTTTGCAGACCAATAAAATTTTCTCCACATCAGCAATAAGGCTGTTTCTCTTTCTTATCATTTGTGTGTTCCACAGAGCATTCCTTTTAATTTTCTTCAAGAACTCTTCCTTTCCATTTACAATTTGACTGTTTGGTGCAAGAGCTTTTGGCTTATCTCAGCTTTTGACATTATTTCCTTACTAAGCTTTTATATTTCTAGCTTTGGATTTAAAGTGACACACATGTGACTCTTCCATTCACTTGAAGACTTCAAGGTCATGGTAAGATTATTAATTAGACTAATTTCAATATTGTTGTGTCTCGGGGACTAGGACAGCCCAAGGAGAGGAAGAAAGATAGTGAAACAGCTGGTCCATGGAGCAGTGAGAACATAGACAACATTTATAGGTTAAGTTTACTGTCTTATGTGGGAGTGGTTCATGGCCCCAAAACAATTATAATATTAACATCAAAGGTCACTGATCAAAGATCACCAAAACACATATAATAGTAATGAAAAAGTTTAAAATATTGCAAGAATTATTAAAATGTGACACAGAGGCAGGAAGTGGAGCAAATGGAAAAATGGCACCAATAAACTTGCTCGACACAGTGTTACCACAAACCTTCAATCTGCAAAAAGCACTGTATCTGAGAAACACCATAAAGCAAAGCACAATGATAGAAGGTATGTTTGTAATACTCTATTTTTCCTAATAATGTCTGATCAAGAGATCCCCTCTGGTGTTAAAGGATGATCTTATTACCTCAGGTTTCCTATTGTAAATGAAGACAAGAACGAAGGATAGAGAAATCACACAGCAAGCAAACAGCATCTCAGCAGAATGGTTTCTTAAAAATCACAGTCCAATCTGTATATATATTTACAGTTACTTTGCAGTATTACCAAAAAGATGTGCACTTGGATGTCTGACAGATTTATACAGAAAGGTAACCACAGCAAAATTAAAACTGCATGTACATTTTTATTACCCCCAAAAGTTCTTTGTGCCCCTTCCTATCACTCCTCCCTCCGACTCCAGATGTCCCCTACTGGGCCCGTCCTACAATGTCACATGAAAGGAATCACTGTCTACGGGGCCTTTTATGTCTGGCTTTGGTCACTTAGCATAACTCCACAGATTCATTTGTGCTGTGTCATGATATCAATGTTTTGTTCTTTTGTATTTTTAAAGAGTATTCCATTGCATGAAATTTCCACTCCATGTGCTCTATCTGATGGATATGAGGAACGTTCTTGGTTTTGACTACTTTGAACAAAGGTGCTATGAGCATTTGTGTAGAAAACATATTTCAGACATACGCTTTCATTCCTCATGTATACATAACTTAGCAGTGGAATTGCTAAAATGTATGGTAACATTATGTTTAATTTTACAAAAATCTGACAATCTGCTTTCCAAAGAAGCTGAGCAATTATGCGTTCTCACCAGAATACATGAGGCCCCAGTTCAATATCCTTGGTAGCAAATCTCGGATTTTTCAATTTTAGCTATTCTCATGGGTGAAATATAGTATTTCATAGTATTGTTTTAAGTTGACTTTTTTTAATAAATAATGTTGGGTATCTTTTCATTTGATTAATTTTCTCCTTATATCTCTTTTGTGAAATGACTGCCTAACACTTTTGCCTACTTTTAAAAATTAAACTCTTTCTTATTGTGTTGTAACATTGTTTTATGTATTTTATATACAAAATCTTTACCGGAATTTGTTTTGCAAATATTTTCCACCAGAATGGTATGTGTCTTTTCATTTTATTAACAGTACTTTTTAAAGCACTAAAGTTTTTAATTTTTATGAAGTACATTTATTGCTTTTTATTTTGGTTAGCATATTTTATCTCCTCTAAAAAAGTGCTGCATACCTCCACTTCTCAAAGTTTTTTACAAATATTTTATTTTACAATTTAAAATTATTTGCTTTTTGGGGTCCCTGGGTGATTCAGTTAGTTAAGTGTTGACTTCGGCTCAGGTCATGATCTTGCAGTCCGTGAGTTCAAACCCGGTGTCAGGCTCTGTGCTGTCAGCTCAGAGCCTGGAGCCGGCTTCAGATTCTGTATCTCCCTCTCTCTCTGCCCCTCCCCCACTCACGCTCTCTGTCTCAAAAATGAATAAATGTTAAAAAAAATTAATTATTTGCTTTTTAATTGGATCTCTGGTCATTATCAAGATATTCTTTGGGTACCATTTAAGAGAAAGTGTGGGGCTCATTTGTTAGCACACAGATATCTGGCTGTTCCAGTATAATTTGTTGCTAAGACTATGCTTACCCTTTGTACCTTGTTTCATTCAATGTACTGTATACATTTCTGGATTTATTTCTGGAATCTATAATCTGTATGATTGATCTTCATGTCCATTTTATGGAAATATCACACTCTAAATAAAATGTGACCTAAAATGCAGATGATGTTACTATATTATTATTTAAATTTTTACTAATCGAATATTAAGAGCTGGCATTTTATTGCAGAAAGGATAACTTTACCTTGAATGCAGTTTGATTACAGCCCTTGTACTGTAAAATTACAATTTAATTTATACTCTTGAATGACCCAGTTAGTAAGATCAGCAGCTTATTTGTACATAACTGAGCATTTTTCAGGAAAATATTTTAGCCATGCATTTTCTAGATGAAACTCTATACTCAGTATACCTAGTCTAAGAAATGTAAAAATCTTCCATCTTTAGAACATAGCAATCTTCTGCAAATATTTCTCTTAAGTTGTATCTTTTTGAAAATTTCCAAACTGCAAACGGTAAAGAATTTTTTCTTAATGTACTCATTAAGAATTACTATATTTTTCAAATTTTATTTATAGAAAACTTAAGGTGTTTGGATCACCAAATTTTTCTCTTAAATGATTCTTCTTTTTTCTAAATTTTATATTTATCATATCTGGATCAAATATGATGTATTACAATTTCAGTGTACATTATTTCACAGTGATTCTTCTTGATGGAATTTTTGATATGACAGTCTACATATTTGAACAGTTGTATTAAGATATAATTCACATGCAAAAAATGCACTCATATTATGTAAATGCACAATTCAATGATTTTACTAAATTTATAAAGTTGCGCAATCATCAAAATAATTTAGATTTGAAGCATTTTTACCATCCAAAACTTGCCATTATACTTTTTACTATCCATCTATCTTCACTCTCATCCCCATTCTGAGGCAACCACTGGTCTGTATTCTATCTTTATAAATTTCTCTGATTTATACAGTTCATAAGAAGGTAGTCATACCATAAATATTTTTTTGCATATTGCTTTTTTTTCACTTGATGTAATTTTTAGCCTTTTCTATTACTCAATAATATTCCATTGAATGGTGACATATTTTTCATCTGGGTTTTAATATACAAAAACCTGAAATAAGACATTTTCTTTAAAGAGCTATTCCTAGATAGAATGGTCTAAGAAGTAAAGTATAGTTTTGAACGTTGGTATATTAAAAAAATTCCCAGTAAACATTCTATTTATCATGTAATCTAATCTTTAAAAAAATCACATTTATAATCTAACCAGCCACTCATATTTGTCATCCAATCTAACCTATATTATTCTGATTTTTAATTTAAAGCTCCATAAACAATTTAACTTAAAAAAGCTACACCCTTCTTCAGGTTACTTATTTATTTATTTTATATAATCACCCTCAATATTTTTATTAACTGTCATTTTCTTCCCTATCATTCAACAATATAAACTATTTAAAGATGATTTTACATGAATACTTAACAACTATTTTAGTTTGCCATTATTATACCTGATTTAGGCTTTACCTAAAGGTAGTAAGCACCCATCATGTCCAAGGAAAAATTGTGTCCTGTAAGTCTCTTTATCAATAATTAGAGGCATACAAATCAAAATAATGCAGTGTGTAGAGGCATAACACTACCTAATTTCAACCTGTATTACTAAGCTAAGGCAATCAAAACAGCATGATGGGAGTGCCTGTGTGGCTAAGTCGGTTAAGCATCCGACTTCGGCTCAGGTCATGATCTCACAGTTCGTGGGTTCAAGCCCCACATCGGGCTCTGTGCTGACAGCTAGCTCAGAGCCTGGAGTTTGCTTCGGATTCTGTGTCTCCCTCTCTCTCTGACTCTCCCCTGTTCACGCTGTCTCTCTCTGTCTGTCAAAAATAAATAAAACACATTTAAAAAAACCAGTATGATGTTGGCATAAAGATAAGAATATAGATTAATAGAACAGAATTAACACACCAGAAATACACCCATGCCTATAAGGTCAACTAATAATTGACAAGGGAAATAAGAATACTCAATGGGTAAATGGAGAGAGTCTCTTTAATATATAGTTCTTGGAAAACAAATAGTTACATGCAAAAGAGTGAAACTGGGCCTATATCTTATACCACTCACAAAAATTAGCTTTAAGTGGATTAAAGACTTGAATGTAAGACTTATACCATAAAACTCCTAGAACAAAATAAAAAAAAAAAAAAAAAGCTCCTTGTCATGGATCTTAGCAATAATTTTTTTGGATATGACATCAAATGTGTTTGCAAGCAACAAGATCAAAAACAAACAACTGGGATTACATCAAACTAAAAAGCTTCTGCACAGCATTAGAAACAATCAACAAAATGAAAAGACAACTTATGGATTGGGAGAAAAAAATATATATGCCTATATACATACATATGATATGTTATATGATCATATGTGATTATAAAACCCAGTGCTTTCCAATGTGATTGCTCTACCACTTAAATAATTTTTAGTCAGGATCTAATAAACTTAATTAAGGAGGAGCATAAATTCTTTTTTTTTCTTTTAAGTTGGTTTTACTTATTTATTTTGAGATAGTGAGAGAAAGAGCACATGAGTAGGGGAGTGGCAGAGAGAGTGGGGGAAAGAGAGAATCCCAAGCAGGCTTTGCATTGTCAGCATGGAGCCCAGTGCAGGGCTCAAACCCAGGAACTATGATCATGACCTGAGCATAAACCCAGAGTCAGAGGCGTAACCGACTGAGACACCCAGGCACCCGGCAGCACAAATTCTTAGAAGGTTTATTACGAGAAGGTATTATTCTCTAGCCATCATCTGACATATTCAAAAATTGTTAATTTATGGCTTTTTTCTTCTATGATACAATGTCTATATTACTTGATAATATAATAACATAACTACGAAAGTCTTAACTTCATTTAATTAATTTTTCCTTGATATCAGTTTTGTAAGTAGATGGTAAGACAATAATCTTTAAAGTGCCATGTAATATTCAAAGCTTTCTTTTATTTCCATCTTTATTGAGATATAATTGACATATAATATCATTCAAGTTTAGATGTATTTTTATTAATAGTGTACAAATGAGAGGGTTGACATTTATTATTAGAATCCTATAATTGGCATTCCATTAGAATACCTTCCTACAGTCTGAGGAAAAAAAAATTTCTTTGTGAGAGAGGGAGAGTGTGCAAGTAAGGGAAAGGGGCAGGGACACAGAGAATATTAAGCAGGCTCTACACTCAGCATGGAGTCCCATGCAGGGCTCCATTCCATGACGCTGGGATCATGACCTGAGCCCAAATCAAGAGTCGAACACTCAACTGACTGAACCACTTAGTCACCTCTAGTCTGAGAAAAAATTTTAAAGTCATTTTGAAAGTACATAATTTAGTTAAAAATCGATTATATTTTCCTTTAATATAACAACAAGCACAAGTGAAAGTATAGGATCCAGACCCACATCAGAGAGAGAGATATCTCACTTTGAGAATTAGACACTATATTTTAGTGAAGATATTTTAAGCTTGTAAATTTGATAAGAAATAATAAATTTATTATAATTATTTCTCCCAATCATTAAAACAATTTAAAAATAGTTCTACTGTCAACCTGGAAAACACTTTGGAGAAGCAAGAACAGAACTACTAATAATTTTGATGGTTCGAATAGAAACTATAATGCTGAATTACTAAGGTCACATCATAGCCTCTGTTTGCTACTGGAGTACTTAGAATAAGTATGATTTATGGCTTCAGTACTGATCTGAAATAAAGGGACATGAATCAAAGACCTCTGAGAAGTCAAGAAGAATCTTCATAACAAGACATAAAGAACAGATGATTGCATCTTCAGCTCTCTACCAAGACAAAGATATCACTATAGTACTAAGATTATGTAGCTATATTCATAACGTATTTTTGCTTGACCATGAGGTTTTATGCATAATTATCTTAATTTCAGTCAATGTTGTCTTTTTAAAATGTATTTTCAAAAGTCTTTTATGAAAACATATGGAAAGATGGTCTTCAAGTTTCACCTGCCACTAAGCATGAATTCTTTATGCATACACTTAAAAAATACTGTTGAAATATGGATAAATGCATAGGAACAGATGAAAAATTCCAGAGGTTTTGCAAAACAAAGTTAGTAGGAAGTCATATAGGTCAGGTTCTAGAAATAAAGTATTAATAAAATTAAATTGAGGAAAAAATTCAAGATTCCCAAGTGAACTTCACATTAGAATAATATTTTCAAGACTACATGCAAGTAGGAAATAAACTTAAGTGACTGAAAATCTCCTGATAGTTTTTGGGGTCAAATAAGATTGTGAACTGGATAATCTTCCTCAGAACTCATTGTGGCCGATCTTCTAATTTCAGCCATTCTATTAGGTTCACAGTGACATTTCTTAGTCATTTTATTATGTTTCCTTGGTGAAAAATAATATCACAAGTGACTTTTTATGTACTTATTGGCTATCCATACATCTTCTTTGGTGCAGTGTCTGCCCAAATATTTTGCCCATTTTTGATAGATTGTTTTCCCATTATTGAATTTAAGGATTGTTTATAGATTCTGGGCAGTAGTGCTTTATCAGATATGTGATTTTAAACTATGTTTCCCAGTCAGTTGCATGGATTGTATTCTCCAAATTCTTCATGTAATTATTTCCTACTACCAAAACAGGGTATCTATGAGTACAAGGCCAAGTACTCTGTCAATTATGAGGTATTCTAATTTGGCTGGTAGAAACTGACAATATTCTCAGGTGTGTGTAAATGTCAGACATCATTATCTGTCATCATCTTGGATGGTTTATTTATCTGGTCTTATGTAATTCTTGAAATCAATAATTTCTTTAGTGAATATGTACCATGAATCTGTCACTGCTCTGCTGAATACCAAGGGGAGGGGCTGTGGATCTTGGAAGCTCTCTTTCTGTGTAGCTTTCTTCTGCCTGGTGCTCTGTGCTGAAAATTGTCCCAGTCTTGCTCTCCTTGTTCTCGCAGCTCAACTTCTTCAACACATGGTATTTGGTGGGTTCTACCTGGGGTGCCCCTACTAATGTCAAAACCTGGAGTCTCTCTCAAAGCAGAAAATTAGAGTTTATCTTGTTTGTTTCCTCTCTCTCAGTAATTATTGTCCCATGTTGCCTGATCTCCAGTGTCCTGAAAATGGTTGCTTCATGTATTTGTCTTGTCTTGTTATTTCTGGCAGCAGGTGAACCTGGTCTTTTTATTCCATCTTTAGGAGAAGCAGAAAATTCCTTTTAAACTATATATAATTAATAGTATCCTTTTAAAAAGACATATACAGTCAAGGATATCTCTAAGACATGTAAGATCAGTTCTCTTTTGGTCCTCCAGCTCTAACCTGTGGGATTACCATAGCACAATTTAAAACCAATGTCTTTATCTGAAAAAGACATTACAATTGTCAATCTAACTTGATGTCTCAAGGAAGCAGCTCATGGATTAATTTTATCAAAATTATTCCATTTTCTTTTCTGGAATGGAGTTGGCTAATTTTAGGCATATAAATTTGCTGAGAATTATATTTTCTGAATTTTACTTTTTTTATGTAATTTCCTTCACATATTTTCATCTGACTTAAAAATGTATTTGGTGTTTTTAAATATGTAACAGAATGGATCCCAAAAGAGAGTATGGTTGTGAAGAGTAAAGGATAATTATGTTAAACCTTAGACGATAAGGATTCATATACTATGTTTCATTCAAGATGATTGGTCATTGAATTGTTGTGTGGGATAACTTTAATTTCAGTTATATAAAGAAAACATCACAATTTAACACTGCGTAGTTCTCAGAAAAGGACAGAAAAATGTGTGTCTGTAGCATGATCATTCTAATAGTTAAAGATTTTTATAATTGAGCTTTTAGAACACTGTTTTGTGGGTAATATATCAAACACAACAAAAGTGAACATTTTTTAAAATCAATTACTTGTGAAGAGAAAGCAATATAGCGCAGACAGCTGATTTAAAACTATCTTTAGTGTATCATTTGTTTCTTACAGTAACATTACGAGAAGATAAAACTTAATATATTCCTTAAAAGATTGCTTAAAACATCCTTTTTATTCTGTGTTGAGTGTGATGAAAGGAGTTTAATATATAGTCATTTGGAAAGAAAAATTATATTAATAGAAGTTATATAGAGATATTTTTTAATTTGAAAAAATATTGTTTTAGGACCAGTATTAATAAATTTCCTTAAAACTTATAACCACCTTCATAAATATTTATATACATATATTTTATGTAAAACAATAAATTAAAATAGATTTTTCCAGGTTCTATTTTATAAATTATTACAACTAAAATATAGAATTATATAATTATCATGTTTATAAAACAGGATGACATGAATAAAGATATTATGTTTTATCCACTGTTGAATTCATATTCATAAAATTATGTGTGACCTAAAATACATATACATAAATAAGCATATACCATCAGGCAGTCAAATCTTTTTTATTAAGATATAATTTACATACTACATTGTATTAGTTTTAGGTATGAACATAATGATTTAATATATGTATATATTGCAAAATGATTACTAGAATAAGTTTAATTAACATCTATCACATTATATAGTTTCAATTTTTTTCTTGCAATGAGAACTTTTAAGATTTACTCTCTTAGCAGTTTTCAAATGTACAATACATTGTTGTTAACTATAATCACCATGCTCTACATCATATCCCCAGGGCTTATTTATCTTGCAATTAGAAGTTAGTACGTTTTGACTTCTTTCATTCACTTCTCCCACTCCCACTTCTCTCACTCTCCTCTGGTAACCACCAATCCATTCTTCATATCTAACGAGTTCATTTTTTTTATTAGATTTCATATAAAAATGGGATCACACAATGTTTGTCTTTGTCTGACTTATTTCACTTAACATAATGCCTTCAAGATTTATCAATGCTGTTGCAAATGGTAGTATTTCCAATTTAATGGTGGAATAATCTTCAATTGTGTGTGTATGTATGTGTGTGTCTGTGTGTGTATACACACATATACATATATGCACATATAGATACACAAGAGTTCTATATACATATATATCATTCATCAGTGAATGCTTATGCTGCTTACATGTCTTAACTATTGTAAATAATGCAGAAATGAACATGGGGATGCTGTTATCTTTTTAAGATAGTGATTTCATTTCCTTTATATATTCTCAGAAATGGAATTGCTGGATTTAATGGTTGTTGAATCCTTATGACTGATGATGAATCAGCAAAATAATCTGAATAAATCCCCAATCTTGATATCAAAGTATGGGAAATATACTCTCTTCTTTTTGGAGGGCGGCAAATAACATCTTATGCAACAAATTAAGTCTTATACAAGTTCAAATTGACAACTTATAATTTAGTTAACATTAGAAAATTTTCATTGTATCACTTTTTACCAATTCATTTACTTTTAACTAAAATTCTCTAGCTTGGCTCCTTTAGGTTAAGAAGATCCAATAAGTGTTTCAAAGAAAGCTTCATAAATCCATTGTCTGATTAGAATTTAACATCAATTAAATTATACGAAACCTTAAATGCATGTAATAAAATATCAAAAATTAAGATATATACCTAAATGTAATAATATAGAAATATTTGTTGATTAATATGCCTATTTGTCATAATATAATATATTTATCAATACATGTATTGATATGTGTATTTGTTGTATTGATATGTGTGTATATGTTGATTTTGAAAACAAAACAAAAAAGATATATTCAAGAAAAAAATAATGTCAAATGATTGTAAACTGGATGTTTATTTCATAATCTGTAAGATACTGATAAAAGGCAGACATGAGTATATAATACAGCAAATTTTCATCACATTCAGGAGGAGCAAAAGTGAAAAACTACATGGACTATATAATCAATATCCTTTTCAATTTTCTTTCTTGAATTGTCATAATTCAGTTTATTGGAATGTTTCTGTTCTTTTTTTTTAAATTTTTTTCTGTCTTTTATTTATTTTTGAGAGACAGAAAGAGACAGCACGAGCAGGGGAGGGTCAGAGAGAGAAGGAGGTACAGAATCTGAAGCAGGCTCCAGGCTCTGAGCTGTTAGCACAGAGCCCGACACGGGGCTCAAACCCACGAACCCATGAGATCATGACCTGAGCTGGAGCCAGACGCTTAACCGACTGAGCCACCCAGGCGCCCCTGGAATGTTTCTGTTCTTGACTAAATGTTTCTTGATTTATATAAATGCTTTATTAAATTGGTAATCTTTATACACAGTTTTCAAAACTTAAATTGAAATATTCTCTGGGGAAAATATAGTTGACTCTCAGTTCTTGTGAAGTAAAAATAGTCTACCCTATAATGTCAAAGATAGCAGAACATGAGTTCTTTTCTGTTCTAAGATTCTGTCAAGAATCATACCAGGCCTACAGCAACACTTTTAATGACAATTTTTTGTCACAGAAAAGAGGAAAAATAGGCCAGGTCTGTGTGCAGTTTCAACAGGCATCGCATTCCATTATTTTATTTCAGTGTCTATATTATCTCTAGATTATGATGAAGAAAAATAAATAATTTATTTTTTAGGTTGCCAGGAGCCACTAAATTGTTTCAAATTGGTATTCATTTATAATTATATTTTATATTATAAAACCTTAAACTATAAGGAAAACTGCATTTTTGTAAAGAATCTCACTTCAGGGTAATAACCACAATTTGGCTTTTTGCGCTTGCTGTTTTTGACAATATATTAGTGATATCTTTAAAATATTCTAATAATTTTTGTCAACTTAGAAAATTAAATAAGTGCTGGTAAATAGTAGTGAGTGAAGATTAATTGAAAGGGCGGTGCCTGGGTGGCTCAGTTGGTCAAGCAACTGACTCTTGATTTTGACTCAGATTGTGATCCCAGGGTTCAGGGATTCAGCCCTGCAGGGGACTCTGTGCTGAGCATGAAGACTGCTTGGGATTCTCCCTGTCTCTCTCTTTCTCTCTGTCTCTCTCTCTCTCCCTCCGTCCCTCTCCCCAACTCGTGTGCACTCTCAAATTAAAAAAAAAAAAAGGAAACAAAGATTATATATGAAACTATGATATATTATCTATGATAACACATTATTTTGCAACATATATAATTTTAAATATTTACTTATTGTGAACAAAAATCTAGAGAAATTAGTATTTAAGAGAATAATTAAATAATTAAATAATCAATATGCCCAATAAATATTAAACTACAAATATCAGGGACATACATACAGATAGTCATAGCCATGATTTCCATAAAGGTTGTGAAAAATACATACAATGGGTTTTTTTGTACTATTTTTCTTAATTTGAGAGAGAGAGAGAGAGAGAGAGAGAGGGAGAGAATGAGTTGGGGAGAGGGACAGAGGAAGAGAGAGAATCTTAAGCAGGCTCCATGCCCGCCATAGAGCCTGATATAGGGCTGGATCACACAACCCAGGGATCACGACCTGAGCCAAAATCAAGAGTCTGACACAACTGACTGAGCCACACAGATGTCCCTATTTTTTATACTTTTAAAGTGAAAAAAAAACAAAATAAAAAGCTACAGAAGTACATTTTGTTTACATATATTTTTATTTGTTAAAAGTATTATTTAGCTCGATTTTTAATTTGTCTCTGAAAAGAATAATTTATCTGAGTTAGTTTACTCATTAATTGATTAAAAGTTTAGTTTTTTTTCTAATACTGAGCTAGTTATATAACCACCTCTTTCTTTCCTAGTAACTGGAATATTATAAAAGGCTTTCTTTAAAAGGTACTTACATTTCTTTATAAATGAATAATAACATCATATTACTGTAAATCCAGAAACTATTCTTTTATATTCTGCATTTAATGGTATTAAATGATAGCATCCAATTTCTAGAGCTAAACAGATTGCAGATTTAAAAAGATTTTAAAACAACTGAATAGTCAAATATTAGAAAACATTTTGTTTTTTATTTGTCATAATTTACTCAGATCAACATATGGAATAACTGAAGAAGAAATAAAGTCCTGTTCTGACCACAGGTGTAGCCCACTCTTTGATACTTTTTTTAAAGTTTTACTTATTTATTTTGAAAGAGAGAGAGAGAGAGTAGGGGAAGGGCAGAGAGAGAGAGTGAAAGAGAGAGAATCCCAAGCAGGTTCCACACTGTCAGTGCAGAACCTGATGTGGGGCTCAAGCGCATGGACCATGAGATCATGACCTGAGCCAAAACCAAGAGCCAAAACCAATGACTCATACTTGTCTACTCATATGTCTACTTGGATTTGCTTTATCATATATGACTCAGACAAAAATAATTAAAATGATCATGTCCTCTAGTATCCTTTCTGTCACTCTCTTTTCCAGTGCTTCATTAGTAAAAACTGTGCTGTCTTCAGAGACAATTTTCTTTTCTAATTACTAACTTATCTTTAAACAATCTTTAAAAAATATTGAAAATTTTAGTTTTAGTTATGAGGTAGTAACAGAATCTGTACTTATGCCCCCACCACAGATAACTAGAAAGATGGTCAAAAATACAGAAACAACAGTTTTCAGCCACCGAAAAAGAGTCAGAATAAAATTATAATTGTTGAGAAAAGGAAATCATGGCTCTGCACTTCTGGAGAGGGAGAAGACACAGGGTCAGACAGTACTGTTGAATAGAAGGGGACGATAAGGAGTTCAGGGAGGCTAAGAGGGCTAAAATGTGTGAGGCAGAGTGCCATGAAAGAGGAAACATTTTGCAAAAGAGCTCTAGAAAAATCTAGATAAGGATCCCCTTGAGTGTTTGGCTGGATATTAATCTGTGAATTTGTAGAAAGAAATTCCAAAGTGTAAGACAAAAATTAACTTTCAGGTAAAGAAAAACTACATAAGAGCTATAAGTTGAAAAATTCCCATAATTCAAAAAGGGCAGAGAGTGTTAGAGATGGCCAACAGCCAAAGTATAGAGACCTGTTAAGTATGTGGGACATTCAAGGGAAACCCAGGAAGAGTCTCATCACAGTAGCGGAGGTGAACTAGCCACAAAGTAAACACTGTTCTGGTCTGCCCATAACAGCTTAAAACAAGCCTCAACTTGAGAGAACTCATGTTCCAATAGCTTAACTGCCCACTAATAAAAATTTCAATTTTGCTTAAAAGAAAAATCAAAACAAAACAAAATCAAGCATTCAACAACATAAAATTCACAATGTTTGACATCAAATAAAGTATTAGACATATGAGGAAGCAGAAAAATACAATACATAGCAAATAGGTAAATCAAACAATAGAAACAAAAATAAGATTAGCAGAAAAGAAAAGTGTAAAAGTTATGATAAGCATGCTCAAATATTTCAAGGAAAACACAACAATAAGAACTATGAAATAAAATTGCAGAAATAAAACACATATATAGATAGACATATAGATGATAGATAGATGATAGATACTACAGATAGATGATAGATAGATAGATAGATAAGCAGATAGATGATAGGCATGAACATATCACAAGTAAAATTTGAAACAAAAGTAAATAGTCTAGGCACTGGGCAGGGGCCACTGCTCAGGCCGGACTCCGATGGTTTGCACTCCTGGCTCCCTTTCCTCTGCAAACATGTCTGACAAACCACACAGGGCTGAGATTGAGAAATTTGGTAAGTCAAAACTTTAGGAAGACAGAATTCATTGCCTTCAAAAGAAACTATTGCACAGGAGAAGCTAGCAGGCGCATTGTAAGGCCTTGTAAGGAGGCATAAGCCACCAATATGCATTACCTTCCACAAGCCCTGCTATCTTCGTTTACTTCTCTTAGCTATTTAACTTTGTAAGACACACAGAGGTTGGATCAAGCTTAAGTGACTGTGCTACCTCTTCTCACATGAAAGAATCCAGAGCTGCTGACAAGGAAGGTCGCACCTGCCTCTCCCACCTGTCTGGACAGCAGGGGAAAAAAAGAGCTTGCATGTTGGGGAAGGAAGAAGCTGGGTGAGAAGACAATGGAATCTGGATTAAAAACCAAGCTGGTCCAAGGTGTCCTGCAGGTAGTAAAATGCAGTTTAATCAGAATGCCATTTGTTTGTTTAAATGATTTTAATTATCGGAGTTTACACATTTTGAATATGTAAATAAAATTTTTTAAACCTTGAAGAAAATAAAAAAGGGTAAATGGTCTACTGTATGTGTAATTAGCATTCCAGAAAGAGGACAGAAAAAGATGTTAAAAATAATTGACAAAATAATGACCAAGCTTTTCCAAATGAAATAAAAATTATAAAGCCAGAGTTCCAAACAAAACAAACAAACCGATGAAATAAACAAACAAACCAGTGAAATAAAGGTTTGTATATTAAGAATTTGAGGGAACATCAAAATGAAAATTAAAAATACTTATAATTTATATTTTCTATTAAGCTGTTCTTGATCAGTTTTTTCATTTGTTTATAGATTTTATTAATTTATTCAAAAGACCTCTCTGAGTTTTTTTCCTATTGTTTTCCTTGATAATTTTTTTCTTCTCCTTATTTTAAATTTAGCTTTGTGTTTTTCAATCTCATGTTGGAAAGCTAGGTAACTGATTTTAAATGTATTTACTTTTTAATATAATAAGTAAATCTAAGAACTCCTTTTATTAAACATTGCTATAGCTGCACCTTCTCCAATTGTGATACATTGTTTTCATTATTATTCCATTCAAAATAATATTCAAAATACATTCTATTTTCACATGGGATTTCTTCCTTGACAGGTATGTTATTTAGAATTGCATTTTATGACTTGGAGATATATTAACGTGTCATAGGCTCTGGGTCTGGAATTCTCTTTTGCCAGCAGGATTAAAATGCGAGAGAGGCTAATGTCCAGGAGGAGACAAGAGCCCCAAGTAAGGGTCCTTGCTCTGTTTTTACTAGGATCAGAAGGCTTACAAGTGTGGTGGATGTGCACAAAGAGACAATGAATCCATGAACATTAACTCATGGGCGTGAGGGAAAGGGGGTTTTGAAGATATGCGGTGTTAGGAATTTGGGTCAAAACAAAACAGAGTCCTGGTGCCCTGTAGAAGGTTGTATAAGGCAGGCATGAGGCACTGCATCTGTTTATCTCAGCGAGCCTAGAGGATAAGACAGACAGAGCTTGCTACCTCGGGTCAACAAGGCACCTTTCTTTTGCTAATTAGCTCCCCTCTGGGCAACTTTGCCCTGCTGCAGTCTATAGCCCCATTTACCTGGTTACCTATTTTGGTCCTTCCTTCCTATGAAAACAGCTTTCTGCTATTGTACTAAGGTGGGGAGGGGAGGGGGGAGAGGCCCTTCTGCCCTGAATACCTAATCTTGTTTATCTAATCTTGGATGCTTTCATCCTGAGGTTTCCTACTCTTTTATGCCTTGTTAACCCATGGGTACAAACTCAGGGAATTCCTAAGCTTATTACCTACATTAACATTGATTTTTTTCAATCCTACTATATTTAGAAAATCTATTATGTAGATATTCATTTATTTGTTTTTTTATTTTTATTTTTATTTCAGAGAGACAGAGTGTGTGAGTGGAGAAGAGGAGCAAAAGGGCACCTGGTGACTCAGTAAGTTAACTGACCAACTCTTGATTTCATCTCAGGTCATGAATTCAAAGTTCATGAGATCAAAACCCCCCACTGGGCTCTGTGCTGACAGTGCAGAGCCTGTTTGGGATTCTTTCTCCCTCTTTTGCTCTGTCCCTCGCTCCCTCACACACACGCATGCATGGTCTCACTCTCTGAAAATAAATAAATATTTTTTAATTTCTTATATTTTTTTAAAATTTTGTGGATACCTATTTAATGCTCCATCATTTGTCTATCTGGTTCATTTGATAAGAATATTAAATACATAGTTGTTAGTTGGAGTATTATGAAAATTTTAATGTAGTAAGAATAAACATTGAGAAATATAGTAATGACTGAAATTGATAATAAGAGACAGAAGAATATATAGTGATGTTCTAGAAAAATAACACTATTAGAAACATGAGACACATTGATACTGAATATTGAATCAAGAGCTTGATCAAGGGAGGGGCAGAGGGAGAGAGAGGGAGGGAGAGAGAGAGACTCCAAAGCAGGCTACACACCAAGTGCAGAGCAAGATGTGGGGCTCAGTCTCATGAACCATGAGATCATGACCTGAGCCAAGATCAAGAGTTGATACTTAACCAACTGAGCCACCCAGGCACCCCTCCTTTTTTCGAACTTAATGTTTTAATAAGCTTATTTTACAAACTGTCATGCTTTCAATGGATTTCATATTTTGACTTATAATAATAATAATCAAATGAAGATATTACATTGAGAATTCAGGGGGAAAAAACTTAAAATGTATTCTCCTTTCTATAAACTCTGGTCAAACTCATAACTGTGGCTTCAAATAGTTATTCAGCTTCATGACCACATTCACTTTTTTAAATATATATTTCTTGACAATTGGTTTTGAACATTTCTATTAAATATGCATGCTTTTGATACAGATACACATTTCATCTCATATTGATCAGAGTTTTATGGGATAAATGAAGGATTTCCATAAAAGTGTTTCTTCTCTTTTTTATTAGTTTGTTGGTTGGTTGATTGATTGGCTTTACTGGAATATAGCAGGCAAAATTTAAGTTTTTTGTGTTTTAGAGTTGGCTTTCAGGGGGATAATTACTAGCCTTTTGTGATACAAAATGAAATAGCATTTCAGTACAAAGGTAAGCATGTTACAGGCATTTCATCCTATCATGTTCACCCTCCTGTCATAATGGTGTGTGGTTAGGATAAATGTTAGTTGTCCTAGGGATTTGTATTTGGTGACAAGTTAACTTAAAATCTGTTGTAATTTTGAAGTTTAAATCATTCTGAACACTTCTAAGGAGTTAAGTGTAGGCCACTGTTGGCTATTCGTGACATATACCACCAACTCAAACCTCTTTCTTGAGTACCACGTAATAGTATGGTACTGGAGATACTAGAGGTTCAAATCGTATGTCTAGGAAGAAATTCTTCATGTCTCACACCTGATTTTCTGTTCTTCCTGTGGCTCTCATATTAGTATTTGGAGCCTATATCACTGATTTTTTGTCAGAACCAAAAATCTTAACACTGAATATTTGCGTCCCCTCAAAATTCATGTTGAAACCTAATCCCCAATGTGATAGTATCTGGAGGTAAGATCTTTGAGAAATGATTAGGTCCTAAGTTCAGAGCCCTTATGAATGAAATTAATGTCTTTATAAAAGAAACCCCAGAATGATCCCTCACCCCTTTGGTCAAGTGAAAAGACAGAGAGAAAGACAGCCATCTGTGAACTAACAGGTAGGATCTCTCACCAGATACCGAATCTACCATAAATCTTGATTTTGCACTTTCCAGCTTCCAGAACTATGAAAAAGTCTGTTGTTTAGAAGCTACCGTCCATGGTATTTTGTAGAGCAGCCTGAAGGGACTAAGACAACATATTTTTCTTGATCACTATATCATCTTCGTTTCAATAAACAAGGGTCTTAATATCATTCAAATCCATCAAGTTTCTTTATATTTATTTACATTATTTCAGTTTGTCACTCTCCTTCATTTAAATTATTACAACAGCCTGTTAATTGTTCTGCTCCCAGTTTGATCTTTCACTGAAACATTCTCTACCTTGCATCTAAGGTGATTGAAAAAAGACTGATTATACTTCTTCCCTTTTTAAACCTCCGCAGAGCCTTACTATTTCTGATGGGAAATGGTCAGACTTCAGCATGACAACCTAAGGCTCTTCACTGCCTGTCCCTTAGACTTACCTCTGTATCTACTTAACCTGAAACTCTTGAGGACACTTCTTGCTCCTTTTTAACCTTTACCTCCCAGGTCCCACAATATGTATTCCAATCACACATAATTTCTTGGACTTCCCAAGAGGAGCTATGTTTTCTTTTGCTTCCAAGATTGTACTTATGATATTTCATTTTCTTGGAATGTTATTTTTCCTAATGGCTACTCTTATATCTACTTATAGTAATAATTTGGTCAAGAATTCTGTGTTTATCTAGCTATGGGTTGGTTTATAGCCTATTTGTTTCAATAGTTTCCCACTGTTGTATTATTATTTATTCTTTTTTATAATTGCTTACCTATATGTCTATTAACCTCTTTACCTGTTAAGCTACTTGAAAGCACAAATAATGTATTGCTCATTTTTTCTATATCCAGCTCCTACTTACATCAATGCAAAAATGCAAGAAGGAAAATATATAAGATGCTGCCTTTGGTTATTTTAATACCTAAAGGGGAATCTTTGTCTTTTTTAGGATCCATCCCATAATAATAAATACAGTTCCAAAATGTATTCAACTAAAGCATAGAGTTATTGTTATATGATTTAAATAAATACTCTAAGCACAACCAAAAATCTATACTAAAATTGCAGCAGAAAGAAATTGCAACAGAAACAGTTGAACTGGTATCAACCATAAAATCTCAGAGATATCATTTTCTTAACATGACAAAGTGTGTCCTTCTGAACTGTATGCTTGCTATTTCCTGTCAGTTCAAAAGAGGTCTCTTGACAGCAGGAAAAAGTGTAAGAAAAGTGAGAGAAATAGGTACACAGCAGCTATTTACATTGTCATGGATTATCTATCATTTTGAGTGTCTTGTGCCCAAGCAGATATGTGGTGATAAAATATTACTGAATACCAACAGAAACAGAAGGGCTTCAGACTTTTACCAGTATATAACCTAGCACATGTGCCTCGGCCATTCTTAGCTGCACTTTACTAGTTTCGAGATGGATATATGATCCACTCAGTGTGGTTGTAATGAGGATTCAATTCAGTGAAAGCAGAAAATAAAACGTACTAATAGCATATGTTCAGTAAATGTTAGTTGATTTTCAATAGTAAGAATGATACAATTATTTATTTATTTCTGGCTCCACAATTACCAGGCATTTCTCTTAAGGCATTCTGGAAGATCATTCTCTTGATATATTTAAATCCCTAGCCTTCATTCGTTCATTCCTAGGCACCTTCATCCCTAGGTCTCCATCCAAAGGCTTGGTCAGAGAGAGGTCTTCTGGCAGTGAGGTTTCCTCATGGGAAGAAAGGGGGAAACCTGGAAGACAGTTTTCCCCACTCTAACTCAGTACTCAGTACTTTTTCATTCCCAGCCCTCCTGCCTTGTGCTCCACCCCTATCCTTAACCCTTCCCCCACTCAGTGTGCATAAACTGCTGGAGTCTTTTGTTCAGGGCTCCATCAAAAGTGAGACCCTTTGTGCTGATCCAGCTGACCTTCAGTACTTCCTTGCCTGGTGCAAAATGCAAGAGGCTTGCCTGCCTTTCTCCAGTTTTACCATCTTGCTTGTACCATTGCAGTAAGTGATTAGTCCTAACTCTTTAATTTCTTACTTGCTGCTTTAACTGGCTTGTTTGCCAGCTAGGCTCTCCCAGCTCAGCTGAGCCCCTGACACCTACTAAAAGAAAATCAAAGCAAAAGTTATATACTCTCAAATTCCTGTATTTAAAAAAATTACTATGAACAAAATATAAAACTAACTAATGTGTCTTACTTCATGAATATTTTTATATTCATTTATAAATATATTATCTATATCAAAAATATAATATATATTTAAATTAAGTATTTTAAATATTATAGGTTTTATAAACACTAGATTTTAAGTATTATAGATCCTTATTTTCATTTTTTTAATGTTTATTTTTGACAGAAAGACAGAGTGTGCACGGGGAGGGACAGAGAGAGAGGGAGCCACAGAATCCAAAGCAGGCTCCAGGCTCTGAGCTGTCAGCACAGAGCTGGATGCAGCTCGAACCCACCAACCATCAGATCATGACCTGAGCCGAAGTCAGAGGCTTAACCAGCTGAGCCACCCAGGTGTCCCTATTATAGATTATTTTAATTCAGTAAAATTTATTAAAAGAATACAATGCTGTGGGGCACCTGGGTGACTCAGTTGATTAAGCCTCTGACTCTTGATTTAGGCTCTGGTCATGATCTCACAGTTCATGAGATCCAGCCCTTGTCAGTCTCTGTGCTGAGCACATGGAGCCTGCTTGGGATTCTCTCCCTCCCCCTCTTCCTGCCCCTCTCCTGCTTGCGTGTGTGTGACACACACTGTCTCTCTCAAAGTAAATAAATAAACTTCAAAAAAGATTAGCCAATAAAAGTAATGTATATAATTTGTGTTTATTTTCTATAAGAATAGATTATAAATAATTTATTATTCTGTGTTGACAGATTTGATAATCAAAATAATCTCTAATTCTAAATTATTTTTCTTTTTATTTAAATAATTAATTTTGATATACATAAATTATATTAATATACTTATATTTTACATATACTCCAGGTATTATATTTAGTAAATATTTTGTGTCAAAACCTTTTTATTATGGTAATTATATTATAATCTTAAAATGACCTGTGATATGGAATTTTATTCATAAATTATTGCTGGATTTATTTTAATCTAGTCACAGGTATTCATACTAAGGACATGATATTTACTGGGTCATTTTTTTTTTTTTGCTGTTATTTTCTTTATGTTTCTTATCTACAAAACATAAATAAAGAATTTACAGGACATACATTGGAAGGTAGAAAAAACTATTTCTTAGTATAAAACATTTTTAATTTCAGATTTATTCATCCGAAGGGTTAAGGTTATGTGAATGTCATCTCTTTATGAAGTACTACACTCTCGTTTTATTACTAATTCCCCTCTGCATCAAATCAAACACTACATATGGTTATAACATTGATTTCTTAATTTTATGAAAATTGCCCTACCAACAGCTGGTCTCTTGAACAAATGAATATGTCAATGGCTGATTACAGATTAATGATATAGCTATTCTTCAAAGGTGCAGCAATTCACATTCAAATTTAGCTTCATAGTAGTTTAGAATGCTTATTTAAAAGGAACACTCTTTAACTTATGCATTTAAATATTTTTATTGATATAAAATTGAATGCTTTTGAGAACATAACATACATACTTCAAAAGAAAAGAGGACTGAAAGAATTTAAATTTAGGATTATTGAAAGCACATCTGCTTTGAATGTAATGATTTATTAAAACCAGCATGAAGCAACTGCTAATCAAATTTCCTTGAAGGCATCAGAAAATACTATATTATCACACAAGCTTATTTAGGGTCTGTTTTTAAAACAGATATTCAACTTGTAAAAATTTTGAAGTTGAGTTAAAAATCAGAAAGAGCTCTGAAATTCTATTTGCCAGGCATATTCTGAAAAATATGTATCATTATGCATTTAAAATAACAGAATTCTAATACTAGCAGTGGTTTTCTTACACAATAACATTTTGCTACAACAATTTCTGAAAATGAGTGTTCTTTTATCTTTTCACTTCTCTGCCTATCAGTTACTGTCATAAATGATCTAGCTATTTGTCAACTGTATATTTGAAAAATATCTTTTATATTGGGCTCCAGTGGTTAGGTAAGTAATGATGAAAGCAGAAAACAGGATAAAATTAACAAATACATGTATTCTCAGTATTAATACTTTGAATATTAGCAGTGTGGCACATTCCAATTTTGAAGAATTTTGCTTTTCTGTATTATTATGATTGACATTTTGAAAGATGAGCTCCATTTGGACTTCACATCACCTAATATTTGGTTTAAGGAAAACTTCACCGATTACTTAACACACAATATATTTAGTGCATATCGCTGAATAAAAGACCCCCAGAACTGAAAACTCTCTTAAAAAATACAATTAATGTGCTCCAATAAAAGTTCTTTGTTAGGTTTTTGTTTTTCACAAAATCACTATTTCTTTTCCTATCTGTTTTTAAATTTCCATTTAAACAAACCTGTAAGTTTTGTTTCCTGGAACACAAGTTTATTCTGTCACATAATTTTCTAAAATTTAATTATAACAATAGCAAAAGCAGCTGCTGGGATCACGGAGCATTTTAAGGAACTTAAACATACCAAAAATACAGGGTAATGTATAATCTTGTCTTATAGAAGACAAACTCTTCTAAGTGTGTGTTAGGCAAGTCCCCACAAAGTACCTAAACTCACACACACACACACACACACACACACTCACACACACACACACACACCTCAAATTAGTAAGGTTACCTATTAGTTTTTAGGGTCCCTGTAGGGTCCCTGTACAGCAGTCAGGCTTTATAACCCAAGGTCTTTAACTCTGCTCTTTGTCTGAAATATTGTGTCAATGAGGTGACTGAAGAATAGGGAACATAATTTGTTCAAGGTCACAAAATAACTAAGTGATAGAGTGAGGAAGACACAATTAAAAGGTAAATAATAATTAAGGCAATGCTCAAAATTGAATGAGTTGCTAACTCTTTATCTGAAGGCTTTGAGTTACTTTTGAAAGTCTCTGTCTTAGGGGCGCCTGGGTGGCTTAGTTGGTTAAGTGCCCGACTTTGGCTCAGGTCATGATCACGGTTTTTGGGCCCCAGCCCTGTGTTGGGCTCTGTGCTGGCAGCTACCTCAGAGCCTGGAGCCTGTCTTCGGATCCTGTGTCTCCCTCTCTCTCTCTGTCCATCCCCTACTCATGCTGTCTCTCTCTCTCTCAAAAATAAATAAAACATAAAAAAAAAATTTAAAGAAAAGAAAGCCTCTGTCTTAGCTTGCTATAAAAATAATACCAACAGAAATTTATTTTTCACATTTCGTGAGGCTGTGAGTCATAATCAAGGAGCCAGTACGGTCAGGGTCTAGTGAGGATCGTCCTCCAAGTTGCAGACTGCTGTCTCTTGACTTTCATATGTGCACTAATCCCATTCATGAGGGCTTCATCCTCATGACCTCATCTAATCCTAATTAGAAGAGGTTTCTAGAAGCTCCACTTCTGAATACTATCACATGAAAGGTAGGGTTTCAACACATGATCTTCAAGGACAATGATCATTCAGTTCATAAGAGTTTCTATTCTATACGTTAAAAACAATATAATGCCTGGGTGACTCAGGCGATTGAGCATCAGACTCTTGATATTGGCTCAAGTGATGATCCCAGGGTTGTGGGATTGAGCCCTATATCGGGCTCTGTGCTGAGCATGGAGCCTGCTTAGGATTCTCTATCTCTCCCTTTCTCTCTCTCTCTCTCTCTCCCTTTCTCTCTCTATCCCTCTGCCCCTCTCACCCACTTGCCCACACACACACGCTCTCTCTCTCAAAAACAAAACAAAACAAAAAAAACAACATAAGAATATTAGAGAGAAATACTCATTTGAATTATACCCTTTTAATAAAATTAGATCTAGCAAATATATAATTAATATGATTCAAATGTTAGAATTAGAGCCTAAACTAGTGTTTAGAGCACAAACTAAAAATCTATTTATTCATGCTTCCCTTAAAAACATAACATGCTCATTGCTTGGCTACAGAACTAGGATCGTATTTTCATTTTTTTTTTGTTCTCTTAATATTTTTTAGAAAACCAGAAAAAATCACTTGCAAGAATAGGGAAAAATAATTTAATTATTAACATTCTTTTCTATGCATAGTGGTATTTATTTATTTAATATTTCTCATTTGGATTAGAAATAGCCATGAAAAATTTTTGTGTTAAATATGTAGCTGCACTTAATGCTTTCCAACTATGTTTTCCTCAGTCTTGGTTATTTTTATATTTATGCAAATACAATTAATAAAATTGAATAAGGTAATGATATACACCTTAGCATCCTGAAATATCATTTTTATCAAATTAGTAATTATTTCTAATTACCTTACTCTAATAAGAAGTACCCTAAATAGTGGAAGGTTTGAGAAGGTTGATACTCAAGGAAAAATATGTGTTCAGGGGGAAATTACGGGTGGAAAAAGCAGATGAACAGAATTAGAAAAATCTTACATCTGGGCTACCATAGACAGCTTGTTCGGGAGCTGGTAACAGAGGTTTTACTATGAAATATGTTCTCAGATTTTTAAATCTTTACTCTTGAGAAAAACTTTACAAATAAATTCAGGAGTAAATTACCCCAAAACATATTAGCTAATCATTCTCTTTTTCTCCTAGAAAAGAATATGGTTCTAGTGATATATTTATATATCTTAAGTAGAACAGTGATAATTTCCTCAAGAATAGAACCAATATAAACATTTATTTATTTATTTTTATAATTAATTATTTATTTTTTAAGTGGGCTTCATGCCAGCACAAGGCACAAAGTCATGACCCCAAGATCAGGATTTGCATTATCTGCTGACCTATGCAGCCAGACACCCTATAATAGAGATATTTAAAATCACATGATTTTCATGGAAGTTATTTCTTGTTTTTAATGTTAGGCTGCTTCTTTCTTAACATTTTTTTATTTATTTTGAGAAAGAACACTAGTAGGGGAGGGCAGAGAGAGGGAGAAAGAGAATCCCAAGCAGGCTTTGAGCTGTCAGCACAGAGCCAGACATGGGGATCCATCTCACCAACCAGGAGATCATGACCTGAACAGAAACCAAGAGCTGAATTCTTTTTTTTTTTAATTTTTTAATATTTATTTATTTTTGAGGACAGAGACAGAACATGAGCAGGGGAGGGGCAGAGAGCAAGGGAAACACAGAATCTGAAGCAGGCTCCAGGCTCTGAGCTGTCAGCACAGAGCCCAGTGTGGGGCTCAAACTCACGAACTGTGAGATCATGGCCTGAGCCGAAGTCGGACACTTAACTGACTGAGCCACCCAGGCGCCCTGTCAAGAGTTGAATTCTTAACCAACTGAGCCACCAATATGCCCCAGTTATTTTTTATTGCAATGATATATTACTAATATTTCTTTCATACTTTCATATTTGCAAATTTTTTTAAATCGGTCTTTTATATCACCTTCAGTGTTATACCATTACTGTTGGTCATTACTACCTATGCTATGTGAGATAACTTATTTATGTAGTATCCATGACCTTGTTAGGTATTGAAAACTTCATACTCTAAAATTTAAAATATCCATAAATGCACATGCATACCGCCTATATTCATATTAAAATAATTATCGGTTACTTCTTCTCAGAAACCTTACACATATACATTTCATTATGTATATTTGTATGTAATTCATATGAAATAATATGTGTAATTTATTTGGCCAGGGCATTTAATGAACAGCTTTTCCACATAAAGAAGAGACTATGGTGACATGTAAAGAACAATTACGTGTTTTTTGTATTGACTAACCTTAGTGCTTTAATTTTTTTTTTAATTTTTCTAACCTTTATTTATTTTTGAGTGACAGAGAGAGACAGAGCATGAGTGGCAGAGGGGCAGAGAGAGAGAAGGAGACACAGAATCTGAAGCAGGCTCCAGGCTCTGATCTGTCAGCATAGAGCCTGATGCAGGACTAGAACTATGAACCATGAGATCATGACCTGAACCGAAGTCAAATGCTTAACGGAATGAGCCACCCAGGTGCCCCATTAGTGCTTTAATTTCAATATAAAAGTACTTTGCATCAGTGAAATGCCTTGCCTTCATCTGTTCTGTTTCTTCTTGCTTTCAGAGTGTTCAATCCCCTTCTCTGATGTCCTCGGAAATACCTGAAGTGCTTCATTCTTAGTCAGTATAAGCAACCCAGAATTTCCAATAAGACAATCTTCAAACAATTCAAATAAAACATACTGGGTGTTTCATAGGGCTCTCTACAAAATCAGCAATGACAAGAAAAGAATGGTGAGTACGATTTCCATGAACATAATAGAATTTAAAGTGTTGATAAAAATCTTTTCACATGATTGCACTGAAGGACCTTTTATGTTTGGTTGAGAGGGGAGAAATACTGTTTTTATTCATTGGCACTCATATATTTCACACCTATGGAAGGCTTTGACTCTTAACTTGATAGAGAACAAATTAGAATGTGATATATTAATAATAGGAGGACAAGCCTCCCTTCTGCATATCTGCTATCAAAACTGTACTCACCATTGAATGATACAATTCAACAAACATCAATATTTGACTTTTCTAAATAAACGATCACATGTAACACTATCATTGCTTAAATTATTAATGGATCGATGGTTATAGAAATTATCCATTTCTTCCATTTGAAGTAGATGTCATTGAAGTAACTCAAAGATTCCCTCTGTAAATAGCCTTTAAGACTGCTAAGAAGCAAGGTGTGTTTACATTTAATTTCTTTACTTTCTGTATTAAGATGGGCAAAGAATAGGCTATTTGTAAAGTGCATGTTTAGGATAAAGGAAGATCTGAGAGAAGTTATCTAATTCATTAGTTTATAAATCTCATCCTCTACCTGAGTTAATCATCATGTTTTCAACTTTTCATCCTGCTTTTCATGCTATTCAGTGTTTTTTTCTGGTCTGCTCTGTGTCCAAGGAGACGAAATGAACAAATTGCATCATTTGAGCCACCATGTCTAGTGGTTTGCTGCTTGTTTTCCTGATGGAAAGCTCTAGCAAGAAATCTGCAGGCAGGAAAAACAGATCAGGGTATTTATTTCCTTATTTTTGTCCCTGTTTTTCCACAATTCTGAGAGTGGCCAGAATGTATGTCAGAGCTCCCGTCAGTTCTTACCTCTTCCACAGATCAAATTCTCTCTCCCAAATCTGGGTTTGGGGAGAATTCCCCGATTTCCTCTCACATATAGGCGTTGAAATGACATTTTGCAAGTTTAAACAAAGAAATAAAATACTAACTGAATTGATAGTTGGATGATAAATATCCACTGAAGGATTTTTGTTAAAAGTTAATAGAAAATATTTCTGAAGTATTATTTCAAATCCAGGAGAGAAAACAACACAACTCTATCATTCTAAATGAAGGAGAGAAAGCCAGTGTATTTTGATGAAAAGGATTCACTTACTTGTACCCATTTTGATTGTTTACATGTTTACTTTAATTGATCAGTATCTGTACCATAATGATTAATAAGTAATGATTAGTATTAGCCCTGATTAGAACCACCGAATGCATTCTTCCCTCAGGATGCAATGATCTCATAGCATACTAATGACATCATCGAAGGCCCTGGGCAAAGTCAACACATAAGGTAGACCGTATTCAAAGATTGGAATGAGCAACAACTTGGGCTCATCTTAAGTAGCTTTCATCTCACCTTGTTATCAGAACAGACAATGGAGGGACACCTGGGTGGCTCAGTCAGTTGAGTATTTGAGTCTTGATTTCAGTTCAGGTCATGATACCAGGGTGGTGGGATCCAGCCCCAGAGTCAGGGTCCACGCTGAGCATGGAGCCAGCTTAAGAGTCTCTCTCTCTCCCTCTGTCCCTCCTGACTATATAAAAATAAAATTTTTAAAAAAGACAGTGGGGAATGTAAATGATACAGGGTAGTAGGTAAAATCAAACAAGTGAAAGTAACTTCCCCCATGGTTAGTTCTTCATGGGAATGCACCAATGTTCGATTTTCAAAGCAGGCCAAACAGTGAGGAAGCTGCCTGAATGCTGACCTCAGAGCTAAGGAATTGCTGCCTCTCATTACATTAAGAAGGAAAGAGATCCTTCCAGTATTTAGGGATTAAATAATTACATAAAAACTAATTAGTTGATGAGATGCAGCAATGTATTTTTGTTTTGTGTTGTATAAATCTCTAATATTTTGTCCTTCATATTGACTTGTTTTTTCTCAGATATGTAGGTAAATGATGACAGCAGTTCTAGTCATGAGAAATTTAATGTTTTAACCTTGAAGAGAGTGCAAATCTTTCTGTGGCTGTCTTTTCAAAGCATGAAACTGCTTTGCTGTTGCCATAAATGTTTGGTGAGTGGTGGCGGGGCTTGGAATCGATCTTCACATCTTATCATATTAAGGTAAGGTAATTTTTAAACAACTTTTTTGGGAATATAATGCACATTCTATACACCTCAAACACTTAAATTATGCAAATACATTTTTAGTATATTCATCGAGTTGTGAAACCATCACCACACCCAATTTTAGAACTCTTGTATTCACCAGAAGTCACTCCCCATTCCCCATGAAACCATCTTAAGAAACCACAAATTTACTTTCTCTCTGAATGAATTTGCCCACTCTGGACATTTTAAGTGATTGGGATCATAGAACATGAAGTCTTTTATGACTAGCTTCTTATATATATATATATATATATATATAGTTTTTATGTATTTCTTGATGAATTGACTCATTAGAAATACAATCTATACTTTTTTATAGTTATTACTTTATATGGCTTTATCTTAAATCAGATAGTAGAAAAATGTCACAAAAATACTTCTATCCTGATTTATTATTTACCCGTGCAGTTATCTTTTATAATGTTATTTATTCTATTGTTTAGTTTTCAGTTACTGTTCAGTATCCTTTCATTTCAGCCTGAAGGATCCCCTTTAGTATTTCCTGTAGTGAAAAGCTTTTAGAAACTATATATCTCAGGGTTTTTTTAAATAGTTTTGATTGATACAGAATTCTTACTTTAATTCTTTTTCTTTGAGACTTTTGAATGACGATGCTACTACATAGCCTCCAGGATATCTGATGAGAAGTCAGCTGGTAATATTGTTGAAGATGCCTACATGAGTTATATCTTGGACACACATTGTTCCAAAGTCTGATACAATTAAATTTGGCCTTTATGGTTTTGTTTTTTGGTTTTTGTTTTTGCCTCATCAACTCTGGCTGCGTTGGCTGAGTGGTGGTGATTGCACAGACATCAGTGTGGTCTGCATCTCCATGTCTGCCTGCCAGCCAACATGGCCACCACCACCCAAACCTGCTTCACCAACGACTACAGGCACTTTAAGGAACTCAGCAGTATTGCTTTCTCTGTGGCTTGCAGGTGTGTGAAGAATTCCTGCATACAGGATGATGCAGCAAAACTCATCAATACCAATAAGTTACCTTCCTAGGAGCCCCAGACACTAGAATGTGAAGTCAAACTATTGTGACTTTTGAAACATGCAAATGTCATGCACCTTCATGAAAGAAGGGTTGCACAACTTCATATTTGACCTTGTTACTGGCAAGTAGCTATTTGAAGAGATTGTGGCCAGAAGGTAGTACAGTAAAACTGGTTCTAGACACAGTATACATCAAATTCTGGAAAGTGTTAGCCACATCCACCAGCATGACATTGTCCACCAAGACCTGAAGTCTGACAGGTCTGATGGTAAGTAAATGCAAAGATGCCAACATGATGCTGGCCTAGTCATGGAGGTGTGGGGAGAAAAACAGGGTACATTTAATTGATGAAACCCCAGGTTATGTGTCCCCTAAGGCCTTGAAGAAAGATCCCTATGGAAAACCTGTGGCTATCTGAGCCTGTGGGGTCTTCTTGTATATATCCCTGTTGGGATAGTCTCTTTGCTTGGATGAAGATCAGCACAGGCTGTCAGATCAAGGCCAGAGCCTATGATTTCCCATCACAAGTGTGGGATACAGTGGCTCTTGAAGAAAGAACTTGATTAACCAGAGGTTGACCATAAACCCCACAAAAAGCATCATGCCTCACCATGCTCTCGAGTACCAATGGGTCTGCCACAGATTCCCCAGTGGTAGCTATGATGCATCATCAATAGACTGTGGAGTGTTTGTGCAAGTTTAATGTAGTGAGAAAACTGAGGGCTGTCATGCTCATGACCATGCTTTCCTCCAGGAATTTTTCAGCTGCCAAAAGTGTGTTGAACAAGAAGTCAGAGGGTGTTATAAAGGGACAGAAACCACCATGGTGTACAGTTCACAGATGGTATCAAGAGCTCCATAGAGAGCAGCTGCAACATCACCATGGAAGATGAAGACCTCAAAGTGCACAAACAGGAGATCATTAAGATCATCAAACAATAGACTGAGGTTGTTAACAATGGGGCCCTTGAGGACTATAGGAAGATTTGTGATTTAAGTCTTACTTCTTTTGAGTTCCAGGCCTGGGATAACCTCAGAGAGGGGATGGATTTCTACAAGTCTCGCCTTGAGAGGCTTTTACCCCAAAACAAGAAGCCTGTTCACAGCACCATCTGAACCTAACATCTACAGGATTCGTGGATGCAGCTTTCATCCCTTACATCCACCTACCCTGGTACATTGTGGGCAGGGCCAGCCTCTCCGCAGCCAGTTGGAGACTCCAGTCCAGCAACATTGAGATGGCAAATGGCTTAGTGTCCTCTATCAGTGCTACAGTGAGCTCAGTCACAGAGGCATTAGGAGATCCCAGGCAGCCTTTGTGGTCAGTGGTTCTGGAGGACATGAGTGATAGGCAGTCCTGTTCACTTGAGGTTTAAAACAAATTACAAAGTGGCAGCAGCCAAGGCACACCCTTGCATGCAGCCCTCCCACCTGCCCTTTAATCTATGTCTGCTCTATTGAGATGATTTTACATTTAAGAAATAAAAAAGAAAAGAAAAGATTGTTAAAAATGGATTTCATATAGTAGTTCTAACTTTCAATATTTGAGGAAACTGCATAGTGTTTTCCACAGTGGCTGTACCAGTTTGCATTCCCACCAAGAGTGCACAAGGCGGGAATCTTCACCAGCATGTGTTATCTCCTGTCTTCTGATAATAGCAATGTGCAGTGATATCTCACTATGGTTTTAATGTGAATTTCCCTGATGATGAGTAATATTAAGCTTTTTTCATGTGCCTGCTGGCCACCTGTATGTCTTCTTTGGAAAATGTCTATTCAGATCTTCTGCTCCATTTTTCATTTTTAAATTTTTTTAATGTTTATTTTTGAGAGAGAGATTGCAAGTGGGAGAAGGGCAGAGAGAGAGAGGGAGACACAGAATTGGAAGGAGGCTCCAGGCTCTGAGCTGTCAGCACAGAGCCCAATGTGGGGCTTGAACCCATGAGCTGTGAGATTATGACCTGAGCCGAAGTCAGACGCTTAAACAACTAGCCACCCAGGTGCCCCCATTTTTCATTTTTAAATCAGATTGTCTAGGTTGTTGTTGTTGTTATTGAGTTGTATGAGTTTTTTATGTATTTTTAATATCAACCTCTTAGTAGACATCATTTACAAATATCTTCTCCCATTATGATGAGATTGGGCGCGTTCAGGGTTGTATGGCCGTAGACTATCTTCTCCCATTCTGTACAGCATAGAGAGTATAGCCAGTAATATTGTATTAATTTTGTAGATGTGACAGATGACAACTATACTCGTAATAATTATTTATGATGTATACAAATGTCAAATCACAATGCTGTACACTTGAAACTAAATTGTATGTCAGTTATATCTCAATTTTAAAAGAGAGAGAGAGAGAGAGAGGAACAGAGAGAATGGCCAGACCAAAAAAAAAAAAATTAAGTGTTTAAGGCCATTTGGAGGGCTTGGTCTGGCTCCAGGAAGATTCTTCTCATCTATAATTTTGACTGTTCTCTCTGTTAAAATTCTAACTGGTTGAAATTAATATTGTTGCTCTCATGAGCTACCAGCCTCCCCTTAATCATTTACTACCAAAATTTTCATGGTTTTCAACAATGTCCTTATACTTAAACTTCCCCATGCTTTGTTCCAAATACAGCCTGTTTCCTTGGGGACAACTCTTTGTTCTTATTGTCTTCCTCTCCTGCTGTGTAAATCTTGTGCCCCATGGCTGTGGAGTTGAGTTAGGGGTAGAGACAGTGACCAAATTCTTTCAGAATGAAACCTTTGCTTTACAAACAGCTCAGTGCAAAGGCAGTGGCTTGTGATGTTCTCAGTATGCTCCCACTGGCATAAAACCTCTATCCTATGGTAATGTTAAAAAAAATGTTAGGGCTCTTGTACCTGGACTAGAGCATCCTTCTTATGAGTTGAGGATAAATGGAACAAGGGAGCCCCAGGTGTCTCATTGTCTGTTATCTGGAATAGAGCCCCTGCAACATTGAGCTGGGAAAAAAAGAATTGCTGAAGTCTTTCATCTCCTGGAGAGACTGTAGTCCTAGTCTGTGCCCTGGAAGAACAGAGAGCCGGGCAATCATGGCCACACGTACCTGAGAAGGAATTCCATCCTATGAAGCTGGCTTGGTTTGGAGAGCATAATGGCTCAAGTTCCCACTCTTGATATGTTTACCCACATTTAGTAAAATTTCTTTCTTCTTGCATTTGTTTATGTCCTTAGTACAATTATTCAGGGGCTTTGAAAGTTTTTGTTTTTGTTGTTGTTTGTTTGTTTGTTTTTATAATTTTCACCAGTAAAATCTATTTCTCTTGGGAAAGGGTCCTCTGCCATTCCAGATGTCATTAAAGGCAAGTATATGTGTTTTTTTTTCTTCATAACAAACACATAAGAACCATAAGAAATATAATCCTCATGACTGCATTTGAATAGTTATGTATGAAGTACATTTTAGGGGAAAGAACTACTGTTCTCTGCAATATATCATGAAATTTGGGATATATTAAATAATGAAATACATGTGAAGTTACTTAGCATTAGAGCTGGCATATAAGTGGTTTTTGACAAATTACTCTTCTTTCTGAAGATGTTGGGGGTCATTTTGTGATTATAATTAACCTGAAATTGATCTTGCGCTCAACACAGGCTTGAGAGTGCTGTTCAAAGTTTTCTGTCCTGTCAAAAGAGAAGAGATGTTGGTAAGAAAATTTTCTGAAAATTATAGTGTCTCATACTTAATTTGCAAAAGTGTGAACTATGCTTAGTTATATGTTTTTGAATCAATAATTATTTTATATGAATGTTCACATATGTAGGTTTTTCTTACATCTGTTATTTCTGGGTGGAGTAATGCATCCAACTAGTACTTCTAATCCTTAGAAGTTCTTTGAGCCTTCAAAGAACTATGTAGGTGAAAGCAATAAACCCTTTAATATCACATGAGAGCCAGACTCCTCCTCGGTTCACCCCTATACTTGATTTAGTTTAATCAATTTTATCTTGTTCCTGACCTCTAGGATTGCCTGCAATTTTACTCTGTCTTTTAGATTTGTGCACCGATTAAAGTTTTTTTGCCTTACCCTTGGAACTTATTAAGTATGTAACTGAGATTTACCTTTTGGCTTTTCTCACTTTTACCTATTTATGAGATTTGATATTAATTCTGTCTTCTCTTCACCTGCAGGGAGAGGAAGTAAAATATTAAACTTATCACTTCATCAGCTCCATGAGCCAAACACCACTTTACACACATTGCAAATTGTTTTAAACCAAAACAGATTTTTAAATAATATTTATTTTATTATTTTAATATTTTTTTAAAACTGTTTGAATTAGACATAGAACTAAGAGCTTAACTGGACTGTCATTTTAATCTTTAAAAGTGCTGTGGGCGTTATAGAGAGAAGTTCTCTCAGAACTAGGGAAACCAGAGTAGAGATCAAGAAAAAGGAGGAATAGAGCCAGAACTTAAGGGATTCCAATAAAAGAAGAGAATATTGAGTGAGTGAATTAATGAACATTTTGTAAGTGAAAATATTAGAATTAATAGAGCATGCCAGAGATTCTTAGTGATGAGAGGTTTTTTGGAAGCCACACCAAAAGATCATTTTTGAAAGACCAGTTGAATTCAGATTGTGGAAGTTTTGGGTTTTAAGAGCTAAAAGTGTCTCACCTTTAGTAAGTAAACAGCTTATTTTTGATATATTTAAATTCAAGTTCATTAACATACAGTGTAGTCTTGGCTTCAGGAGTAGAACCCAATGATTCATTTCTGACATATGACACCCAGTGCTCATCCCCAAAAATGCCCTTCTTAATACCCATTTAACCTATACCCCCACCCACCTCTCCTACAGCAACCTTTAGTTTTTTCCCTGTTTTTAAGCATCTCTTAAGGTTTGCCTAAACAACTCAACACGTGTTGCTATTGCTGTTGCTTTATTCTGTTCTCAGGAGTAGAGGAAGTTGATACATTAGGGAAATATCAGTGAATATTATGAATTATTGATAAGAAAAAAGACTTAGAACCACAAGTGAGGGACCAACATGGCGACTATCGGTGGGAATGGAAAGAAAGGAGCCAGATGTGAGAAAAATCATGAAGTCAGTATCAGCATGCCTTAAGAGGGCAGAGAGAAGCATCAAGTGTAAGCAATGCTTTGGAAAACAAGGTAGGCAAAAAATATATAAAGTTGTTGATCATGGGACTTTTAGATCTATGCACACTATGCACAACAGGCAATATTCTGCAGTACAAAGAATCCAAAATCTAAAGTAATAAGCAGAGAATGTGGTATATTATATCCAGAGATAATAAAACTTCATAGCCTCAAGTGTGTGCTGTGAAATTTCCTTTATAAAACATTAATTATATGAATGTGTCACATTAAGCAGTTCTTGGAAAGAATTCTTATGTTCCACTCAGAAAGCTGGATTGATTTTTTTCTACTCATGAACAGTGCAAATTTAGTTAAAATATTGCTTCTCAAGGATTTTGCTTTCATGTGTAAGGGATTATTTAATATTGGTTATCAATTCAGGTAACAATTATTTCCAATGGGCAATCTGTTCTTAAGATCTATGGAACCGATTAGAAAACCCTTGTAGGTTGAATATTTAATTATAAACAGTCTAATTAACTTAATTTCTCCTAATACTACAGTCTGAAATTTTGCAGAAGTCAGAAAGATACACTTTCCCATTCAAGACACATGATTTATCAAAATTGCTCAGTGTGGAAAAAAATATAATTCCCCTTATTCTGGAAGTTTATACTTTTGGCAAAATGTAATAGTTCTTGTGATTTATGGCTTGAAATTTAGTAATTTTTATTACTAGAACTAATTATGGCCATTTCTACTTACTATTTCCCTCATTAGAAAGCTCCAATGCATGTCATCAGTCAATTAATGACTCTTTGGTCTCACTATCTTATCTGCTGTGTTATATTAACATCATGAGTAGTGAAGGGTTTAAGTATTTAGACATTTTTATTACTATTATTTGTAAGAAAAAAACAACCAAAAATGTAATAAGGTGTTCTGCATCACATCCAGGTTTTCTCAGGCTTGAGGCTTATGGTTTGAAGGAATTCTGTGAAGGGAATAAAGTTTTAAATTTATCTGTCTATTTATTTATTTATTTTAATTTTTTTTAATGGTTTTATTTATTTTTGAGAATGAGAGAGAGAGAGACAGTGTGAGCAGGGGAGGATCAGAGAGAGAGGGAGACACAGAATCCCAAGACAGGCTCCAGGCTCTGAGCTAGCTGTCAGCACAGAGCCTGACGCGGGGCTCGAACCCACAAACCATGAGATCATGACCTGAGTCGAAGTCGGAAGGTTAACCGACTGAGCAACCCAGGCCCCCCTTAAATTTATTTATAAACATAGAAATAAAAATCAGGAACTTGAAAGGGTCTACAGGAGTTGGAAGTCATAAAAATGTATGCATCAGGATAAATCTGCCGTTAAGAAAGATAGTTGTCACTATGGTATTTAAACGGTGAGAAAGATCCCTTTCACCACAGGAAAAAGTTTTCTAATGTGGCATACTAGGTAAAAGTAGATGAACTAGTGACCTCTTTTTTATTGTTCTTAATAAAACCTGTGGCTAGAAGGTGGTATATCTGTGTTCTTTTAATTTTGTATTACCAAGTTAGCTTACAGAATATTTACCAACAGTTAAAATTTCTTATCCTTAAAACCTTGAATATTATGTTGTAGTTAATAATACACCAATGGCATATCAACATATAGTCTGGAAAGAAGAGAATACCCATGGCAAAAATAAAAGCAGATATCATCATTACAGGGGAACTATTTGCAACACATGCATTTGACAAAAGGCAAATATTAAAAACATATAAAGAATACCTGTAAAACAAGGGAAAAAAAACACATACCAGTGGAGAAATTAACAAATGATATGAACAGTTCACAAAGGTAACCAAAGTAGCCAAAAAATATTCAAATGATGCCAACTTTATTCATCAACAGAGAAAGGCAATCCGTATCAGAATGTTCTATCACTACACCATCACCAGAATAAGGAAAATGAAAAGATAACTAAGTTTGGGCTGGAATCATGAATAACCATAGCTACCATACCTTGCTATTGAGTGAGAAAATATACATCTACTTTAGAATACTCCTATACTATCTACTAAAGCTCAATGAGCACCTAACCCATTATCTGCAATTCCATTCATTGGTGTGCACTCAACAGAAATACAAGTATCTTTTCTCCAAATTACATGTGCTAGAATGTCATAACAGTGCTATCCATAAGGCAGAAAAACTATAAAATTCTAATGTCTTTCATCATTGGGAAGATAGATAAATTGCAGATACTAGTATAATCAAATACCATACATAGTAAAATAAATTAGGTAATGATCACCTTTGCAAATACCCTGGCATTAGGACCATTTGCAAAATAATTCATCAGGATTCACATAAAGTGACTTTATGATAAATATCTACAAAGATTATATGAAATTATTTAGTTTCTTCACCTTTGGGTCAATAAAAATAATAGTTGGGTCAATGACAATAAGATTATAGATCTAGATGTATTTCTTTTTCAGTGCACTATCATAAAAATACTGTTTTTGTTTGCTCCTGATGAAATTCTAAATATCAAGGTGTATTTCCAGACTATTTGAAGTAAAACACATTCATGCCCTTCACCTCTTACCTCTTAGAAAGAGTATTTTATAAATATCATAGGGAAGACTTTCAACTCTTATACTGAATCATATTTTATTGTTCTTGATAAACTAAGTTCGCTTTTAGAAAGGAGAAGCCAATGCTTTGTAAACTGTAAAATATAAATAAATGCATAGGATAACATAAAGCATTATGTCTCTACATGAACTTTAACTGGGTTCAAGAGACTTCTATAAAATAAGTATTTGCAAATATACTTTTCAGTGTTGGGTTTGTAATCTCAAAAGCTTCTTAGGTGAAATTTGAACCTGGCCCCTGTATTCAAGAGGGCAGGGACAGACTGAAGAAAGAAGTAGGCCACTTCAGATTGATAGGTGGCAGGTTTAATAAGCAAAGGAATTTACAAAGGAGGCTTGCCTTTGTGGTTGCAAGATGAATATATCTCAACATCCAACCACCAGAATATTAAAGTTTATATAGAGGACTTCATGGGGCTCAGTCACAAATTCAGTCAAAATGGTCTCAACAACATCTTACTCTCTCAAGGCTCCATCCTTGAAAATGGCAGAGTATTCCAAGGACTAGGGAAGGTGTCCAAGTATAGATTACCAGACAATCAGTGGTTACATATTCTCAACTACATCATCCAACACAATTTAATATAAAAACTTTTTATTCGGTATGCTTTTCCAAAGAACAAATGCTCTTTACAAAAAATAAATATATATAGAAATCTCATAGATTTATTGAGAATAAATAATCCACATGATTAGTATTTGTAGGACAATTCTGAAAATCTTCATCCTTTATATTACTTTTGACTACACTTGTTTAAAAAATAATATTTCTAAGAGTAATATTTACAATATAATTTTAAGAATGGTTTAACTTGCACATAAATGGATTTATAAATTTTTAGGAACAAATAAAAATCTAATTCACTAAATTAAAATATTATATTTTTGTATAATGTAGTCTAAGTATCATGTAAATATGACCATGATAAACCCATTGTTTCCTATTACATTTGATTTACTGAATTAGATATACCAATTACTATTTTACAATGGGTTGTCATTCAGAAAACACATTCACAGGGATTAGAGAACTGAGATTCAAGTGGGTTAAAAGACTTGTCATAGTAAAGAAGTGACATTAGGACTATAACAATATTTCAGAACCTATGTTGTACAAATCAGAGAACAATTCTATTTAGGGTGCATTAACAATAATAACAAAAGGAATTGGTCTAAGAATGACTGAACTCAAGTTCTAGATCCATCTTCATATACACCATATAGCATACTATACTTCTTTATATCTTGGCTTTTTCATCTACAAAATAAGGAACGAGTGTCTCTCAATGGTGTTTCGATGATTAATAAGGAGAGAGCATTATTATGATTATACTTTACATATATTTATACTAATCCTTAACACCACTTTATGTAAACTCAGTATTAACCATTCCTGTAAGGAAACTTAAAATAAGAAAGCATAATTAATTTGGCCAAGGGGGTACAGTTAAATTTTTACCCCCATTACACTCAAATATAGTATTCACAGAATTATACCTCTCTCAAATAACTTAAATTATCATATCAAAACTGGCGTGTTGTAGTTACCTAATAAATATGTTTCTTTGTCTTTTTGAGATTTTCTCCATATCGCAATCATTTATTTTCATATAGAAAAGCGTTTATATTAATTTTTTCATGTTTATTTACATCTGGAGAGAGAGACAGAGTGTGAGTGGGGAGGGGCCGAGAGAGAAGGAGACATAGAATCCAAAGCAGGCTCCAGGCTCTGAGCTGGAGCACAGAACCCAATGTGGGGCTTGAACTCACAAACCATGAGATCATGACCTGAGCAGAAGTCAGACACCCAACTGACTGAGTCACCCAGGCGCCCCTATTTATATTCATTTTTAAAGTGGTATTTACAGGTAGAGAGAATAGGTAAGATTTACATAAATAAAAGGCCTCATGTCTCCCAGAAATTTCCCTGTATCTTTCTACCAATGTACTTTATTCTTTTTTGATAGTGAAGATTTTCTTTTTTTAAGGGAGCTTTTTAAGATATCACTCTGCAATTTTAAGTAATATTAACTAATGTCCTACTTTTGAATTAATAATTTTCTGTTCCCTGAGAGCAATATCTCAGAAAGTGACACTGGATGGATAACTACCTGTGTTAATACAATAAAGATTGCAGATTTTTGAAATGAAGAGCTATATAATTAGAACTCTGAGGTCCAGAGAAAGAAGAATTATTCACTAAATAGGGCAGTCCTCACCATTAGGATAAAGTCACTGTGTTGTTATATAATTTAGACACATATTTGAAATTATAAAGACTGTTGTCCTATAAATGTTAGATAGTTATCATATGGCCAGTTCATACTAAATGACAAATACAAGGGTAAATCCTTAAAGCAATATGAAAAATTAGATAATTTGTGTGTTTCAAAAAAAATCTAAATATTCACCATCATGTAGAAAAAACTTTACATTTCTTGAGTGCTTAATTATTATCTCAATCAAGGCTTTTTCCTAAATATTTTTTTATAAAATAAATATTGGATCAATTGTATGTTGAACATCAGGTAATCCCACATTTTAAAATTTCTTGTCAGTAAATACAATGTGAGGAGCTTGATGAAACTCTCTTCCAGAGAAATTTTTAATGAACTGTCCAAAATTAGCAAAGTCAGTTATTCAGTGTTTCTACAGATTGGACAAATGGGTTCCAATAAATTGAGAGCAGTCATTCCACAAAGTCTAGGGGAATTTTTAAGAACCATGAAAGGTCAGGCACTTCGAGCTGGGATTACAACTCTCTCCTGTGAAGAACTATTCCAGTGGCTGGACAACTGAGTATCTACTCTCAACCACTCCCAGAATGCTAGGGTAAAAGAGCTCTTCTGGGTAGATTTTGCATCTATTGAACATCAATAAATCCTCTCTCCCAGGCTCTGTGGTGTGGAAGACCTACACAGAGGAGAATGAGGTGTGGAAGCTGGGTAGCAACATAAATTTAACCTACTTTCCACATATATATACACACAGCTCCTTCTCCATAGGAGAGATCTGGGTGGGGAAGGAGGACAGGGACAAATTCTCCATTCCTAGGATGCTTAGCTCCTGCTCCATAGAAAAGAAGTTCTGTCCTGTCCAGAGAGGACCAAGGCAACCCTCAATAATTAGCCCTTCCTGATCCTGGCTAAGGGACATAAATATATTTGGGTTACATTGTGAAACAATTAATAATTTTGAAACTTGTTAAAAATAGTTAAGCAATCAATTAGTTGTATCAGCTAGAAGTTAAAGAGAAGATCAGGGAAAGATATAGTCAAAAAGGATTGTGCTAAAATACATACATACATACATACATACATAAAATAAAGGGACTATGGGTTTTAACCCAGCTATTCTGTGTGGTCCAGAAGGTTGTGCTCATGCCGAAAACTATGCTCTCCCAGAAGAAAACCTATAATGAATTCTTTGATCTCTAGCTGAATATGCAATATACCCACAAACTCTCTGAAATATGAAAGTAGTCTCCAGGCCACACATGCCCAATGGTAAGCAGTGAAAAACTTATTGATATAGGAGGCTTACACACAACCTCTTATTTATCAGAAGCTAAACTGTGTTGACACAGGGGCAACCTCTAGGAAACCTGGCTGAAAGATAAAAACAAGAATAAAATCTGAATAGGGACATGAAAGGCTGCATAACATGGGGTAAATAAACCTCACAAAATCAGTCAATACAGTAATCAAGACAATGTGATATGGACAAAGGAGTAAACAAATAGGTCAATGCAACAGAATGGAGTGCCTAGAAACAGAATTACATAAATATAGTTAACTAATCTTTGGCAAAAAAGCAAAGGCAATAAAATGGAGCAAAAATAATCTTTTCTACAATTGGTGCTGTAACAACTGGATATCAACATGCAAAAAAGTGAATTGTGAGGCAGACTTTACACGTTTTACAAAAAATAACTCCAAATGGCTCACAGAACTAAGTATAAAATGCAAAACTTTAAACTTCTAGAAGATGACACAAGAGAAAACCTCTATCACCTTGGATATAGCAATAACTTTTTAGATATAAGTCCATAGGCTCAATTAATTAAAGAAATAATTTATTTTTTTATGTTTATTATTTTTGGGAGAGAAAGATAGAGACAGAACATAAGTGGGGAAGGGGCATAGAGGGAGACACAGTATCTGAAGCAAGCTCTAGGTTCCAAGCCATCAGCACAGAGCCTGATGTAGGGCTCGAACTCACAAACTGTGAAATCAAGACCTGAGCCAAAGTCGGACACTTAACCGACTGAGCCACCCCGGCGCCCCTAAAGAAACAATTTATAAGCTGGACTTCATTGAAGTTAAAAACTGTTGCTTTGCATAATGTGTTGAACCAAGACACGAAACAAATAGAAAAGTGGACAAATAATAAAAAGCTGGACATGAGACAGGAAACAATATCCAGTATTTCTCCAGAGTTTTTAAGTGTCTAGTTTTTAATGAAAATTACAAGACGTGGAAAGAGACAGGAAAGTATGACACTTTTCTAGAAAAATGAGCATGCAAAGGAAGCTGACATTGAGTGGTCTTTGATAGCCTGCAGAAGACAAAGACTTGAAAACAGCTACTATAAATATAGATTCAAAGAACTAAAGCCAATCATGTTTAAAGGATAAATGGATGATATACTGAAAGTGCTAAAAGAAAAAAATGTCAATATTGAATCTCAAATCCAGTAAAACTACCTTTCAAAAAGCAAGCTGAAATAAAGACAGTCTTAGACAAAACAAAACAAAACAAAAACAACACTCAATGAATTTGTTGCTAGAAGAAACATTACAGGGATTTTTTTTTAAGTTGAAAGTAAGTGACAAAGTAATCAGAATACACACAAAACAGAGAACAAACAGAACAAACAGAGAATCTTAATGAAGGTGATTATAAGAGATAGCATAGTAATATACTTCTCCTTTATTTTCTTAACTGATTTAAGAGATACTACATAAAACGATAGAGGTGAATTGTATTGTTGGGATTATAATATATGACAACAGATGGTAACTCAAATCTATACATACACAAAAAAAATAGAAATGATAAATAAGTTTACATAAAACTATATAATATCTTTGCTTTCCTTTTTTCTTGCCACTTCGTTATGATATGTAAGTTTATATAAACTAAAATTTATAATAATGTATCAGGCTTGTAACAGATGTAATATTTATAACAATAATAACATATAAAAGAATGGAGCTACATGGAAGTACATTTTCTATAACTTACAAGACTTAAGTTGGCATGTATCTAAAATAGACAGCAGTAAAAATGTATATTGTAAGTCCTAAAACACTCAACAAAGAAATCATGACACCAGACAAAATGACCAGGCAAAACGATAGAAAATTTAATTTACTAAAATTAGTAATTTATCTTGAGAAATCATCTACCAACTTTACAGAAATAAAAAAATCATAATGAAATACAATAAACAACTGCTTGCCAAAATAGATTATTTTGATAAATGAACAATTTCTAAAAAGACAAAAACACTGCAACTGGATAAGAAATGAAGAGAAAACCTAACTATACCTATAAGAAGACATTGAGTGAATAATTAAATGTTTCTCCTTAAATAAAAGTCAAGGATAATGTATCTTCTCTAGAGAATTTTGCCAAACATTTAAAAAAGAATATGTATGAATCATCTCTAAAGTCTTATAAATGCAGAAAGGATGGATTACTGGAACTCTTCAGAATTTTTTAAGGCTAGTATTTGCCTAATAACAAAAAAGATAATCATAAGAAAAGAGCATTATCTCTTGTGGATGAAGATGCAAAAACCCTTAGCAAAATACTAGCAAACAGAATACAATAACATATAAAATGGTTAATACATTGAAAAAATAGGATGTATCCAGGAATGTAAGAATAGTGTATGGTCTGAAAACCAACGAATTTAATAGATCATATTAATAGAGGAAGTACAAAAACTGTATGACATTGATAACATGCAATAAAAGCATTTGACTTAAATCTGACACCTTTTCATTGAAAACACTATAAAATGCAGGAAGATAAGGAAACTAACTCAAACTAACACAGGCATCTAAGAAAAACCTGCAGGTAACATATTAATGATGAAAGACAGAATGATTTTCCCACTAAAATCAGGAAAAAGGCAAGAATGTCCACTTTCACCACTAGTTGGAAAACATTGTACTGGTGCTTCAAAAGACGGCAATATGGAAAGAAAAAGAAATAAGTATTGAGATTGGAAAGGAAGAAGCAAATTCACACATGATATTTGTGAATAGATCTATTCACAAATGATATGATGGTATATATAGAAAATCCTAATATTTCTACTAAAAATCTCATAAACCAATGAAACATTTAAACAAAAATGCAGGATGCAAGATCAACATACATGCATCTATTGCAACTTCATGCACTACAAATGAACAATCTTAAAAGGAAATTAAGAAAACACTTTCATTTATAATAGCAACAAAAAGAACAAATATTAGGAAATAATTTTTTTTCTTACTGTGGCCAATCTGAGTGCCAGAATGTATGTATGTATGTATGCATTTATTTATTTATTTATTAATATAATTTATTGGCAAGTTGGCCAACATAGAGTGTACACAGTGTGCTCTTGGTTTCAGTGGTAGATTCCCGTGATTCATCGCTTACATACAATACCCAGGGCTCATCCCAATAAGTGCCCTCCTCAATGGAACAGCATGAATAGAACTGGAAGCTATTATGCTAAGTGAAATAAGTCAGTGGGAGAAAGAGATATCAAATGTTTTCACTCATATGTGGAACTTGAGAAATTTAACAGAAGACCATGGGGGAAGAGAAGGGGAAAAAATAGTTTCTAAAAGTGAGGGAGGCAACCCCATAGGAGAGTCTTAAATACAGACAACAAACAGAGGGTTTATGGGGGTGGAGGTGGAAATAAATATTTTTAACAAAGCTGAAGACTTATTATTGATGACTATTAGACATTGATGAAAGAAGTTAAAGAATTCAACATATAAATATCATCATGCAGAGTTTTTTCCTTTGTGCAGCTTATTTCAATTAACCTAATGCTCTCTAGGCTCGTCTATGTTGTTGCAAAAGGCAAGATCTTTCTTTTTTAAGGCTGAATAATATCTTATTGTATATTTATGTGTTTTCTTTATTAATTTGTTGGTAAACCTATAGGTTGTTTTTATATCTTGGGTATTATAACTAATGCTGAAATGAATAGGGGAGTACAAATGTTTCTTCTAGATATGATGTTATTTATACTGAACAAGAATGAGATTCTGGATCATGTGGTATTTCTATTTTTATTTTATTGAAGAACTTTTATACTGTTTACCATAATAGCTGTACCAGTTTACATCTCCACCAACAGCATACAAAGATTACTTTTTCTCTACGTCCTTGCCACTATTGGTTGTCTCTTGTATTTTTATAATAGCCCTCTTGACATGTATGACAGGTATGAGGTAGTGCTTGATTTTGATTTGCATTTCCCTGATGATTAGTGATATTACGTATCCTTTCATGTATCTGTTGGCCATTTGTATGTCTTGCTGGAAAAACATCTACTCAAGTCTTTTGCCAATTTTTTTAAATCAGGTTTTTTGTTATTTTGCACTTGAGTTGATTAACGCCTTGTATATTTTGGAAATTAACTGTTTGTTGAAATATAACGTGCAAATATTTTCTCCATTCCATAGCTTGCTTTTTCATTTTACTGATAGTTTCCTTTGTTATATAGAAGCTTTTAGTTTGATATAGCCTTATTAATTTTTTATTATTCATTCATTAATTCATTCATTCACATATTTATTTTTGAGTGCCTGTGCTTTTGGAGTCCTATCCAAATAATCATTGTAAAGACCAATGCCAATGAGTTTTCTGTATGTTTTCTTTAAATATTTTACAGTTTCAGGTTTTATGTTTAATTTTTTAATCTATTTCAAGTTAATTTTGTTGAGTGGTGTAAGAGGTCCGGTTTTATTCTTTTGCATGCAGATATTCAGTTTTTTCAGCACCATTTATTGAGGAAATGAACCTTTCCCCATTATGTGTTCTTAGCATATTTGTCAAAGATTAATTGTCCATACGTGTGTGACATTACTTCTGCACTATTCTATTCCATTGTCCTATGTGCCTCTCCTACTGTTTTGATTACTATAGCTTTTATAATACAGTTTGAAAACAGGAAGTGTGCTGTCTCCAGCTCGATTCTTCTCTGTCTGGACTGCTTTGGCTAAAAGGGTCTTTTTTGGTACTTTTCAAATTTTAGATTTGATTTTCTACTTTTGTGAAAAAGGCCACAAAAAGACATAATATGTTGAGATGGAAAAACTGTCAAATTTATCTACGGATTACATACTATCAATATCAAATTCCCAAAAAGTATTTTTATAGAAATGGACAAGCTATTTCTAAAATTCATATGAAATCTCAAGTATTCTCAGTTAGCCCATCCAATCCTTGAAAAAGAACAAAGTTGGAGGACTCATACTTTCTGATTTCAAGACTTACTGATAAAGTAAATTATAAAAATAGTCACATAGATTAATGAAATAGAAATGACAGTCCCAAAACAAATCTTATATTTATGATCAATTGGCTTTTGAAAAGGGTACCAAAAATGAAATAGGCAAAGGATCATCTTGTCAACAAATGGCACTGGGACAACTGTATATGTCATAGACTCTGGCTCTGTAGTTCTCTCTTGTCCAGCAAGAGAGTGGGATGCAGCATTAAAATACGAGAGAGGTTAATGTCCAGGAGGAGACAAGAGCCCCCAGTAAGGGTCTTTGCTCTGTTTTTAGTAGGTTCAGAAGGCTTACAAGCATGATGGGAGTACACAAAATGACAATGAAACCATGAACATTAACTCATGGGTGTAGGGGGAAAGGGGTTTTGAAGATATGCAGTGTTAGGGGGCTGGGTCAACACAAAACAAAATTCTGGTGCTAGATGGAAGCTTGTTTACAGCAGACATGAGGCACCACCTCTGTTTACTTAAACTGGCCTAAGGGACAAGAAAGACAGAGCATGCTACCTCGGGGTCAAAAGGCACTTTTCTTTTGCTAATTAGCTCTACACAGGGCAACCTCATCCTGCTGGGTCCATAACTCTGTTTACTTATTTACCTATTTTGGTCCTTCCTCCCTATGAAAGCAACTTTCTGCTATTGTACTAAGTTGGGGGGTGTTTCCCCCCTGAACACCAAATCTTGTTTACCTCATATTTGATGCTTTCATCATGAGGCTTTTCTATTCCTGTATCTTTGTCCTATACTTGGGGCCTTTGCCTTGTTTACCTAATCTTGCTTACCCAATCTTGGGTGTGTTCATCCTGTGGCTTCCTAATTCCTTATGCCTTATTAACACATCAGTGAAAACTTGGACCACTATATCATGGTATACACAAAAATTAATGTAAAATGAGCATAGACCTAAAGGTTATAGGCAAAATTATAAAATTCTAGAAAAAAATTGGGATTATACTTTTTTGACCATGGGTTATACAATGCTTTCTTGAATAAGACAGCCAAAGCACACATGATAGAAGAAGAATATATGAACTCAAGTTCATCATAATTAAAAACTTTTGTGATGCAAAGCATACCATGAAGAAAGTGAAAAGACAACCCACTCAGTGGGAGAAATATTTGTAAATGATAGGTCTTAGGTAGGACTTGTATCCAGAATATACAAAAAATTCTTACAACTCAATAATGAACGGGGAAAAACAATTTAAAATTTGGCAAAGTATCTGAATAATCGCTTCTTGAAAGTAAATATAGGCATGTCTAATAATCACATGAAAATATCTCAACATCATTAGCCACTAAGAAAATGCAAATCAAACCCAAACTGGAGTGTATCACACTTTAAGTATGGCTATAATAGAAAACACAAGGAATTATAGATGTTGGTAAGAATGTGGAGAATTTTGTTCTTCATACATCTTTAGTGGGCTTTGTTATGGTGTTGGCACTTTGAATAACAGTTTGGCAATTATATCTCAATTAATATTAATTAATATCTCAACAATTTAATTACTATCTAAATGAAAACATTCACTAAAAATTGTTTTCCTAAATTTGAAATTGTACCTTATTTGTATTTACAAAGGAGAAAACTGGTGTAATCAAAAAACTGGTGATTTTGAAAAACTGATTAAACTGGAGCACTATGTACAAAAGGATATAACAGTAATATTATATGCTTAACTGACATAATATATGATATGCATCCACAACAGCAAAACTACTTAGAGAAATTATTTACATAATATTCTGACCTATGCATGGAATGTGATGTGGAGTAGGTTTTGTATTTTGATATACAAAGAAAATGCATGTAAAAACTTTAAATAGATATTTTTATACCTGTTTTATTTTAAGAACACTTATTTTCGGGTTTCTAAAAGTATAAATATGAACGGTAAAGATACCACTCACTGCTTTTTTTTGTTTTAATTGGTAAGGCAAAGTATATGTTTAGCTTGTATATGTTCTATACTATGACTAGAAAATGCATTGATATATTAAAATAGTATTGATTCCTCCTACAATAGGATTTTACCTATTATGTCTTGTAGAGACAAAAGTAAAACAAGCCATTGTGGCTTCAGAATAAAATAGTGTATTTAACATAAGAAGTTTCTAATTTCAAGATCTAGACTTTCCATTCAAATGCTAATATGCTTATGTGATAGGCAAATTTTTCTTTCTATGACCATTATTCCCTATTCTTATGTCTGTTTATGTCAATTTTCATGGCAAAAGAGACTTTGAAGATTAATTAAGGTTATTAATCATCCACTTTTATAACATAGAAATTATCCTGGATTATCAGTGTGAACACAATATATGCTCAAGAGATCTTAAAGACAAAAGAGTAAGTCAGTGAGATTTGTGGCATGAGGGGATTTGAGGTACTTTGCTTCACTCGAAGAAGAAGAGGACACCTTTAAAAGGACGACAGGCAGCCTCTAGAAGAGAGCAACAGCATAGAAACAGTAATATGAGTCCAACAACCACAAGGAACTGAAGTGGGCCAACAACATGAATTAATTTGGAAGTATGTTCTTCCTTTGGGACTCCAGATAAGAGCTCAGCTCATCTTGACTTGTGAGATCATAAGTAAATAATCTAGCCATGCCACATTGGACTTCTGACCTACAGACATGTGAGAAAATAAATGGGTACTGTTTTAAACTGCCAAATTTGAAGTAAGTTGTTAAATAGCAATAGAAAACTAATATACCTGACTTACATTTTAGAGGAAATTTTATACAAAGGTCAGCTATGCATAAATAACAGCACTACTCATCGACTTGTTTCAAATTAATCTGAGAACAATAGTGTGTTACACTACATCTGCTTCTCTTCCTTAGTTATTATCATTGAAAACAAAGAGGATATACCATTTAATATCTTGGCAATAATTAATATTCCTTAAGGCTGCTAATTAAGACTTTCTTTTTAAAACACATCACCTTATCTTACATAGTTGATATGATATCCACGGAATTTAACTAATATTTGAAATGGTTTTCAAATGAATGACTTACAATAATGTGAACTGAGCAAACTAATCACCACCCAGATGATGTGGCATGCAAAAACCTGAGGTAACCACCAAATGGTCCCTTCGTTTTAGTATGTGTATCTTTATAATCCTTTCCCCTTGAGTGTTGACAGGATATGTGACTTGTTTCTAGGAAATGGACCACCGAAAAAGTGATGAAATGTCACTCCCATGATTTTGTCATATCTCATTAGCAAACTTCTTCTAGAAACTTTCATGAAGTAATCTACCAGGAACCTTACAACTGTAAGGAAATTAGATATGCCAACATTAGTGATCTGAAAGCAAAGCCTTTCCCAAACTAGCCTCCAAATGACAATAAGATACTGGCCAACCCTTTGATTGTAGAGATCCAGCTAAACTTGCCAGACTCCTGACCCCGGAAATTATGAACTAATAAATGTACATTATTGTTTATTTTTTATTTGTTTAATTTTATTTATTGTTGAGATACAGAGTGAGACAGAGAATGAGCCGGGGAGGTGCAGAGAGAGACAGGAAGACACAGAATCTGAAGCAGGCTCCAGGGACCGAGCGGTCAGCCCAGAGCCTGACACGGGGCTCGAACACACAGACCGCGAGTTCATGACCTGAGCTGAAATCAGATGCTTAACTGACTGAGCCACCCAGGTGTCCCAAATGTGCATTGTTTTAAATTTGTTATTTGTTTTATAAAAATAGGGAACTAATATAGAGGCTATTAACATTACCTTAGAAAACACTGTTCTTTCCCATTTTAATAACTTTCCTCTCTTTACTCCCCAAATATAATATACTCTGACTTTAAATTCAGTGTCTTCTATTTATAAATTTCATTCAATTTAAATAATATAATGTATATTCTTTGAGTCTGGCTATTTTTTATCAATGTTATGTTTATAAGCTTCAATCATATTATATGTAGATATAGTTCATGGTTGTCCTTGGTAACATATTCCTTTATATACATATACCACAGTATTAATTTTACAATTCATGGATATTGAGTTTTTTTATGTCAAATGAAATTATTTTATATAACTTTTAGTATATATACAATGTTAAACACTGATAGTATTAAGTATCCTGCTTTGACAAGTCTACCAGTTCTGCATTTATACCTCTACTTAACAAATAAAGCCCTGGATTGTAATTGTCAAACTGTACCATACAAACACTGTGAAATTCTGCTGGCTAGACACGTATTTTGCACAACTTTCTGCTACCACTGCTAAGCATAGTAATTGGTATTTATCATTGCTATATGCCAGAAATGAAAAATAAGGCTATGATTTCAAAGGTGGACGAAACATTGAAAAAAAAATTCTGACTCATATAATATAATCAATTTCAGTTTTTACATGCATCATATTTGTCATGATTAAACACAGAATAAAAAATAGAATTGAATCTGTAGAGATTCATAATCTGATGGCAAAGCAAATACATCCAAGCATAGTTCTAGATTACAAGTAATTAATGATATGCATTGCCGTTTGGCCTCTGAGACAGAGTTTATTCCATCTCTAGCACCAGTCACTGTCATTGAACCCATAGATTCTTCATTTTTAGATATTTGTATCTTTTCAGCTAAAAGGGTAGTTGGCTGACTCTTCAAGTCCAGGAAATTAAAATTCTGTATTTGAGCAGGCATGGAGGCAGTGAACAAAGTATGGAGAATGGGACTTATCTTGGCTATTTAGCCAACCACCTGGTACTGTAATTAGTCAGGCAAAATTATTTCAGAACCCACTATATCTACAGAAAGCCTCCAAGGAAATTGAAACATTGGAAGAGACCTTAGGAGGAGAAAAATGAACCAAATGGAAGTGGAATAAATATGAACACTAAGAGCAAAAAGATCACAGATATTAAAACAATGCATCCCAATGAAGGGGAGGAAAGATAGTTAAGAAAAATAAATTTATTTAAAATGTAATAAAGTTATATAAATATAAATGTGTCTTATAAGGATTGGTTTAATCAAGGGACTAAATATGCTGGCAGTTAGATTGATTACTTTAAAATATCACGATCATAGATATTAAAGCATATCGTAAATGGGCAATTTTGATAATTAGAAAAATATATCTTGGGTTTTCTTATTATTTGATTTGACTGAAATTGTAGTGAGTGAAAAATATGTGGTTAATAATTGGCATATAAATATAATAAAATGTACATACTTGACATGTATAATTTGAAAATTTTTAACATATGTATTGAACCTATGAAATATCATTTCCAACACTAAAACAGTGCACAGATGTATTTTTTAAAAATTTTTATGTTATTTATTATTGAGACAGAGAGAAACAGAGCATGAGCGAGGGATACGCAGAGAGAAAGGAAGACACAGAATCTGAAGCAGGCTCCAGGCTCTGAGCTGTCAGCACAGAGCCCGAGGCGGGGCTCAAACCCACAGACTGTGAGATCACAACCTGAGCCACAGTTGGACACTTAACCGACTGAGCCACCCAGGTGCCCCATGTGTATTTTGACACATATTTTTAACACAGTTTTTTTTTTTTTACCAAATATTTGCCATTTCATTTTTCATCTCCCTTAGAGAAAAATGTAACATATCGAATCATGATAAAGTAAGGCAGTGTAACAGCAGGTCACTATCCTCTAGAAGAAGTATTATTAATATAGATACTATTAATGCATTTTTGTGGAAATATTTTTATAAATGCATATAATATACTAATTTTAAAAACCAGTACTTTAAAATATCCATGGACATGGATCAAATGAATGCAGTGTTCATGGTTAATCATCTTTAACTAATAGTCTATGGAGCTAGAGAAGTCCCCTCCATTTTGAACCTTACTTCCTTCACAGAAAATGAAAGAAGTGAAAACAGGTTATTACATGAGAGTAACCTTTCACATATTTGGAAAAAAGTTATAAAATTATATCTGCATAATATACGCAGCCTCATAAGTGACTTAAGGACACTTATTCCATCATGTGAGAGTAATTTTGAAGACAGTAGAGAAAATTCTATTTCCCAAATACTTCCGCCTCTACCTTTGCTGATGCCATTTGTTCCAACCTGAGTGCCTTCCAGAACTTACTGCTCTTTTTTAAGACTCTAGATATGCTTCAAAACATTACAACTACATTGTATTTCAGAAATCCTTTTATATTTATTTAAAAATTAGTGTTTTTCCTCTTAATACCTTCTTAATATTTTGATAAGAAGAGCAAAACAATTTTGACATTAATCCTTAATCTACATACACTCTTGAAGCTTTTTTGTATGAGCACTTTGCTAAGTTCTGCATTCAGTCCCTCCCCCCATTATGATTTTACTTTTTAGTGAGGATCAGCGTGGATAACTGTACCAGCGATATCTTTATAGCATAATCCATAGCATCATAATGAAAATGCTGGATGCTACAGGAATGAAATGTATGGGCATTTAACCTGGATATCAAGGTTGGCTTTCTGAAGGAAGATACATCCGAGCTGTAAAACAAATGAAAAAGAATTAGCCAGGCCAAACATAAGGAAAGTGAAGTGTATGTGAATGGAACACAATCTTCATGTGAAAGAAGATGACACATTAGGCTGACAATCACATGATTGAAATTTACTCAGAGAGGAGAAGTTAAGTGTTCTCACAAAAAATAAAAAGTAACTATGTGAAATAATTATGTGTTAATGAACTCAATATATATATATATATATATATATATAAATTCATCACTTTAAATATATAATTGTTATTTTATTTGTCAATTGTACTTTAATAAAACTGAAAACGATTAAATTCCCCTGTATTAATTGTTCTGCAAGTAGCTTTTGCATTAATATAGGATATCTATCTATCATCTATCTCTTTTTGTGTCTTTAAGCATATTTCATGTCTTAAAATTTATATAAATTATATCATACTTTAAAATATATGATATAGGGGTGCCTGGGTGGCTCAGTCAGTTAAGTGTCCAACTTCGGTGCAGGTCATGATCTCATGGTTCGTGAGTTCAAGCCCTGCGTCCTGCTCCATGCTGACAGCTCACAGCCTGGAGCCTGCTTCAAATTCTTTGTCTCCCTACTCTGCCCCTCCCCTGCTTGTGCTCTATCTCTCTCTCTTTCTCTCTCTCTCTCAAAAATAAAACATTAAAAATAATAAAAATAAAATAAAGTATGTTATATGTATTGGATTATATCTATATTCCATTCAATTTATTTTCTCAAGAAATGCTAGGTTGACACAAGTAGTAGCAGTTTACTATTTTTATGTTTTTTATCAAAAATATGCATAGATCACATTCTATATATTCATTATCCTGTTTACTATTATTATTATTTACAATTAAGTAAATCCATGATTTATTCCTATTGCATTAGATATCTTTAATGGTCTCTCTCTTTTCCAGGATCCTTTATCATAGTACATTAAAGTCATTTATTAACTTAATATATTTACTCATCAATCTCATATATTAACCTCTTTTAGTTTGTGACAGCTTCTTAGATTTTTTTTGTTTTTGATTACCTTGATGTTTTTAAGGTATACTGATTGGGTATTTTATAGAATGTCTCTCAACTTGGTTTGGCCTGATTTTGTTTTCTCATGAGTAGACAAGGATTATAATTTTGGGGGAGGTAGACTATCACAAAGATGAAATGCTATTCTCATTCTGTCATATGAAAGGTACATGTTATCAATAAGTCTTATCTGTTGATATTAACTCTATCAACTGACTGAGGTAGAGATTACCATGGTTATTCATTGTAAAATTAGTTGTAATTTTTACCTCTCTTCTCATTTCCATACTCTGGACTTTGGAAGCAAGTTACTACACTCAGCTGATATTTAAGAATGGGAAATTGGCAACCTTTGCTCTGTGAAAGCCGCTGATCAGAGATTGATAATAAAAACTACAAATTAACTTAAGCTGTTCCTTTTGTTCATTACTGTTTGACAAATTTATAATGACTTGTATCTCTCACTATGATATCAAACAGAATATTTTCACTGCCCTAAAACTCCTCCATGTCCACCTCTGTGTCATTCCTCTCTCTCCCCAATAATGGATCTTTTTTCTGTCTTTATAGATTTACATTTTCCAAAACATCATATAGTTGGAATCTACAGTATGTAGCCTTTCAGATTGCCTTATTTAACTTAGTGGTATGCATTTAAGTTTCTTCTATTTCTTTTCATGGCTTAAGAGGTAATTTCTTTTTATTGCTAATTCCATTATGCAGATGTATCACAGTCTTTTTACCTATGCACCTACTGAAGGGCATATTTGTTGCCTCCAGGGTTTGGCAATTATGTATAAAGTTGCTGTAAACATCCATGTACAAGGTTTATTTATTTATTTGTTTTATATTTCCTGTTTTTGTTTTTTTGTGGACGTAAATTCTCAACTCCTTTGCATGAATACCAGGGGGTGTGATTTCTAGATCATAGGATTTAAAAAAAATCCCCTTGTAATGTCCTTTTAGATCCATGGAATTTATAGAAGTGTATTATTCAATTTCTAATTATATGGGAATTCCTAGCTATATTTCTGTTATTGATTTTTAGTTTAATTATTTCATAGTCTGAAAATATACTTTGCATAATTTCTACTTTTTTTATTTGCTAAGGTTTGTTTTATGGCCTGGGTTGTGGTCTTTGTGATGTTCCATATGTATTCTACTATTGGGTGGAGTGTTGTATAAGTATCAATTAGGTCAAGTTTATTGATATTCAGATCATCTATATCCCTATGGACATTCTGCCCACTTAATATATCAATTACTGGAAGGTGATATTGATGTCTCTAATCATAGTAGTTAATTTGCCTATTTCTCTTTCCAGTTCTGACAGGTTTTGCCTCATGTGTTTTCTCTCTCTCTCTCTCTCTCTCTCTCTCTCTCTCTCTCTCTCACACACACACACACACACACACACACACACACCAAAGTTAGGTCATATAGCTTTAGGAACATTATGTCTTCTTGGAAAATTAGCCTCTTTATTATTACATAATATTCTTGTTTATCTCTGGTATTCTTCTACTTTATTAGTCAACTTTTTCTGAGGTCAATAAAGCCACACACAAGTTTCACTTTGATTAGTGCTTGCATTGTATGTCTTTCTCTATCCTGCAAATATTAACTGGAGTCTATATTTCAAATACTGTCCTCTGACCAACTATAGTTGGTTCTTGTTATTTTTTGATCCATTCTATAATCTCTGACTTTTACTGTGTTTACTGATTACTGATATATTTGAATTCAAACTGAAATTACTGATATATTTGAATTAAAATTCACCATTTTGTTAATATTGTCTATTTGTGTTTGTTCCTTGTTTATTTTACTTCCCTCCTTTTCCTGACTTCTCTTATTTTAATGGGACATTAATTCTAAGATTAATTTTATCTTCTATCTTTATGCATCATTTATTTTTTCTCTGTTCATTTTTTAGTAATCATAATAAAGTTTAAAATATATATTGTAACATAGTCTAAATTAACCTGATAGATTATTTAAATTCTCTCTTCCCATTTTTGTAACATTGCTGTCATTCATTTTACTTTTTCAGTGTTATACACACTATTTTGTGCCAGTCTCAACCTGTTAATAGTGATGTCATTGGCTAGTAATGCCTAGGGGCATTCACCTGGGCCCCCAAGCGAGCCCCTACAAACATTTCTCCTTTTGCAGTGTTATAGCTGGATAGGCCCTTGTGGCTCTTAATATGATTGTAAGATACACCTCAGCAACAATCAGGGAACTCAGAAAAAACAAACAAGGTTTATTACTCACAACTTTAAGTTTTTCATTTGAATTACCAGGTCATTGGAAAGATATGCTATTAGTAATGTAAGTGAATGGCAATTGCCTGCTGGAATTTTCTTTCATTATATTTTTCTTCCTCCTTAACGTGGGTCTTCTTATTAGAAACTGTGTATCAATTGTGAAACTGAAGAAAGGAAACCTTATTTAAAATGGAGTCAGGAGGCCAGAAGGGGTTTTCTCACGTCTCACCACTCATATTAATTTCACATCCTAGCATGGAGAGACATACCTTGCATTCCTAGCAGGAAGAAGCCTACTTTACTCCCTTGGGAGTTAGAATGAATTTCTCCTCTCCCAGCCCTGACTCAGAGGTCAGAATGTATGTGTTTTAGTTCTCTCTACATGCTGTTTGACTTGGAGATTTTGTCTGACTCTAAATTACGTGGGCCTTGGTGTCTCTAAGATTTAGGAAGGCATCTTTAGCTATAAAATTATATGAATCTATGGGGCTTTTTTCTTTAACGTTTTTATTTATTATTGAGAGACAGAGAGAGACAGAGCATGAGCATGCGAGGGGCAGAGAGAGGGCAAGATACAGAATCTGAAGGAAACTTTAGGCTCTGAGCTATCAGCACAAAGCCTGACATGGGGCTCAAACCCACAAACCGTGAGATCATGACCTGAGCCGAAGTCAGATGCTTAACCAACTGAGCCACCCAGGTGCCCCTAAATCTATAGTTTTATAAGCAACTAGTAATGCTGTTAAAACTCATGATAGTCTTGTTTTCATGTAGAAGGAAATTTTTCAGTGCTTTAGACCACTTAATGTCAAGTATTAATTCACCAACATTATCCTAGTTTGGTGAAACTGACGCTTTATGATTTAATGGACTCATATTCCATTTAAGAATTACCAATACAATAAGCTTTTTCTTCTGCCTCAGATGGTTGTGATATCTGCTAACAGGTAAACATGTTATCTACTATCTTGAGTCCAGAGAATTGCATTATTAAAAGGGACACTTGGGTCAATGTGTTTCAGTACTAAATGATTCCATATTCCTCTCTTAAGAAGTAACCAGTTAGAGATAAATCCCTTCTTTCACAACTGTTCCATTTCAGATAATCTTGCAAAACTTGAATTACATATGAAGCAAAAACAAATAAAAAGGCATTTAGACATGTGCTTTTTGTGCATAGTAGACATGCTGCACTTCCAACTTGCAGTCTGCCATTTACCCAAGTCAAAGCCATCAACCTAATTTACATAGACTGTAATCCTAGTTAGGCTCTTTTCTTTTTAAAAATGAGGTTCTAACAGGCACACTCCTCAAACAATTCAGTTTCATCCATATGTACTCTTCCATGTACACAATTCTGTTAACTATGTATTTTTAAGCCCCTTGGGTTTACTTTGTTGCTGTTTTACTTAAACAATTGCTACAAGTATTGCCGCCACCCCTCAGTCTTATCAGTCACAAAAATTTGTGTGAAGACTCTGTCCTGCTTTCGTGCATCCTCAGACATTTTTATTCTCATGCTTCGTTAATATTGTTAGTGCATGGCTGCCTTTGAAGCATCTAGAATCTATCTATATATATATATATAAAACAACAGAAGCCTGAAGGCAAAATTTTTCTTACTTATAGCTGCTCCTAATGTTCAAATTTTATTTTTTGCGGAAGATTTACCTATCACTAGACTTTTTTTTACAAAAAAATATTTGTATATGTGTATGTGTATGTATATACATACAAAATATGTGTATATATACTATATACATATATATGTTGTGCATCATATATATGTATTTTTATGTATAAAAATAATGTATATACCTTACTTTTAAGAGAGTTTTAAATTCACAGCAAAATTCGGGAGTAGGTATAGACATTTCCCATATACACTTTACCCCCACTCTAATCATCAACATCCCTCATCTCTCATCCCTCATCCCTCATCAGAGTGGTACATTATTTACAACTGGTGAACTTATATTGACACATGATAATATTTCAAAATCCATAATTTACATTAGGGTTCACTCTTGGTGTTGTACAATCTATACTGTTGTTTGATTGGCTTTTATATTTATAATTTCCTAGTAACCTAAGTTTTATATGCAAAGCCTTCATAAAATGTGTTATCACCTAAAAATTATTTGTCAAAACTGAGAAGATCAAATAGATTTAACATATTGAGAGAGAAAATAGAGCTACATGGATAAGCTTTAATTTGCACCTTTAAATCTAAAAATGTCTCTGTTTCTACTCTATAGTATACTTGGATCTTGCTCTTTAATCCAAATTTGCAATCCCTGACAGTTGATTATAGTGATTAGTCCACTTTTACTTGATTTAATTGCTAATACGATTGGGGTTGCAACTGCCATTTATTTTTATTGTTGTTTGCCATTTATTTTTGATCTGTCTCTTGGTTGCTCTTTTATTCTTCCATTAGTAACTCCTTTCATGTAAAACAAATACTTTCCAGTACATCATTTTAATTCTTCTATTGATTTTCTATTCTTTCTAGGATTTACCACATGCATCTTAATATATTATGATCTACTTCACATTAATACCGACTTAATTCCAATATAATATTGCCACTTCACTCTGCTACTGCTCTATTTCCATTTTCCTCTTTCATCCTCTTACACATTATTATACTAAGTGATATAAGTTAGACAGAAAAAGAAAAATACCATATAATATCCTGTGGTGAATAAGCTTAGAAATTTCCTGGGCTTGCACCAGTGGGTTAACAAGGCATAAAGAAGAAAAAAAAACATAGGATGCTCTCACCCAAGCTTGGGTAGACAAGATTAGGACCCCAGGATAAAGCTGGGTAAGGGGGGGCAAAGGTCCCCAACAGAGAGTGGGGGGGCAAGTCTCCCAGATTAGAAAGGGGGGAAAGGCCCCCAATACAAAGGTATATGAGGTAAACAAGATTAGGAATTCAGGGAGAAAGCACCCCCCAATTTAGTACTATAGCAGAAAGCTGCTTTCACAGGAAAAAAGGACCTCATTAGGTAAACAGGTAAATAGGCCTATAGACCCCTGTGCTGTGGGTGATGCTGCCCAGAGTGGAGCTGATTTACAAAAGAAAAGGTGCCTTGTCAACCTTGAGGTTATTTCCCCTATCCATCTGCTCCCCTAGGCTAGCTAAGATAAACAGACATGGCGCCTCCTGTCTGCCCTTAACAACTATCTGCCCATCTGCCCGGCACCAGGATTTTGTTTTATATTGACCCAAACCCCAAACACTGTATAGCTTCAAAACCCCCATCCCTCAGACCCATGAGTTAATGTTCACAGATTCATTGTCTCTTTGTGCATGCCCATCACGTTTGTAAGCCTTCTGATCTTAATAAATATGGGGCAAGAACCCTTATTTAGGGCTCTTTTCTTTTCCCGGACATTAGCCATTTCTCACTTTTCATCATGCATCTGCTCTCTTGCTGGCCAAGAGAGAACTTTAGACTTAGAGTCTACGACAATATCCCATATATGTAGAATCTAAATACATTTATAGTATACATTTAATATAGATATATACTTTATATACAAGCTCATAGATATAGAAAACTGATTGGTGTTTATCAGGGGCACAAGTGGAAGATGGAGAAATGGGTGAACTGTTTTTGTTTGCTTTTCAGTTTAAATACACTGAATTTAAAAATTATATCTAGGGTGCCTTGGTGGCTCAGAAGGTTAAACGTCCTACTCTTGATTTTGGTTCACGTTATGATCTCTCAGTTGGTGACGACAAGCCCCCCGTTGGAATCTGTGCTGACAGAATGGAGCCTGCTTGGGATTCTCTCTCTCTGCCCCTCCCCTGCTTGTGCTCTTTCTCTCTCTCTCAAAATAAATAAGAAAACTTAAAAAAATACAACTATATATCTTATAAAGCTAAAAACAGAATTATAATTATTGCTTTATATAATCTTATGTCTTTTAGTAAAATTAAGAGAAAAAATAGTATATATAAATATATTCTATATTTACTGACACATTTACCATGCTAGTACTTTTCATTTCCTCTTGAGGATTTGAGTTAATCACTCTGATTAGAGATTTATCAATTTCATTGATCTTTTAAAAGAACCATTTTCTTTAAAAATTATTTTCTATTATTTCTGCTTCCTATTTCATCTTTTCTGTTTTTATCTTTATTATATCTTCTCTTCTGCTTGCTTTGGGTTTAATTTTCTCTCTTTTTCAATCATTGCTTAACATGGAAGATAATTGATTTGAGATCATACTTCTAATACAAGTATTTAATGCTATAAAATCACTTTAAGCACTGCATTACCTATGTTCCACAAATTGTAGTATGTTATGTTTTCATTTTCATTCAATCCCAAATATTTTCTCATATCCCTTAAGAATCTTCGTGTAGCTCATACGTTATTTAAATGTATTTGTTTAATTTCCAAATATTTGGCATTTTCCAGGAATCTTTCTGTTGTTGATTTCCACATAAACTTTCCACTGTGGTCAGAAAATACTTTGACTATCTTCAATTCTTTCAAATTTATTGATGTTTATTTGGTGGTCCAGAAAGTGTTCTATTTTGGTAAATATTCCAAAAGTGTTTTTTTTTTCTTTAATGTACATTTTGCTTTTGTGTGTTGGGAGGATTGTAAATGTCAGCTAAGTCAGCTTGTATTTATCAGGTTTTCTCTTTACTGTATGTCTATTTATTCTGTGGATTTCATAGAGAGGAGTATTAGTATGTTCAACTCTAATTGTGGATTTTTCTATTTATTTTTGAGTCCTTTTCCTTAACTGACTGCTGCATTCTGGTAATATTCCTTGTTCTGAATTTAATGTTTTCTTGTATTAATATAGCCATGCCAGCTTTCTTTGCTTCACAGTTGATCTATTATTTATAGTTTTAAAAAGTAGTGTTGTTACCTTTTAAACATTAAATCAAATTCTTCTTTCTATTCTTGTTCTCTTTCAATTCTACTTTAATTTTATTTATGTTATTAAACACTTAATTTATTTGTACTATTTTCCCTTTTAGAGAGTCTAATTTTTCTTAAAGGAAATCTTAATAAAAAAAACCCTACATATTTATTGTCATTTTTACCATTTCTAGAGATCTCTATTAAGCAAATCCAGATTTCTGTCTGGTGTCATATTGATTCAAGTACCTTTCACTTAAATCCCTAAAGCAGCTTTACAGCACATCAACTTGTCTGACTTGAATAACTTGCCTTTTGCATCATTTATCTTGTGTGAAAACTCTTTAATATTATCCCTAAATTATTTGTGTAATCCCAAGATATATAATTAAAATAAAAGACAGTGTGAAAGGACCTTAGTTCAGGTTGTCAGAGACTTTTTATTTTCGGACCAAGAGTGTCAGAAGGTTAATGTTTCCATTTCTAAGGAGATATTGACTTTAAAGCAGAAACAGAACACAAAACAATATTTTCTGAATATTAAAGAATGCATGATCTTATTTACTTTTTATGGATATGGAAACTGAATCTCTGAGAGGTTAGTCAAGTCAGCCAAGATAATACAGATACAAAGAGGTAGATTTTCCATTCCAATCTAAATGTGTTTCCTAAACACTATTTTCACTATTCCACACAAATTTTAAAGAGTTTGAATAATCATACATAGGAGTTACATTTAAATTCTATGGAACTTTAAAGTACCCAAAATACCTGGAAAGGCAAATTTTTAATTAAGCGAATAATGTAAACACATTCTTATGTTTACTGCTTGGCCAAAGATTAGTCATAGACAATAACCAGCTGTAAAGCAGGAAAACAATATTAAAGATTAATGCATATTTAAAAAAATTTATTCTCAAGGGGACAGCAGCGATTTGAGAACTATCTCCATATATTTATTAAAAATAAATATGCCTTGGCACCCCATATGGATTACGCATATTGATCAATTGGTCGGTAAAAAGTGAAACACATCTTTGCTTGCAGTTGTGATCAAGAAAACAATTAGAGTTAGATGAAAACAACTTTCACAGTAAGTTTTAAATTCTGCACCAGGGAACATTGAGTGTACACTCTTGAAAAGTCAAGAATCCTGGCCTAGAGAAAATGTCTGTGGGGAAAAGTATCTAGGTTAATATATACATAACACTAATGAGTACATTATTCTTTATTACAGTAATCTCTTAGAAGACCCCGGTATAGATAAAATAGTTTTATACACTTTTCCCTAATTCTAAGTGTGAAACAGAACATATTTTTTTAGTGCTTTGTAGAGAAGAATTGAATTAAGTTTTCACCTGTACCCCCCCAAAATTAATTTGGAGACCATATGGAAATTTGGATAATTTAAGCCCATTATTTTTCTTGCCAAACTAGTCACGATTATGGGGCACTCTTTCCAGATAAGTACATGAGCCTAAAAGAGCTGATTACTCACTTTGCATCTCTAATTTCATCTCCTAAGTATATGGGAAATCTATTATATATCATCCATTGTTGCAATTGTTAGAAGTTAAATTTGAAATATTTCTGTAGAGGGTGCTAAAAATATATTGTGGGTTTCTGGTTCTTTACAAAACATGTTTAATGTCCAGTTAGAACACAACATATTAAAAAAAATAGGAAAAAGGAAGGAAGGAAGGAAGGAAGGAAGGAAGGAAGGATGAAAGAGAGACAAAGAGTGACAGGGAGAAAAGGAGGACGAAAGAAAGAAAGAAAGAAAGAAAGAAAGAAAGAAAGAAAGAGAGAGAGAGAGAGAGAAAGAAAGAGGAAGAGAGGGGAAAAAATGGCATTCAAACTGAAAGAAGCATAGTGATTGCTATTTTTGCCATGTGCACATGACATATCTCCAAGAAAGAAAATAAAAACCATGCCTTACATCTTGTTTAAATGCATAAATGTTCTATATAAGTTTAGGCTTGTTTAAAATAATAGCTGACAAGTGTGCACTTCTTATTTTAAACTTTTAAATTATATAAATGTAAATCTACAAAAATGGAGAGGTATTTTCATATGTAATTATCATCAGTGATAGAGAAAGGATATGATTTTGCTTGATGCCATTTAAATATGGATATTGTTATGCTTTGAATCCATCATTTTTTATGATAAAAAGAAAAGAGAGTAAAATCATTCAAATTTGAGCATTTCTTCCTACCATTTCAGGACTACAAATTTATATTCCTTTTAGAACTGTTAATGATATTGCAGTCAGGGAAAGCGTTCCACATGATTTAACAAAGACAGATAGGAAAAGTGTTTAGAAATATTATATTTCATGTAAGTCTTGGAGAGTCTAAAGAATTTTTTGGAAAGATTGAAGGAATTTTTGCCAATCATTCGAAAATCAGAGGAATATAGCCAATTCCATTCATTTCTGTGCTCAATTTGGTTAATCTCTGTAAATAAATCGTAACTAATCCCATTTTGCTGTCAAGTCCATAGCCAATGGTTTTTAAGATTCATTGTCTACCATATGTTAGCACAAAAAGTTTTCCAGAAGGAGATTTGAATTTCTAGTTCAGAGTACTCATCTGGACATATGTCAAAACATCTGTTCTTCCTTGAGGATAGCCAAGTCCAATTTTTAAGTGTCTGTATAAGCTCTCAAAATCTCATAGAACATTAATAAAGGCAATATTTCAAACCAACTTTCAAAGTTTTTCTAGAATCGGTCTTGAAATATCTAGCATACCTTGAGCAAGTCTAAAGTGCACTTTGCAGAATCAGTTAAATGCATCATCCTCTACAAATGCATCACTTTTTCATATTAGAAACTAAAACTATTTAGGCAAACTAAACCAAGATTATCTATTATCATTAAAATATAGGATCTATTTGAAAATAAAATTTTATGTACACTTTTATTTAAATTTCTTAAATGCCTGTTTCAAACTTTCTGATTTATGAGACCAGTTAAACATACACTAAATAAGTTGTTTTTTTATTTTCTATGATTAATTGATGTGTGTAGATATGTCATCTATAAAAAGTAATTTATTAGGAATAGTTTTTCAGTGGGACTTAAAGATATTCCTTCCTGAGTAAGAGGGCCATAGGCAAAGTTTGTTATTGATACATGTAGTGCACTCAATAAATGTGTTCATGGACAATGCAAAATAATCTTTTTAAAAATTATTTTATTTTAGAGAGAGAGAGAGAGTGCACAAGCTGGGGAAGGTGCAGAGGGAGAGAGAGAGTGAGAAAATCTCAAGCAGGCTCCAACTCAGCATGGAGCCTGAGCCAGGGCTCAATCCAAAGACCCTGGAATCTTGACCTGATTTGAGATCAAGAGCCCAACACTCAACTGACTAAACCACACAGGCGTCCCACAAAATAATCTTTATAAACAAACATGTTACAATGTAGCTATTTCCAGTAAAACTGTGCATGAATCAGACTTGGCAATTTCATCTTTAAAAACCTATAATATATAAATCTTCTCTGTGAAGACATCTCTTCCCACAAGTAGGGGTACCCATTACTACCATGCTCAGGGAGCATTGATAACATTTTTTAATGTATGGCTTCTTTCTCTTTTCCTGTAGGAAGTACCATTTCCTGAGGGGAGGGGCAACATTTTGCTCATCTTTGTGATTTGCTTAGGGATTAATAAAATGTTTTGTAGATTTAAACACTGAGAAATATTTTATTTAAATTAGAAATAATACTGTTTTAACTGTGTTAACAAAATTCAAGTACTTTAAATGATTGGGTATGTGGTTGAAAATGAAATTTTTTCAGTGTTTGAACATAATTTTCCATTGTTTTGATTTCTATTTTGTTTTTGAGAGGACTACTTACAGATTAATTGGCATTCTTAGGAGTAAAGATTCTTCTTTTTCTCTATGTAGTTGTTTTAAGGTATCAAGTCTTATTTTCACCAGTTTCATTAGACTTTAGCAAGTATGGCTTTAATTTTGTTTCCTGGTTTAGGTAGTTACTTCATACACTCAGTCTGTTCTGGAAAGTTCTCAGACATTAATTTTTTTGAAATTGCTTTTTTTTTTAATTCCTTGTTATCTATCTATCTATCTATTCTATGTCTTACCTTTCATATTTTATCTCTACTTCCACCATATTTCACTAAGTTTTCTTCACCTTTAATAAGCTTTCTCTTATTTTACCAATGCCTTTCTCATTATAAGGTCTATTATCTTCTTTATTAAATTTTATTTTTTCCACAGTAATTTGTAATCCTCATATGGTTCCACTTATCTTTTGTCTTTAATAATTTTAATATATTTATTAAAAACCTAAATCTTATTCTAATCCTGTCACACGTATTGATTTGGCACATATCTACTCTTTTCCTTTTGCTATATAACCTGAGAGATTTAGGGATTGTGATTCTAATACATTCTCTGAAAACTTATATGATTGGCTTATTGCAAAAAAAAAAAATGCATCTGGCATGCAGCTATTGAATTCATAAATGTCCACTCCCTACCTCTTCTATCCCAATAGCAGAAAATTGGAATAATTTTGGTATGCCTTTTTAGGGATCACAATTCATCCTGAGAGCCTTGCCACATGTTTATACTTGTTTTATTATTTGGTGATAGAATTTAAGATTCAGTAAAACCTAGTGATTCCACAATTCCAAAATATACTCTGAATCCCTCAGTTGATTACATTGTGCTAATAGAACTTGGACAACAGGAAGTAGTAGTAAATACAGGTTTATTTTAAGTTATTTGCATATTAAGATATGATAGAGGGGGGCCTGGGTGGCTCAGTTAGTTAAGCATCTGGTTCTTGATTTTGGCTCAGGTCATGATCTCATGATTCGTGAGATTGAGTCCCTGTGCTGACAGCGTGGAGCCTGCTTTGGATTCTCATTCTCCCTTTCTCTCTGCCCCTCCCCCTCTCCGACATGCTCTCTCTTTCTGTCTGTCTCAAAATAAATAAACATTTTAAAAAATAGATATGATAGATAAATTCAAGAAACAAGAACTTGTGACTTTAGTGAAGATTCTGGAAAGGCTTGTTGCTCTACTTTGCAACCCCTACCATAAGGTAGAAGTAGTCTAATAATCATAGATAACATAGTAGATTTTTATACTTAACCTAGGTTTTCTAAAACTAAAAAGCTATAGGGAAGCAGAGAAAACATCCATTTATTCAACAATTATTATTACAACTCATATCACCAAGCATCAGTTGAGTTCAAGACACAATATACATAACTTCTTTATGCAAAATTTTTACTAAACCTCCATTATCCTTTAAGAAAAGTATTTTTATTTCACATTTACATATAAAGAAGCTAATAGATTGTTCCAAATCCCATAGTTTTTGAGTTCTGAAGTTAGTGTCTGACCCTAAGTAGCTATTGTGCTAAACGTAAAAATTTGAGTGTTAAATTCAATCTATAATGTCACAGTAAAGCAAGTAAATGGATACTGAGAGATAAAAAAAATTTAAATGAGGGACCATATTGCAATCTGCTAGGAAGGAGTATTTAGGCAGCTCAGAAGGGTATAAACATTCCAACATTCAACATAAATGCTGTCTCCCAAAAATACACTTCTTAAACCTTAAGCTCTGTTGCCCCTTCTTTCAAAAGTGATATAATTTTTTCAAGAATTCTATATTAAATTGTTGTGCTTTTAATCAGAGTATAAAAAATGCCTTGGGGATTACAATAATTTCAACAAATTTTCTTTACTTCAGGAATCTGTTTTCCTGTTTACTCATTTTAAAACAAATCTGAATGCTATCTGATGAAATATAATTTCTAATGCAGAATATTTTCAAAGGACATATCTCCTAGGGAGGAACAGTTCCAAAAAGCAATCAACCTTTCTATTTAAGGCAATCTGCTCTCATGCTTTGGTATAGAGAGGGGCAGATGCATCATTGCTGTGAAGTACCTGAAATAAAAAGGTCAAAGAAAATATTTAGGTCCCGAGACACTCATATAAAGTCACAATATAAAACTTGTATAATTTCACCTTGCTATATTTCTTCTAAGTTTTTAGACATTATATTGCAACTAAAAAATCTTATTGTAGGGGTGCCTGGGTGGCTCAGTTGGTATCCAACTCTTGATTTCAGCTGAGGTCATGATCTAACAGTTCGTGGGATAGAGCTCCCGGTCAGACTCCATACTGATACTGTGGAGCCTGCTTGGGATTCTTTCTCTCTCTCTGACTTCCCCTCTTTCCATTTGTGCATTCTCTTGCTCTCTCAAAATAAATAAATATACTTAAAAAATACATTGTAAATAGTGCAAAAAAAGCAATGTTAGTAAAGACTAACTTAACTCTTTTTCCCTCTCAACTCTTCATCAGTCTGAGATTACCGATGTACATAAACTAGGATATCTGATTTCGTTTCCTATCTCATGATCATTTGAAAACAATGTAAATAAATACATAAGTCTAATTTAAAATTAAAAGATCTTTTTTCCACCATGAAAATGTTTTAGTGGTGGTATCTATACAGCAGGTGATGTCAAGACTGGAATAAATATATACACAGTGAGACATGGCTGTTGGAGAACAGGTTGTGAGTGACTAAAGTTCACAAAGCTTCCATGCCATACCAGGTACCAGACAGCTGCAGACCACCTCCTCCTCCATCTTCTCAAACTTACTGTCCTCCTCAGCTGTGGTGTCCTGGAACTACTGGTACTTGGACACCAGGTCATTAATGTTACTCTTGGCCTCGGTGAGCTCCATCTCATCCATGCCTTTACTTGTGTACCAGTGCAGGATGACCTTGCACCCGAACATGGCCAGGAAATGCTCCAAGATGTGCTTGAACGGTTCCCCAGAAGTCTCACTGTTGCAGATGAAGGTGGTGGACATTTTTACCCCCTGTGTAGGATGTCACAGGGAGCTGTTTTCACATTGTTGGGGATCCACTTGACAAAACAGCTGCTGTTCTTGTTTTGGAAGTTAAGTATGTCAACCTTAAATAAAACAAACAGTAATCTAGTTAAACAAAAATGAGTTTATTTAGAAATAATGGGAGAATTGAAATTTGGGACAAGCAAACTATGGAGAAGCATAGGCAATCTCAAAGAGATAAAAGGGAAGCTAGCTTTTATTAAGTTCCAGAAGAAAAATTGGGGAGGGTTGTTTCGAGAATAAGTTCATTGGAGGAGAATGAGAGTTTTAGATTGTGACAGCTTCTCATGAGGTGCAAGTGCTGGACAGTTTGTTGTTGCTGAGGTACATGGCAATCTTCCATCTTCTTGTTGATCATGTAAGTTGAGAGGTACCTGTGTGAGAGCTCTCCCTTCAGAGCTTCGTGACTCCATTTTAAGTCGTATTTCCTTCATTCATTCTTGCAAGTGTCTGCTCATCTACCTTCTTCATGGCCATGTGGTCACTGAAGATGGCTCTTTTTATACTCGTACACCTTCAAAGAGAATTTCACCTGGTTTCTCTTTACTTCATTGTAAATTGGTAGTGATATATCTTATTTCAATTTTGTTATTATCACAACTTGTAAAATTTCAAATTTATCATTCCCAAAAGTTTATTCCCAATATAGATGACAAATTTTGATATCAAAAAATAGTTTACCAAGCCAACATCAAAAGTATCATAGGATTTATAATATTTTTGCTAGAATCTGAACTTTGTAGACATAAAAGAGCATTGTATATAGATAAAATTTATTTTTAATGTTTCTGTCTTAGCCTACAAAGTAGAACCTCCAAAATAATATATAAAAGTGATGATTTCATTATCGTTAATTTATAATGTAATAATAATTAAACCCAGCAATGCATTAAGATAGTTTTGAATATTCTTTCTGAAACTCATCATTTCTTTGCACATCATTTTTCAGTCTTTCCATCCTCTAATTTCTATTTCCTTTCAATATTCTAACATTAAAATGGTTCCTTTTAAGATGTTCTAAAGAATGTTACATTCTACAGGGAGAGGTGACATAAATAACCCAGTTTCAAGTAAGGAAATAAGATGTCCATGAGAGAGTCCAAAGTGCTCCTGAAACTGAATTAAAAACAAGTCCATTTTTAAGTGGATGTGTCTCTACAGAAAAGATGGTATTTGATTTGGTCCTTTTAAGATGACAGTCACAACTCGGATCCCCATACTATTTGCTGGGGCACAGCTATTTGGTAAAATGTTCATTAGTGGGACTGATTTGTCCTTCAGTGTGTTTGCTAAATATGGAAGAGGTTTTGTTGGTGACTGTCTTACTCAATAGAAATCTATTCAAATTATACTCTTCACTTTAATAAAACACAATTTCCAAATGTTATTTTTTAACAAAGTCTGAGTGTCAACTCTTTCTCTTTATGTAAAAAAATAAAATAAAAATAAAAACTACACATAAAATATTGTCTGAGAAAATATTTTTAAAAAGAAACATGTTTTATCATAAAAATTACTACCATTTAGTTTAATCTGAGATTATCTCATTTGATTAATACATTTATATCAACCAAAAACCTTAGTGGGTGGGCAAATGGTTGTCTGTGACCTCTATTTACTTAAGAGGGAATCTGATCAGAGTAAGAAGAAATTTTTATGCAAATTTCTATTCTTATAAAATTCATGGATTTACCATTTATATCTTTTCCACTTGATTTGGGGAAATGCAATTACATGATAAATGTCCTTTTCTTATAGACAATCCATGTTGTTTATCCTATTTGTTAATTAATGGCTATTTGGGGTGTGTAACTACCAATTATTTGCTCCTCCCTGCCCCCATATATCCACGCCACTTTCTTCTTTGCCCACCTCCAGTCTTTCCTTCAAGGTCACCTCCTCCAAATGGCTTACCCTAACCACTCTTTTTACAAGCACATCCCTTTTACTGAAATGTATCTTATTTCTCTGCTGCATTTTTTCTCCATAATATATATTGCCTTCTACCTCACTGTAAGATTAACTTTGAAATATTTGGTTGTTTTTCACCACCACAATACGAGGTCCATGAAAGAAGTTTTGTTTGCTCACAGAAACACCCAATGATGTGGCAGGCATTTAATAGGTGTTTTCTGACTGGCTGAATGGAAGGCATCCCAGTAGTATCAAATCATTGCGCAGCAAGTTGTTACACTAAAGCCTCATTCCGTCAGAGTCTTGTAAGGAGCACAGCTTAATTGCAGACTCTCTCTGCTTGCATTCTACTTATACTGGGAACCTATGAACTATTTCAAGCCAATCAAACAGCAGGTCAAAAAGTCAAGCCCATGCTCTCCTTATATCCTAAAAGAATAATGTATAATCCAAAGCAGTTTATTTTTGCAGAAAGTGCACACACAAAAGAAAAAGTAGAAGACAAATCATCTCATATACTACTGAGATGAGCAAAAGAAGGGTTAAGTAAAAACCTTTTTACGGCTTTTACTCAAAAATGAACATGGGATATACAATGTTTTTAAAAAGTAAGTAAGCTAAATGACAGTAGATTTTCATTTTTTAATTGGCTTTTGAATGTATTTCTTCCCCCTTATTTCTCCTGCATTTATTCCATATTCTTTTGGTTTTACCTATTTCTTAAAGAACTTCACTCAGTAACCTCCACTCTGAGAAAATTGCCTTCTTACAGAGTTTTGATGGTGCTTTCTTCTGAAGATGGGAACATTGAAACTGATTAATCACTTCTGAAAAATATATTTGGCAACTTGGCATACCCTTACTTCCTTTACAGATGTTTCCATTTCATTCTACCATTTCTTATAAAAATATATTTAAGTAAAATAATTACAGTAAACAAGCATCAGAATTAAATGTAGATGGTGCCCATGTCAAAAGCTGACAGGTCTAATGATAGATGTTACTTATGCAAAGACCTAGATTCAAGTACCTAGTTATATGGAAAACTCATTTTGGAAATCTTAGCACTTCTTAAATATATGACACTACGGATTCTTCTATATTTTAGATGAAATCTGTATCTCTTCTATTTTCCATTACCAAACAAAAAATCAAAAATTTCCAATAGAAAAACATAAACCATATTGTATATACTATATACTACATATACTCTATACTAAATATACAGTCTCATAACTACCTCCAAGCTCTCAATTTTTCTTTCTCATCAGAATTAGACATGAGTAATTAAAACTTATTTTCCTAGGTTATTATCTCTCTCTGGATTTTACTTTTCCTGTGAGATTAATCAATCCCATCCAATTATTTGTAATTTATCATCTCTTTACACTTCCGTGTTTGTTGTGACTTAGTCAATTACCTCTCTGAGTCAATGTTATCTTTTCTTTATTGTCTTTCTATATATTTAGAGACAAATAAGAGCAGAGATAACAGTAATGTCACTTTAGGTAATGAATTTTGATTTGTAAAATTTTTACTTGCAGTTTAAGAAGGATTAAATTTTCCACTGATGATCTTTTTCATCTCCAATGAAAGTACCCTGATACTAGAACCCTAATATTTCTTCATATATGACACACATCCTCATTTCTAGCAAATGTATTTACTTTCTAGTTTCTAGAATAAATAAAAGACATAATAATTAAGCCTTGAATGATTGTGAGAGATACAGCTTTGCTCCATATTTACTTTGTAAAAGGGACGGAAAATGAATCATTGTGTTTGAATATTGCTTTGTGCTATTTTTATCTTTTATAAGTCTTGCTTTCTGATATTCATCATGACAAAAAGGACTCAAAAAAGAACAATATATGATTATTTTGCTCACAGAAATAATTTGGCATATAAAAACTACATAATATATATATATAACTTTATAAATTATAAAAGAATCTACTTATGGGAGAGATAGAGATAATACAAAAGAAAATACCATTGTGTCTCTACAGAAAGATCTACTTCCTAATATATAGAAACGTTTTTGTTATTATTTATAAAATATCAACACATACCTATGAAATAGTTATTTCTCAAGAATTAACATATATATAACAATTATTTAACAAAGCATTCTGAAAAAACACCTGTTAATATCTGAAGCATCAAATTGAAAGTTGATGCAAATGTTGGTCTCCTAGGTTATAGTTATTTAAAAACTTCTCTTCAATACTTAATAAAATGACCCTAAACATTTATTTCCCCTATATCTACTTCTGAATAAATAGATGTTATCTATTTCTGAATAGGAGTCTAGACTGCTAATAGTGTATGCTTTTCAAGGTTAGACTCTTACTTTTAAGATTATTGATCTTGCATATATTTCTACTAAAATTAAGATTTTCTATCAAACAGTTTTATTACTATCATAAATTAAATATTCATAAAACGGTAGGTGCTCTAAAGTTACGGGAATAGGTAAATGACCAAATCATGTTGGAGTGTTCTGGTTTTCTTGAGCTTTGAAAAAAGAGGAATAGGTACTAATTTTAGTTAGTAAAATTGTGTTACAAAACATGAAGAACTAATATTTACCCTATATATTAAAAAATGTTCACCTTTGAATATCACTGAATTTTAAACATCACTTAATTTTAAAATGCCTATGGGTATAAATTGTATAACACGTTACAGTATGCTATACAAGAACTAAAATGACCTTTACTCAAAGTTGGCAACACTTCAATTAATGCCAGGAATGGGAAAAGAAACACTATAAAAAATCAGAGGCATTAATGGATTAAAGACTTAAATGTAAGATCTGAAACCATAAAACTCATAGAAGACAACATAAGGAAAAAGCTCCTGGACATTGGCCTTGGCAATGATTTCTTAAATATGACACCAAAAGCACAGACAATAAAAGCAGATATAGACAAGTGAAATTATATCAAACTAAGAAGTTTCTGCACAGTAAAGGAAATAATCAACAAAATGAAAAGACAACCTACAAAATGGAAGAAAATATTTGCAATCTGTATATCCAATAAAATGTTCATATGCAAAATAAAGAACTCCTACCACTCAGTAGTAAAAATCCAAATAATCCAATTTAAAAAAGGCAAAGGAAATGGATAAATATTTCTCCCAAGAAACATACAAATGACCAACAAATATACAAAAAGATGTTCAACGTAACTAATCATCAGAGAAATACAAATCAAATCACAATGAGATATCATCTTTTGCCTGTTAAGGTGACATTTATTTAAAACAAAAAAGATAGCAATTGTTGGCAAGGATATGGAGAAAAGGAAATTCATACGACGTTGGAAGAAATGTACATATTGCCTTATTCTTTATGGAAAACAGCATGGTGGTTCCTCAAAAAATTAAAAATAGAACTGTCATATGATCTAGCAATCCCACTTCTGGGTACATACGCAAAAGAATTGAAATCAGTATCTGAAAGAGATACCTGCACTTTCATGTCATTCCAAAATAATCCATAATTGTTAAGTCATGGGAGCAAATCAAGTGTCAGTCAACATGTCAATGGATAAAGAAAATGTGATGGATACATAAAATGGAATTTTTTTCAGTCTTTAAAGTAAAAGAAACCTTGCCATTTGTGATGATATGGATAAACCTGGACATTATGCTGAGTGAAATAAGTCAGACACAGTGAGACAAATACTACACAATACCTTTCATAAAGAATTGAAAATAGTCAAGTGTATAGACGTAGACAAAAAAAATGCTATTTTCCAGATACTGGGGTAAGGGAGAAAGGAGAGGTATTAGTGAAAGGTCACAAATTGTGGTTATACAAGATGAACTAATTTGAGAAATCTATAATGACTATAGTTAACAACACTGTTTTATAGATTTAAAACTTGTCTAAAAGGATAGATCTTATGTTAAGTATTCATATTATAAATAATAATCATAATCATAAGAAGATGAGAGAAAACCTTGAGAGGTGATGTATAGATCAAATCACAATGAGATATCATATCTCATATCTCAAATGAGATATATAATCTCAAATGAGATTATAAATTAAATATGTATGAACATAAAACTTTTTTAAATACTAGAGGACTGTTATTAAGCAAAAAAAAAAACAATCAATAAGTTGAAAAGGTAACCTATAAAATAGAAGAAAACACTTGTAAACCATATATCTGATACGGGGTTAATATACACAATATATGTAGAACTCATACAACTAAATTGCAAAAGAGCAAATAATCCAGTTTTTAAATGGACAAGGATCTGAATAGACATTTTTCCAAAAGAGACATATAAATGGCCAATTAACTATAAGAAAATGTGTTCAACTAACAGTGAACTATCTAATAGGGAAATTTTTAAAAGTCCTATTCATATTAGCAACAAAAAGAATAAAATACTTAGGAATTGCCTCAAGTAAAGAAATGAAAGATTTAGACACTAACATATGATATACTAATAAGGGAAATTTAAAAGGACATAAATAAATGGAAAGACGTTATGCATTCATGGACTGGAAGAATTAATATTATTAAAATATACAGGGGGGGCCTGGGTGGCTCAGTCGGTTAAGCAGCCGACTTGCGGTTCCTGAGTTTGAGCCCTGCGTCGGGCTCTGCGCTGACAGTTCAGAGCCTGGATTCTGCTTCAGATTCTGTGTCTCCTTCTCTCTCTGCTCTTCCCCTCCCCTGCTCACGCTCTGTCTCCCTGTCTCTCAAAAATAAACATCAAAAAATAATAAAAAAATAAAAAATAAATAAAATATACATACTGCTAAAAGAGATCTACAAATTTAATTTACCCCTTTTGAAATTTTACAATAATTTCTACAAACATAGAAAAAATAATCCTAAAATTTAAATAGAACCCCCAAAACTCTGTATAAGCAAAGCAACCTTGAGAAGAAAAACAAAGCTGGAAGAATTACACTTCCTAATTTCAAATTACATTACAAAGCTATAGTAATCAAGATAGTATGATACAAGTGTAATATATATATAAAGGCCCCGAAACAGAGTAGAGAACCCAGAAATAAACCCACATATTTCTAGTCAGTTGATTCTTGACAAAGGTACTGAGAACAAACAATGAGGAAAGGATGTTTTTCAACAAATGCTGTTAGCAAAACCGATATCTACTTGCAAAAGATGGAATGGGACCACTACCATAGCATACTCCAAAATCAACTCAAAATGTATGAAAGACTTAAATGTAAGACCTGAAACTGGAGAATCCCCAGAAAAATAACAAAACGAAAAGGGAAAACCTTGACATTGATCTTGACAATAATTGTTTGGATATGAGACCCAAAGCATAGGCAACAAAAGAAAAAATAGACAAGTGGGATTACTTCAAGCTAAAAAGCTACCGTATTGCAAAGGAAATAATAAAATGGAAAGAAAACCTATAAAATGTAAAAAATATTTTGAAGCCATATATCCAATAAAAGGTTAACATACAAAATATATGAATTCATATACACTCAATAAAAAATACAAATAATTAACAAATGGCCAAAGGACACTAAATAGAAACTTCTCCAAAAAAGGAAATTTAGTTGTCTAAGATATATGAAAAAGTGCTCAATATCACTAATTATTAGGAAAATGCAAATTAAAACCATAATAAGGTGTCACCTTAGAGTGGCTAAAAGGACAATGGATAAAACATGTTGGTGAGGATATGGAGTAAAGGAATCTTTGTACATTTCTGGTGGGAATATAAATGAGTCCAGCCATGACAGAAAACAGTATGGCAGTTCCTCAAATATATAATTAAGAATAGAATTACCATGTGATCCAGAAATCCAGTTTCTGGGTATATCAAAAGGATCTGAAGTCAGGATTGTGGAGAGACCTCTGTATGTTCATGTTCACTGCAGCATTACTCACAGTAGCCAATTTATGGAAACAACCTACATGTCATTTGACAGATGAATGAACAAAGAAAATGTTTTATGGATAGGTGGATAGATTTGATAGATAAATGCCTCTCTCTCTCTTTCTCTCTCTCTCATTCTGTGTGTGTGTGTCTGTCTGTCTGTCTTTCTATATATATTATAATACATATAATATATTATAATGCACACGATGTATTATTATTCATACTTAAAAAAATTCTGTCATTTTTCAATAACATGGATGGTGGAGGACACTGTGCTAAATGAAATAAGTAAGACACAAAAAAAGAAATACTGCATGATCTCACATATGGAACCTAAAATAATCAAACTAGTAGAAATACAGAATAGAATGGGGCTTGATGGAGGGGGATGGATGATGTTGGTTAAAGTGTAGAAAGTTTCACTTATGCAAGATAATAAATTCTAGAAATTGAAAGTATAGCATGGTAAAGATAGTTAACAGTAATGTAGTATATACTTGAAATTTGAGAAGAAAGATCTTAAATTAAATTCACTCACCACACTTGGGGCTCCTGGGTGGCTCAGTCGGTTCAACATTCAACTTCAGCTGAGGTCATGATCTCATGGTTTGTGAGTTCGAGCCCCAGGTTGGCCTCTGTGCTGACAGTGCAGAGCCCACTTGGGATTCTGTCTCTCTGCTTCTCTCTCTGCCCCTCCCTCACTCCTGCTCTCTCTCTCTCTCTCTCTCATCTCTCTGTTAAAAATAAATAAACATTTAAAAAACTTTTAATTCTTCTCACCACAAACACGCACATACACATGCAGTGGACACTATGCAAAGGTAATGAATATGTTAATTAGCTTGATTGTGGTGATGTCTCCTTGAATTTTATCAATAGCCTCCTAAACTGTCTTCCTTCTGTTCTACTCCTTTGCCCTTCATTGTTAACACAGCATCCAGAATAGTTCTGCCATAATATAAATCTTACCTTGTCACTCATATGTTTATACCTTTCCAGTTCACACAATGAAAGAAAGCCCTTAGTATGTCATACAAGGCTCTCCGTGACTTGCCTCTCCCTATATTTCTGAAATCATATCTCATTCCTTGTCATATTTTTTTATTCTGAACAGAATATCTAATACATGAAATTTCTGTTTTCTGTATTATTTTAACGAGGAAAAGAAAACATCTTTTTATTGCATATTCTTTATTAGATGAATGGGTCTCCTGTTATGATAAGCATGAGTAGTAATAACAAGTATATATTTAGATGATCTCATCCTTGGTAGATCATGAATCATCGAAGACCATAAGTCAGGAATATTTATAAGGCATGCATGTGAACAGACAAGAAATATAAAACCTACATAGAAAACTGGAAAAATTAAAATCATCCTTCATAGTGAGGCAATTTACTCATTCAATTCACTATTCATATTTGTCATTTTTTTCCATAAATGACTTTGATTTAAATATTCAAATGTCTCTTTCATTCAGGGTGGCAAATGTGAAACAGAATTTCCTGCCTAGTCATAAACTGTAGCACATATCCCTAAGAATGTGTGTTCTTTATTTATTTTTATTACAGGTAGAATTTACTCCGATAGAAAGTAAAAGTATTAGCTAAATTTTCCTCAGACCACAATTCACAGACTATAGTTTTTATAAGAGATTTTAACTCAAAACTTGCCAATAATACAGAAATAGGAAGATCTATAAAGCATGCAAACTCTGCTTCAGGACTTTTTTCTCTCCAAGTGACATCCAATGTGATGGATTTCTTTTTAACATCATTGATCTGAGCCATTAAACTGGCTGTAACAATTTATGGTTTGGCCATAAAACATGCAATATTTACATGCTTTGATAAAAGCTAATTGTTACATTCAACCAAATAGTGTATTAAATACATAACCATGTATAGCACTATCCTAGATACTTTTTTGTGAGAATTTTAGAGTAGTTTTTCTACTTTGGGGCTTCTAATAGGTAATAATAACTAATGCAAAAGAATAAGAATAAATTAAGTTTTTTAAAAAGAAGGTTTAAATAACTATAAATGGAAAGTAAGACATTGATTTTTATTTACAGGGAATATGTAAAGACATGTAGAAACAAATTTAGATGTTTGGCAATTTTCTTCTCAGAAATAATGTTTCTAAATAAGCATTTACTTGATTAATCTGAGAAAACTTCCTCAGAGAATTAAACCTTCAGAACTCTCAATTAAAATAGAAGAACAGTATAATGTGTTAAGCTTTAAAAAACCCATACTAAATATATACAACCAAGGGCTGACCCTGAGCTCCAGGTGATCAACAACTCTAGAGGATGGGTTAGTACCTGTTTAAGTTCTTGGAAGATATTGGCAGCAATGGGAATGATAGAACTCTACCTTCTTTGAACTTTTACTCCATCACATATGTTCTGTTTAAGATAAAGTAGCCAACACTTCCCCCTTGTCCCACAGATGTGTGTACACAACTTTATCTTCTAAACTAATTGTTCTCAGAACAATTTGATAAGTTTACAAAACTACTAATCTATTTAAGAAAGGTAAAATTACTTTTAACAATCAAAGAAAATCTCTTGCCAAGGTCAAAATTATTTCACATAAATGAACCATGATTATAGATACTAATTGAGGCCACTGAATTAATTAGATTCTGGTTTTTAGTTATTGCCAAATTTTAAAAATATACTGATACAAAGTTATAAAAACAAAGGCATAAATATTTTTGTATTTTATATGATATTGTTTAAGCAGAAGTTTATCAATTCATGTAGGCAATTTTATCAACCTTATGTAGTTGATGTCCATATTGAATATGGCCAAAATATTTGATATTTTCCAGCTAAATTAATAAGCACATTTACCCAAGATTTATCTGATAGTTTCATCACTGAGCTTGAACACTTGATCACCATGACCATCTTAGTCTAGAATTGCTGTACTTGCTCACTTACAGTCAAACCTGGACAAAGGAGGGACGCCTGGGTGGCTCAGTTGGTTAGGCAACCCACTTTGGCTCAGGTCAAGATCTCGCAGTTCCTTATTTCAAGACTGGTGTCAGGCTCCGTGCTGACTAGCTTGAAGCCTGGAGTCTGCTTCAGATTCTGTGTCTCCCTCTCTTTTTGGCCCTCCCCCAGTTCACACTCTGTCTCTATCTCTCTCTCAAAAATAAATAATCATTAAAAATATAATATAAAAAAACTGGACAAAGGAGTACCAAAAAGTACCCAGGGACTAGCCTGGAAGCTAACCAATCCTCCTTTCCCCCATTTCATAACAACATTCCTAACTCCTGATGATCAGAATCAATTACCCTTGTCACAGTGCTGACTCCTCTTATAAGCTGCTGTTTCCTGAGTTCAAATATCTCTAAGTGCCCTGATGACACTCATAGTTAATAGTTCATTGAGACTTTTTTCTTTTCTCCTGATGGAAAAGTTTTGTAAGGAAAACTTTCATGCATATCCAGATGTGTAAATGCTAGTATTTTTTAGCACGCTGTATTTGGAGAGTAGTTCAGCATATTCTGGATTGTGAGCATGCTTACTTGAAAAACATCTTTACAATGATTTGTATTATCCAAAATTATTGAAAAATATTTAAGAACAGTTACCATAAAACCATTGTATTTTTCAATTTAATGCACAAAATATTTTTAAAACATTGAATATCACTATCTGTGGCTTATCTTCCTTCAATATTTATTTTAGTTTTGTTGAAATACAACTGACATACAGCACTGCATAAATTTAAGGTACACAGCATAACGATTTGATATGTATATGTTGTGACGTTCACTCCATTAGAGTATACTAGTACTGTCCTATCAGTTAAAAAGAACTAACAGAACCATAGATAAATAATTCCATATATAAACTATATATCACATGAAGATTTTCTTATTCCCCACTCCCAATAATTTTATAGAGTTAACATGAAAGACTCCCTTGGATCAGGGAGAAAGAAGTGATGTCACATTCCTTAATGCATTTAGGAGAATAATTGATACCAGTACATATTCACTATGCACATCGTACTTCTGGAAATAGGTGGAAGGCAGCCAAAATGTACCAGCTTGAGAATAAATTATATCTCATTTCCTAATACCAAACAGGGCCAATACACTGCAACACTGGAGATAATTATGTTTGCATCAGCAATCATGCCATAACATTTCACCTGACATACAGAAACTGTCAATGAGTGCCATTAGAAAAACATCAGAGATAAATCACAAATACCTTCCTTCTTCCTAGCATCCCCAACTGCAAGATCTTCTAGTACATGACTATCACCATTTCTCTCAGAAATGTTCAGATTGTCATTCACTTTTCTTCTATCACGCGCAATTTCATATCCTCTCTATATTTCCTATGGAATCATATAGCATGCAGTTACAGGTGTCTGGATTTTTCACTTGTCATGAGGCTTTTGTTAAATGTGTCAGCACTCATTCCTTTATATTTTTGTATAGTTTCCATTGTGAGAATGTAGCAAATTTTGTTTATCGATTCACTAGTGAATGCATAATTTGGGTTGGTACTATTTCTTAACTATCTGTCTATATATCATAATGGTCTGCTTTAGTAGAGTCTGTTAATGCTTGATGCTGCATTCCTCTTCATAGTAGTATCCACATTTTACTTAAACTCTTGCAGAGATGGAAATCTATACCATTGATGACTCCCTGATGTGACTAGTAATGATGGAACATCCTTGTACAGAGAACCCAAAGAGCAATAGAATTATCCCTCTGGGATACATATACTACTCAGGAATAGAATACTGGGACTATATGAATATTAATTTGCCTCAGTACTAACAGATTCACAGATATATACAGAATACTTTTTATGTTGGACATTTCTAGCAGTTTAAAAAAACAGCTGTTATTCACACACAAATGCCTCAATCTAAAATCATCAATAATACTGGAATTGTCAGTTTTTTCTACAATCTTAACCAAAAGTTGACTTTATTCAGGTTTATATTTTTGTTAGATTAGATTGAAATATAAAATTTAATTATTAATTTTCCAACATTATTCCCTTGATGATTTTAGATATTTTGATATCATTCCCTGATATGCCCTCTGTCTGAAAACTTTGTCTATTGTGTCCTTCATTTAACTAACTCCTGGCTTTGATGTAATCATATTAATTAATGTCTCTTGCAATGGTTTGGGTTCAATTTGCATTTAAATTGCTTCAAATGTATCATCTAATTCCTAGATTACAAGGATATTTTTCTATGTTCCCTTCTTCTAGCTTAGGAGATTAAATTAATCACTATTAAAGAACACTATTAAAGTATTGAAGAGAAACATTTTTATATCACCTATTTTATTTTTAAAATTCTCAGTGAAATTTGGGGCCATCTTCATTATATATATACACACACTTATACACACACATACGTATATATACATATGTATGTGTACTATTTATGTGATACTGCATATACATAAACATGTTTCACATATATACACACACATATTCATATATGGTAGATTATGTGTTATGCCTTAATAACCAATAAGACAAATCATACCTAATTCCTCATAATTAATATACATTGATGACTTTAACAAACAATAAATTTGTTGTGCAAGTCATCATCCATTGGGAAAAGACTATATAAAACAAATGACAAATGAGTACAAAATTGAAAATCAAAAAATTTAAATTAATAATGATAATGTCAATTAAAAAATCAGAAGAAATGGTTAGTTACCCTATGTAAGCAGAGAGATGGGGGAACATTTCACAATGGTCAGAATTAAGATACAAAGTAATAAATGAAAAGAAGCCAGGAGTATAAAAATGAAACAAACTATTTGCCCTTAAAAGTAGTACTAAATGTTTAAATTACACAGACAACAAGAAAGGAAGATAAGGGAAAAGATACAAGAAGCCAGGTCCTGACCCAGTGGACAAGAGAGAAGCTTTCATAATTGACCAATTAGTGATTTGCCTTACAAAATTTTTTGTTGTTTTCGCTAGTGACTCTTTGGTATAGCTTTTTTGTTTGTATGGCTTCAGGTGTCTATAATTGTGCACAAAATACTCTCATGTCTTTCATTCTAAACTGCAAGTCTTTTAAAGGCAGGAGGAAAACTAGCTATGTGTCAAGAATATATTAGACTTATTAAATATTTCTGAGAGCAATAATACCATAACACCCCAACTTACATTTAGTTTGTTATTTAAATGACCAATAAGAAAACCTTTTTGATTCAGGGAACAAGACACGGCAAAATGGACTGATTTGCCAAATTTGTTGAAATGGAGAAAGTAAAATTATAATATGAGTAAAATGAAAAGAACAAAGGAACCCATGAATCAAGAAAAACCTTGTCTATAAGATTCTTTGCTGATGTTTGCAACTGTGGCTACCAGAATCATACAAGCATTTTCAAACTCATCCAGGTTTATGGATTAAAAACACCACTAGCCATGTCTACCTTAAATAAAAATAGCCACAATACTATCCAAAGTTACTAGAATAACTCATGATTGATTGATAGCCCTTCTCAAATTCACCTTCCCCCTTTGAAACACAGAAGTTAGAATTTTGTTGTTATTCTGTAGGGGTTTTCTGAAACACTAAACCTTCAGTTATTATTAATTGTATGCCTAATGTATCAAAAACTATATATATTTGAGAGCAACATGCAATCTTGTTAGAAAGACTGTTTTATAAAGTTGATTTTTCTATCTGAAACGTGCTAGTTATTGATCCAAATGCCATAAACATCATGATTTAAGCTTGTTTCTTGTTTATCGTCTACGGTTTCTCTTTACTTTAGGGTGAAAGAAAAAAGAAATGGAGCACATTTGGAATGCTGAGTTGCTGCAAGAACTGTTAACACTAAGGACAGTGGCACAAATGACAGTAGAACTAAAAATGGATAACTTTCCTAGTCACAATCTGTTAATGCCCTCTTACTTTTTAAATCTGTTAAATGCAATTGTTTATTTACACTTATCATTTTTAACAGTAATATCTCAATTTCTAAAATATGAGTATTTATATGAAGAAATACACATGATAGCTAGCAAAATCTTGCTTCAAAAAATCAATAGCATGCTACTGTAGAGAACAAGAAAGAGTTATATTCTCAATATTAGAAAAAGCCCAGAAAACTACCAACATTTTAGGACATTGTTGAATCTATATTAAGTTAGCAATGCTTGAATATTTCCAGTATTGTAAAATTTTTAATCATTTTTTTTAAATTTCCCAAGTGATATATAGTTGTACTAAGAATGCCTTTACATAATGGATTTTTTTCCATAATTGACAGCAATAACTAAAACCAGGAAATGCACTTTTGTAATTCTCTGTAGTTTCTAAACATATAGTATGGATTTTAAAAACATATAAACTGCTATAAAACTCATACAACTTGAATCATAATAGTGAATTATAGCAATTTATTGCGTACTATTAATGCTAAATATATTTTTGAAGACTGTGAGGGGAAGAGGAAGAGGGAAAGCAAAAATCTTATGCAGGCTCCACGCACAGCCTGGAGCCTGACACAGAGCTCAGTCCCATGATTGTGAGATCATGACCCCAGCCAAATCAAGAGTCAGATGCTTAACTGACTGAACTACCCAGGTGCCCCAAAGAGTAGGAACTTTAAAACAACAACAACAAAATAGTTACAAGGTAAAATGAAAGTGGCACTAATTGATACAATATATTATCTAGATCAAAATTATTTAAATTAAGATCTGTATGGTAAAGTACAGGCTTTCATAGGTTTATAGACTTTCTAATCAATTCCTAACTTTGTCTTCTTATCTCGGACTGTTAAAATTAAAAATCAGTATGTTCTCTTGAAGGAAACAAATTCTTTTCCTTGATTTAGTTCTGTCTGTAGTGAAGAAAATGAAAACTTATTTTCTTATATATAAAAATAACCTGGTTGTTTTCATTATTTTTTCCAAGTATGTTTCCTTCCACTGCAAATTCAACCCATGTTTGAAGTCAAATTAATTGAAATCAATTCAACTTAACCAAATATCTTTCATAGCCTGAGTTTAGATATTTTACATATACATTAAAAACAAACTACTACCTTCAAAAAAGAACCTAAAAACCCACTACAATTTCCACCTTTAAATTGATAAAAGTTTGTCAAATATAAAAGTTATGTACATAAGAAACATTATACAGTTGTAGGTGATTAACTACTAGAGAAAACTATTCAATAAATATGTGTGGTAGAATTGCATTGGACATAAAGTAGTATGAGTAAAAACTGTCAGGGAAAAATATATTGTGAGACAACTTATAAAGCTTTTGTATCTTAATAATGGTTTTCAAACACAAAAAAAGCCAAACTTTATCCAAATTTATTGGGTTGCAGTTAAAGTAGTCCTTAGAGAAAAATTTTATAGTCACTAACTTCGTTAAAAATGAAAAAAAGTTCTCAAATCAATGCCTTAGGTTCCAACTTTAGAAATTAGAAAAAAATACCAAATTAAAGAAGAAGAAAAGAAATCAAGATCAGAGAGGAAAGCAATGATATAGAAAGAAAATTTAATAAAAGATATCTCAATGAAACCAAAAGCTGTTTCTTGTAAACAGTAAAATTATTAAATCTCCAAGTACACTGAGATAGTTATTTATAATAATAAAGAAGTTAATTTATAAGGAGTACATGGTAATTATAAAATATATTCACTTAATAATAGAATATCAAAATACACAAAGCAAAAGTAACACAATGAAGGAAGAAATGGACAATTCAACAGTAATCATTGGAGACTTCAATGCTCTAATGTATTAGTTTCTTAGAGCTGCCATAAAAAAAAAAACAAAAAACAAAAAACTGTCCCAAACCAGATGGCTCATAAAATAGAACTCTTGTTTCACAGTTCTGAAGGTTACAAGTCCAAAACCAAAGTGTTGGCAGGATCATGGATTGTCCAAAATCCGTAGGTAAATATCTCTCTTGGCCCCTTCTAGCCTCTGATAGTCCTATGTGTTCCTTGGCTTTAGGCATAACTCTAATCTCTGCTTCAACCTTCACATGGTTATCTTCCCTCTTTGTCTGGGTTTCTCTGTGTTTGCATATGTCATTCTCCCTGTGTACCTGTGACTGTGTCCAAGTTTTCCTCTAAATACATGGACACCAGTCATACTGTATTAAGATACTGGATTAAAGCCCAAACTAACGACCTCATCTTAACTTCATTAAATATGCAAAAGCCTTGTTCTCAAATATGATCACATTCGAAGGTACTAGGATAAAAATATATCCTTTTTAAGGTGACACAATTCAACCCATAACGTCCAATTTCATTAATGGATAGAAAAACTAGACCAAAGATCAATAAAGAAATAAAAGTCTTGAACAATACTATAAGCTATCTGGATCTTACAGAAAGCTGTAGAACACATGACCCAACAACAACAGAATATTCTTTATTTTCAGAACATATAGAGCATCCTCTAGGTTGGACCATGCACTAAAGCCATAAAAGAAAGCTCAATTAATTGAAAGAATAGAAATAATATAAAATATGTTCTCTGAGGGGTGCCTGGGTGGCTCAGTCCATTAAGCAGCTGATTTAGGCTCTGGTCATGATCTCACAGCTAATAAGTTCAAGCCCTGCATCAGGCTCTGTGCTAACAGTTCAGAGCCTGGAGCCTACGTCTATGTCACCTTCTCTCTCTGTCCCTCTCTCAAAAATAAATAAACATTAAAAATACTTTAAAAATATGTTCTCTGAAAATAATGGAATTACAGTAGAAATCAATAAGAGTTGATATTTGAGGAAACTTAAAACCTTGTGGAAATTTTTAAAAAATGTGTCTAAGTAACTAATAGGTCATAGGAAAATTCAAAAGGGAAATCAGAAAGTAGTTTTAAATGAATAAAAATAAAAATACAACATGAAAACTTATGGAATGCAGGTAAAGTAGTGCTTAGAAAAAAAATTTACAGCCATAAAGCCCTATATATAAAAAAAAAGAAAATTCTCAAATCAAATAACCTAACAATCTACCTAACACTTTAGGAAAAGAAAAGCAAGCTAAACCTAAAGCAAGAAAAAAGGAAGAATTAAAAATTAAATAAATTAATGAAGTAGAGAAAAGGAAAACAATAAAATCAATAAAACCAAAATATCATTCTTTGAAAAGATCAGCAAAATTGACAAATTTTTAACTAGTTTGTCAAAGGAAAAAGAAAGAACACTCAAATGGCTAGAATCAGAAATGAAAGAGAGGACATTGCTACCAATTTTATAAAAATAAAAAGTAGTGTAAAGCAATACTATGTACAACTGTATGCCAACAAATCAGGTGACTTAGGTAAAAAGGACAAATTTCTAGAATGACATAAACTATGAAAACTGACTGAAGATGAAATAGACAATCTGATTAGAACTACAAGTGACAAAACTTTATCAATTAAAAAAAAAAAACTACCAACAAAGAAAAGACCTAGCTTAAATGACTTCACTCCTGAATTCTAACACGTTCCAAGAAATACCAATTCTTTGCAAGCTTCCACAAAATAGAAGAGCAACATTTCTCAATTTATTTTATGAGACTAGTATTATATCAAAACCAGGTAAAGAAGTCACAAGTAAAGAAAACTACATACTAATACCTCCAATGAACATGGATGCAAAATCCTCAACAAAATACTAGCAAACTGATTCCAACAACATATACAAAGAAGTACATACCATGGCCAAATAGAATTTACCCCAGTGATGGAAAACCTGATTCATATCCAAAAATCAATTAATTCAATACCACTTGTATTGATACAATAATAAAAAATAAAACCTACAAAGATCATCTCAATGCATGCAGCATAATTACTTGAAAAAAATAGCTAACACACATTCATTATGAAAACCCTTAACAAACTAGGAAAGAAAAAAACTTTCTAAACTAGAAAACTCACAGCTAGTATCAGGCTTAATGGAAAAAGACTAGCTGTGTTTCCTTCATGATGAAGACAAGGAAGTCCAGTCCCACTGCTTGTATTTAACATTGCATTGCAGATTCCAGACAGACAAATTAGGAAAAGAGGGGTAGTGGGGTGGGGAGATGCAAGGCATCCAGATTAGGAAAGAAGTAAACTGTCTCTATCCACAGATGATTTTGTACACAATAAATTCTTAAAGAATTCACTAAAAACCATTAGAACTAATAAATAAATTCAAGTAAGGTTACCAGATAGAGATCAATATAGAAAAATCATTTGTATTTCTAAACACTTGTATAAACAATCTGAAAATATATTTAATAAAGACATTTCATTTACAAGAGCATCAAAAATATAAAAATAAGATTAAATGTGGGCACTTGGTTAACTCAATTAGAAGAGCATATCACTCTTGATCTCAGGGTTGTGAGTTCAAGTCCCATGTTGGTTACAGAAATTATTAAAAAAGTGAATAAATAAACACTTTAAAAAGTAGCATTAAGTGTAACAAAACTACAAAACTTATATTCTGAAAACTAGAGAAGATTGTTAGAAATTATTTTAAAGATCTGAATAAATAGAAAAACATTCCATGTCCATGGACCAAAAAATATAATGGCCAATACTTCTCCAAAGTGATCAATAAACTCAATTCAATACTTCTCAGAATCTCAGAAAACTTTGTAGAAACTGACAAACTAATTTTAAAATTCAAGCAGATATGCAAGGTACCCCAAATAGCGAAAACAATCTTGAGGAAAATAAAAAAGAACAAAGCAGGAGGACACACACTTCCCCATGTCAAAACTTACTACAAAGCAATGATAATCAAAACAATGTTGCATGAGGGTAGACATGTAGATCAATAGACTATAAATGAGAATCCAGAAGTTACATCTCAGTCAAGTGTTTTCCCACAAAAGTATAAAGGTCATTTAATGAATAACCTTGAATAAAGATGCTGAGATCAACACTATATGTAAAAAAAATGAAGTTGAGCCCTTACCTAACAACACATACAAAATTTACTCACAATGGATCCAAGACCTAAATATAAAAGCTAAAACTATAAAACTCTCAGAAAATATAAAATTAAATCTTTATGAATTTAGATCTGACAAAGAATTATTAAATATGACAACAAATGTTCAGTAACAAAAGGTAAAATAGATATAGTAAGTAAGGGTTTCCTAAGCAGACCTGTGGCACTTAAACAAAACCAATGACAAATGGAAGCATGCGGGACCCAGAGAAGTCAATAGCAGCAACCCGAGGTCTTGGTTCTTCTGCAGCAGTAGCAGTGTAATATGATGGGGGATGGGGAGGGGACATCTGGCAGCTGAGACATCTTGTGAGGTGACTACAGCTCCTTCATGCCTCAGCAGTGTGTTCCCCATGGACGGCCATGTCTACACCCTCCCATGTGCCTGTAACAGAATTCCGTCTAACTTTACCTGACCAGGAGGCCCAAATTTCAGCCAAGTGTGTATACCATCACAAGGTTCAAGCATAATACTGACAATAATGTCTATTTGGTATTGAAAATGGAAGACTTTGATGTGGAGTCCAAATATGATAGGACAGTTCATGTTTCTGAACCAAGGAAAACAAGAAATAATGGAATGCTATACCTACATTGCTCTCCATCAAGCTGGCAATTTATCTTAGTGTAACGGAAAATGTTTTTAGTGTAATGGGAAAGCACCTTATAAATCCTCTTATTTCCTGCATAATCACAAGATCCAAAGAAATCAATCTTTTCTTTGGGGAACCTGCTACACAGCAAATGGAAGTTGAAAAGAAATGGACAAATGCCCTAAATCAAACTGTTTTTCACTGGAGAGCAAGAATAACACTAAAATTGGTGGCAGATGACATTGTTTTTGATATAGTCTCTCTTTCTGCTGATGTGCATGGATAGGTTAAGATAATCCAGTTAGAAAAAAAAATGTATGTTACTTCCCTATTCTGTTCTTGGTTCATGAAGTGATGGATTTGAACATCATAAATCATTCTACTATTGGGCTACCTCTCACAGTGTCCTACAAAAAGATCTCACTGGGGAGAACATCCTTCAGGATTCATGAGCAAGATTCTATGTTCTCCTTGTAGCAGTATGGGTTTTCAAAGACAGTTGCTGATGAGGTGAAAGGAATTTTTACAGATACTGACTTTGACCTTCTTTTTTACTTCATTTCATCTTCTTGACTTCCTGGCTTTAAAGACAATGACATCAGAGGCGCCTGGGTGGCTCAGTCGGTTAAGCGGCCAACTTCAGCTCAGGTCATGATCTCATGGTTCATGGGTTCGAGCCCCGCGTCAGGCTCTGTGCTGACAGCTCAGAGCCTGGCGCCTGCTTCTGATTCTGTGTCTCCCTCTCTCTCTGACCCTCCCCCACTCACACTCTGTGTCTCTCTCTCTCAAAAATAAATGAACGTTAAAAAAATTTTTTTAAAAAGTTAAAAAAAATGACATCAATTTCTGAAGGAAAAACAAGAGCATGACTGCAGTATCCACCAAAGCAATGATTTGGTTCTGCTGCACAGTGATTACATTACTTTTCCTTCTAGAAGAGATCAATTTGCTAGTCCTTATCTCAGAAGGCATTGGACTAGCAACTGAACCAGAGAAAGCAAATGACCATTCTTTGGAGAGACCCAAGACCTGAATTTCAGTTCAGGCACTTACAGTGAATCTGAATGGGAAACCAAGGAATATGTCATACTTACTGTATGTACCTGAGGTGCTGTGTATTTGCTCCTGCATATCAAGTATAAAAGTTGGTATTCTTGATTAATCATTAGTTTTGTCAATTAATGGAATATGCTTTTGCCTTTCTCTTCACGTTACCTCGGCTTTATGAATTACAAGATAAAGTCAGTTTTACATCTACCTTGGAAGGCATTTACCTACAAAGTTGCAAGCACATTCATTGACTATGTCTTGGCTTTTATTGTCACCATGCCAACATCATATTGGCTGGCGTGTTTTAGGGACAATGTGGTGTTTCATGTTCACCTTTACCAAAGATGATTTTAACCTGTGGATAAAAGCAGAGTGAGTGTATTTAAGAAGTTTAATGAAGAAAATCCCAAGTAGAAACCCCATGCAGACTAAATGTTCTATTGCTTTAAAGAAGCCACTCTGTGGTTGGCTGTCAGCTGAACAAAGCTGGGATTTAGTATTTTGGGAAGTTTTGGTATAGTTTTCTTAGGTATTACATCTTCAGCGTTCCCAAAAATCTCTTGAACGTTTTTCATAGATCTCCTTATTTACCTTTATGTTGCATCTGGAAAGAACTATTTGCACCTCCCTTTCACAACATTTAAACATCTGTCTGGGTTACAGCAGTGTTCCCTGGTTTTGGTGACCCTTTTAATATGGCAGGTCTCCATGCAGAAATGTCCAGTGTTTTCCCATGAGGACATACCTGGAGCACAGAAGGAACACACCTATCTTTCAGAGACAGGAAGGGTGTTACTGTTCTTTTTAATTGTTCCTTGTGTGAATTTCAAATGCCTATGTAAATTTACCCATTTGGATTCTCTAGAATCAAATGGCTTTTTTTCTTTTTGCTTAAATTTTGATTGTTTTAAAACTTATTGTATTAGGTAATTTTCTAATTTAAAGTAAATTTATGTGAAAATAATTCATAAATTGGACTTGATTCAAATTATTTTTAAGCTGTTGTTTGGTTTTATTTGTGTTTCAAAGGATCATGATGAAAGTGAAAAGACCATCCACATACATAATCAGAGAAAACATATGCTAATCATATATCCAATAAAAGACAAGCATCTAGAAGATATAAAAAACCTTGTATAACTCAGAAATTAAGAAAAAAATTCAATTAAAAATAAGCAAAATTTCTCCAAAGAAGACAGATATACAAATGGCCAGTTTGAACATAAAAAGAGGCTCAATTCTCATCAGAGAAGTGCAAATCAAAACCATGGTGAGGAGGACCTGTGTGACTCAGTTGGTTAAGTGTCCACTCTTGATTTTGGTTCAGGTCATCATCTTGTGTTTCATGACTTCGAGCCCCACATCAGGCTCTGCACTGCAAGAGTCTGCTTGGGATTCTCTGTCTCCCATTCTCTCTGCCTCACCCCCACTCACACTCTCTCAAAAATAAAAAAAAATAAACATTAAAAAATAAACATGGTGAGATACCGCTCTAAACCTAATAGGATGACTAGAATTAAAAAAAAAATAGTAACAAGCATTGGCAAAGAACAAGAAAAATCAAAACCCATATACACTGCTGGTTGGAATGCAAAATGATGCAGCAGCTTTGGGAGACAGTCTGGCAGCTCCTCAAACTTTGAAACTCTGAGTTACCATATAACCCAGCAATTCCACTGCTAGATATATTTCCAAGAGAAATAACAATATATGCCATATGAAATTTGTACATAAATATTTATAACGGCATTACTCATAGTAGCTAAAAGGCAGAAACAACAAAAATGTCAATCAAAGGATAAATGGGTAAACAAAATATGGTATATCCTTACAATGGAAATTTATTCAGCCATAAAAAGTAACAAAACACTGAAACACACCATGACATAGATGAATCTTGAGAACATTATGTGGATAGAAGTCAGTCCCAGTCACAAAAGACCACATACTATATGATTCAATTCATAGGAAAGAATAGGGAAATATATAGGGATAGTAAGTAGATTAGTGTTCACTTATGGCTAGGGGAAAGGGGACTGGAAATGTGGGGAATAGATACCTAAAGTATATCGGGTTATTTTTTGAGGTGTAAAATTTTTTCTAAAATTGACTGTGTTGATGGCTGTACATGTTTATGAATATACTAAAAATCACATTGAACCATACAGTTCAAGTGTGTGAATTATAAGGTATGTGAATAATATATTAGAAGGAAGAGAGGTGCTGGTGGTACAAAGACCCATTTGAAAGCCATTGCAAGATAAGGGAAAATAGATGTGTGTGTGTGTGTGTGTGTGTGTGTGTGTGTGTGTGTGTGTGTGAACTAGAGTAGAAGTTACTTAAAATGACAAAGTAAGTGAATAATAAAATAGCTATGTTATGTTGCAATGACTATTGTTCAGGCCTGTTAATGCTCAAATCAATTAATCTTTACAATAATCTTAGAGTAGGTCATTTTCCAGTCTATAGGAAAAGAAACTGAGGAAGAGAGCTCAAATAATTGCTCATGTATACGGTGCTAGAAATAAACTGAACCAAAACTCCAACCATTGGCTTTGTGACCTTAGAATCCATGTTCTTTATGATATTGATACTTGGATGATTAATGGTTCCATTCAACATTTATTCAATGTCAAATATGTTTAAATCATTGAATTAGATGCTGAGATATACAGTCAAATATGATGTCATTAACATCAGTAACCTGTATCATAGAAGACAATGATGTGTACCATAAATCTGAAATTACAGTGAGATGTGATACCTACAGAGATGCATACTAAGTGCTAGAGGAACATACAAGAAGACTCAAATGCTATGAAAGAGATGACAGCCAAAAAATATATACAATAGCATTTTGGGTCTGGAATAATTGTTGATCATTTAGATAACATGCAGCTAATCCTCTACAAGTAGGTTCTACAAATATTATCTACATCCACACCTATGATTGTGTTCTTTAATTTATTTTCACTATGCATTTTCTATTCTATACATTGCATTCTGTGTTCTATTCCTATTATGCAACATTCTTGGCTAGGGCTTTGTTACTAAACTATAATGCTTTTTAAATAACTATCTCCAGATCTTCTATTGTAGACTATTAAGTCATTTAGTACAGGTAATATGCCTTATTCATCTTTCAGTCATATCATCAAAGTCAGTGCCTGGCTTGTTGGTGCTTAATAAATATTTTTGAATAAGAAAATAATGGCAGAAGTGAACAAATAAATGAAAGGGCCAATGGATTATTTTGCCCAGAAACATTATATAGAAAGAATACTGGCTTGTGTGTAGTAAAATTTGGTTATAGAAGAGAATAGATGTGTTGTTTTTTTTTTTTTTTTAGATTTAATGGGTCAACGATAGATAGATGATAGATAGATAGATAGATAGATAGATAGATAGATAGATAGATGATAGACAGACCAGAACATAGGGAATTCATTAGAAAATCAAAGTTAGAGCTTACCAATTTTAGAGCATTTTCACGGAAGTGAGATTTGAGGGGCGCCTGGGTGGCTCAGTCGGTTAAGCATCCGACTTTGGCTCAGGTCATGATCTCACAGTTTGTGGGTTTGAGCCCCACATTTGGTTCTTTGCTGACAGCTCAGAGTCTGGAGCCTGTTTCAGATTCTGTGTCTCCTTCTCTCTCTGCCCCTCCTCCACTCGTGCTCTGTCTCTGTCTCAAAAATAAATAAACTATTAAAAAATTTTTTTAAAAAGTGAGATTTGAATCACTTCAAGAAAAAGAAAAGACAATGTTCATAAGACATAAGGAATGGCTTTAATTATTCCTGAAAAAAAGAAAGGGCTCGAAGAATTTGGAAAAGTTGAGTTATAGTCAGTTCCAGTAACCAAGTTCTCTACTTTCTCCTAAAACCCTCAAAACCAACAATGCAGAATACTAATTTTTGAAAATTATCCCTGCAAAAATATCAGAGAATTTGTGGTAGGTTAAAGGATTCCAAATGCAAATGAATTATGAAATTCCTAACCCTGTTACCTTAATTTAGTTGGAGATTATAGAATTACAGAAAGTGGTGTGAAGAACAGAAACACCAGACATTTGAGAAGAGAGAAAGGGCGCTGTTCTAAGACAGGGATAGAAGTTGATAATTAAGCCAGGGATTTGAGAGACCAGTTTTGAGCAATGCTAAGATCCAAGGCATGACACTTGAATGCACAATCTAATTATTATAGAGTTTAAGAATTTCGTGACACTATAAATTAAAGGAAATAGTTAATCAACATAGAAATATTTATGTCATCATTAAGAGGTGCAGGCTAGAGCTGAAAATTGAATACGAAACTTGAGAATCTGAAAAAATGGTCATGAATATCTTTATGACCATCAGACAGGAGTTTAACAAAGTCAGATGTCATAACAATCTCTTGAACAACAAGTTCTCTTTAGTTTACTATAATCTTTAGGTAAGAAATGAAATTACACTTCTCTGTAATGGTAATATTTTATTCCCTTTACACTAACATGAATCTCCTTCTCTGACAGAAATGTGCCTCTCAAGGGCTCTTAATGTCACTTGTCACTTAACAAAGTCTGTGTTACTGTGTTGGCTGAAAGTCATGTTCAATTTTCACAACCTCTTTATTAATAATCAGAGTGTATCTCAAGAGACAAAATCCTCATACCTCATACCTACTTTTAGGGAAAAAAAAAGCTAATAGCTTTTACATCCATTGCAAAAGCAAGTCATTTAGGAGAGAAAAAGCTATCTGATTGTTTCAGCCAATTTAAATTAAATTGAAATGCCTTTTTATGAAACTCTGGCTGAATGTGCTAGGAAAGATTAAGATGCTTCAGCATTAAGGATGGGGTTAGTTTGAAGAAATGCCAGCTTACCCTCTGATTTTCATTCATCAGTTAAATTTCTAAGTTCTTTTTTTGCCTTTTAAATCTGTGATCCCATGAGTCATAATTCTACAGGTATTTATTTCCTTTTTTCCCCTTAATTTTGTTAAGATAATTTGACACTGGTAACATCCCTAATGGAAAATATAACTGCAACACAATCAGTTCATTATATGAGAAATACATATGTGTTTCGCAATATGAAAAATTCAGAGGGTTTGGTAGTCATAAAAATATTTATTTGTGAGGCATCTATTTAAATAAAAGTACAAAATACTCCTTAGTTTTTTCCCAAATAATTTTATTCTATTTTTGTAAATCTAAGAATTATGACATGCACTCTGGAATATTCTGGAAAACAGAAGTCACATAAATTTTACTTGAGGAGAAAGGTGAAGACTAATTGTGTTTTACTTTTGTTTATCTGCTCTAAAATACTGAGAAGTTTATGTGGCCATATTACTTGTCATTTGGAATAACAGTGTTTTACAGACAGCCTAAATTTAATGATGATTATAATAATAATATTAACAGCTCCAATAACAACACTGACTTACTGAACTATGTGCCAGGAATTATTCCAACAAGTGCACATGCATAGGTCTAATTTCATACTCTCAGCATTCATCTTCTTCTTCTTCTTCTTTTTTTTAAAACTTTTTTAATGTTTTTTTATTTATTTTTTGAGAGACAGAGAGAGACAGCGCGAGCAGGGGAGGGTCAGAGAGAGAGAGGGAGATACAGAATCTGAAGCAGGCTCCAGGTTCTGAGCTGGCTGTCAGCACAGAGCCCGACGCGGGGCTCGAAGGCACAAACCTCAAGATCATGACCTGAGCGGAAGCCGGACGCTTAATCGACTGAGACACCCAGGAGCCTCTCAGCATTCATCTTCTAGATATTACCCCATCCTGCTATTCAGAACACTGAACTCACTGCAGGGGAAGTGACATATCCAGGATTTCACAAGACAAATAGGAAACCCAAGATCCAAACTCAGTTGTCATGCTTATAGCTTTATAATCTTCAAATGTTTTAGAATCTCAAGCTTGAGTTGAACCATCTCATTTCTGTCCTTTTCTCCTCCTTAGTTCACCACTCTGGACATGTCGTGGAAAAGCCACAAAAGTATTACAAGCTTTGATTTGGGGGTTAAAAATTAAGTTTAGCAAGTAAGTGAATTCACAAATACAGAATCTACAAACAGGATCAACTGCATTTTTATGATTTAACTTTTTCATCTGTCCTCCAGGTCTGTGGAGAGCATTATAAAAATCATCTATGAAGGCATATTATCCCACTGATATATTATATGTTCCATCTAAAACAGAAATAGGAGCAAATTAACTATCATTGTTTTTCACCTATTAAAAATACTAAAAACTTATGTGAGTGATTTTTTATTTCAACTATATGCAATGCTGGAAACATTTTATTTTCAACTTTAGTCTTATAGAAAGGGATATTACTACTTATATCTACTAACATAGTCTATTAACCATCCATTGCTGTATAACAAATTACTGAAGATTAGTGGCTTAAAAAATTATCTTGTGCCTGGGTGGCTCAGTTGGTTAAGCTGCCAACTCTTGATTTCAGCTCAGGTCACGATCTCATGGGTCATTAGATTGAGCCCCAGTTGGGAGTTGCACTCAGAGCACAGAGCCTGCTTGGGATTCTCTCTCCCTCTCTCTTTGCCCCTCCCCAACCTGCACAGGTATGTGCATGCACATGCATGCATTAACGCTTACTCTCTCTCTGTTTTTCTATCTCTGTCTCAAAATAAATATATAAACATTTTTAAAAAATTGTATCCTATGTAGTCTATAAGTAGAGTGGTTTAGCCGGTTGCTTCTGGTGCAAAATTTCTAGTGAGTCATTTAGAGGCTTGACTGGGACTGAAGTATCACCTTTTACTCCCTTACATGGCTGTTAACTCCGGGCCTACATTCCTTACTCCTCTTGGGCTCTTGGAAGGAGACCTCAGTTTCTCCCCAAAAAGTCCTGTCCATAGAGCTGCTAAGAACATGACTAACTTCAGCTAGAAGCGAGAGAGAGGAAATTAGTTTTGTTTGCTGGCCATGGAACCTCAGACATACAGTAATGTTGAAAAATAGAGTAATGTTCTAGGTCAATATATAATTGTGTATTAAATATATGCTATTTAAATATTATTATATCTTGATGAAAATATAATTTTATAGTCCATTGATATTTGCTATATTACAGATAAATCAATCAACAGTTAAATGAATTATTTTAAAATATTTTTAATCTTTCAACAGCACTTTTATAGAGGATCATATATACTAATCTTCTGCAAAAGAATTTATATTAAATCTTATTTTAATAGTTGGTAGTAATGAATTTTCCAAGCACATTATATATTAGGTACTTCAAAAAATATCTGACAATATCCATTCATTCAGACATGTTTTCACCCTGATTATTGATGCATGCATTCATTTAACAATAATTCTTAGAGTGCCTACTACCTGTCAGACACAGTTATAAGCATGGAAATCCTAAAGTGTATAAAACACACAAAGAATATCACCTCATATAGTTTTCATTCTAGTGAGAAGAGACAGATTATGAGCATATTAACAAGTAAAATATATATTATATTATGTATTGATATCGCATGGAGAAAAACAAAACTGAATAGTATAGAAGATACTATGAGAGATGAGTGAACTATTAAATACAATTATTGAGGGACGCCTGGTTGGCTTAGTCGGTTAAGCATCTGACTTCAGCTCAGGTCATGATCTGGCGGTTCGTGGGTTCAAGCCCCGCATCGGGTTCTGTGCTGACAGCTCAGAGCCTGGAGCCTGTTTCAGATTCTATGTCTCCCTCTCTCTCTGCCCCTCCCCTACTCGTGCTCTGTCTCTCTCTGTCTCAAAAATAAATAAACTCTAACAAAATTAAATACAATTATTGGACACGACCTCAGTGTCACTAAGAAAATATAGCCAGAGAAATACTGAGCTGTAAACATTCCTGACATATTTAAACCAAAGGAGGCTATTTGGCTGGAGCAGAGTGAGCAAGAGAGGGAAGAGCAGGAAATAAAATCAGACCTGGATGCTCACTTTATCACCTTAAATCATCATAAGGATTTCTTTTTTTTCTTTTTTTTTCTCCTTAATCAGAAGAAAAGTCATTGGAGAAAGAAAGAGAAAAAAACACACAAAGTATTAATTACAAGTCTATTGAAATAATTACAGTGACTGATGAAAATGGTCTATGGTGTTGGTAGTAATGAATTTATAGACTCAATGTAAATTGAGTTGTGGAACTAGGCAATGTAATTCTCAAATATATTAGAAAGAAAAAAAAGTAAAGGAGAGTAAAATTTCTGATGAAGAAAAACAGGATAAGTTCTTGTTATACATAATATCAATAATGATTTTGAAAGTATACTAAATTAAAGCACTGAAAAAAATGCTGGATGATACATAACTAAACCTAACAAAATAGGAGGAGTGTTGGATCCAGGTTTGGGATTATCTTTTATGAGAAAGATGTTAATTTCTTCACCAGCATTTAGAATATTCATACATTTTAATGCACTGCTGTTATGTTTTATTTTGCCACCGGATTAGAAGAAATACAATAAAATATTGACACTGAATAAAATACTTGATGATATGTTAAAATAATTGGAGTGAAGGTCTGGGTTATCTCTCTAATATAATTTTACTTCAATTTTGAAATGCCTTATTGAGTGGGAGCAAAAAAAGTACACACTTCCAGTTATAAGATAAGTGAGTGCTAGGAATGGAATGTACATGATGACAGATAACAGTGCTATATAATATATGGGAATGGGTGAAGAGAGTAAATCTTAACTGTTACTCATCACAAGGAGAAATTTTTTCCTCTTTTGTTTTTCTCTTTTTATCATATCTTTACAAGAAGAAGGATGGTAACTAAACCCATTAAGGTAATCATTTCACTATATATTTAAGTCAATCCCTAATGTGATACACTTTAAATTTATACCGTGATATATGTAAATTACTTCTCAATAAAACAGGAAGAAAAAGAGATTACTTTGTAGATAGGAAATTAGCAATTACAACTAATCTAGATAGACTATGTGATATTGTGATTTATAATAAGAAGTATATTATTTGGTCTTTGTTTCCTTTCCTACCCAGCTCTTAAACCCCTTGGAATTTCCAGTGTCATTAGAGCAATGAAGATTCTTTTTTTATGTTAATGAGGCTTTTTGTTATGTTGGAACCACCTAAAAGGAACTGTTGCCCTGGAGAGCCAACCTTGTGATTAGAGGGGTAGAACTTTCAGTCTCATCTGACCCTCCTTCCCCTGGGAGGGAAGAGGGGCTGGAAGTTGAATTAATTGCCCATGGCCAATGATTTATTCCATCATGCCTATGTAATGAAGCATCTGTAAAAATCCGAAAAGACTGGCTTTAGAGGGCTTCAATGTTGTTGAAGACATGTAGATCTGAAGAGAGGGCACGGATCTCCATGCCTTTTGTCATACATTGCCCTATGCCCCTGTTCCTGTTAGCTGTTCCTGGGTTCCTATATCCTTTGGTGGTACACCAGTGATCTCGTAAGTGAAATGTTCCTCTGAGTTCGGTGAGCTCTTCTAGCAAATTAATGAAACTAAATGGAGGGGTTTGTGGGAACATCTGATTTATAGCCTGTCAGGCAGAAACACAGGTAATAAACCTAGGCTTGGAAGTGGCCTCTGAAGTGTGCTGGAAGGGTGTGGGGGGCAGTTTTGTGGCACTGATCTTTTACTTGTGGAATCTGATGTTATCTTTGAGTAGATAGTGTCAAAATTGAGTCGAATTCTTAGACACACTACTGACATCTAACAATTGCTTCTTGGTGGTATGGGAAACCCCCACACCCATACCCACAAATCATACTTGTGCTCCAATTCGCTCAGAGCCTTGAACGCATTAGAATACATCTGTCACTCTGATTCTTGGACAAAAATCATCGAGGATTTATTTTATTCTGTTTACCCTTCTAAACAGTACTCTTGCATTTCAGTATTTTATTTGTTCTCTGTTCAAGTTAATCTTCATATATCTTAAAGGCTTTGGGTTTTTTCCCTGCTAAGTTTAGGTGATGGCAGGAGGAGATGAAACCAATAAAAAAGTAAGTATTTAAAATGTATTATAGCAATGTGTGTTTATTATTTAATAGTTTATAGTTTGTTAATTTGAATCATAACCATAAATACAGCAGCTTCCATTCATTAGTTTTTACTTCATGCCTGGCATGACACTATACATACATGTCATCTCTTTTATTCTTGTTAATCATCATGAATATTTTGGCTTGTTAAATACATGAAAAGTCAAAAGTAAAACTCTTATCTCTCATAAAGTGTCATGATAAGTATTCGTATAAGAGAATAGTGAAGGATAATAAATTAACCATTTTCTTAATGTATTTTTTTATATTATAAAGCTAGTGAGTAAATAGTCTGTGCACCTGCTGCTAGTAATTTGCAATTATCCATTGCTTGAAATACTGCAATATGCTTCATAAACCAAAAAGCAAAGCTTGCTATCAAAAGAGAACACAAAATAGAATGCAAGTTTTCACTTTCTTTGAGCAGCCAGATGGTTTAGAACTATTTTTCTGCTATTGAATATAAAGGAAGTAGAACTGAGACAAATTGACCATTTCAGGTTTATAGCATGTTTTTATGATTTTTCAACAATGAAGGGGAATGTATAAAAGTACTAAATCCACATATCATGTGGAAGATTCTTTCAATAATATACAACACATTTAAAGTATGTTATTAGCAAACCTTATAAAATATTTCTGTTTGAACACACTTAGGCTGTAGATACACTCTAACAATTAACATGCTATTTTTGCAAATTATCTGTGTATATGTAGAAAGCCAAATGTTCAATTGCTCAAAAAATAGGCATTACAATAGAAGAACCGAAAATGAATGACCAGGAGAATGGCAATTTAAAAAGCATAATTTGCGTGGATGAGACAACAAGGGTGACTGGGTAACTGGTATCTGGTTTAATCTTATTCTACTTTCTTTTCCTTTTCTGTCAAAGGATGGCAATAATAGTAGCTACATCATATGTTTTGCATAAGAACTTGATTAAATAACCCATTTAAAACAAAATTAACTCTAAATTAACATTAAAAGTGCACAGCAAACATTAAATAAATATACTAGATAAGAAGAACAAATAAATAATTGAAGAGTACTCATTGATTTTCTTATTGATAATCTAAAGAATTTTGCATTCATAGTAAGTATGTTTTGCATGAATGATTTCACCGTATTTTCTAATGCATGGGTTGTCTGAACATATATATCAATACACGAGTGTTCTGAAGATCATCTACTTAATATAAATAATATAAAAGTAATTGAATCCAGTGAATGTAATAAAACAATAACGGTATTATGGCTTTACTCTATACTATTTTTAAATATTTCTGTACATAGTAACAAAACCAGGCCAGAGATGTGAATATCAATTATATGTAAATTGCAGTGGGGAGGAGGACAGATATCAACACAGTAAAGATATAGTGATTACTTTTTTTTAAATATTTTTTAGAGAGAGCAAGAGACAGAGTGTGAGCGGGGGAGGGGCAGACAGAGAAGGAGACACTGAATCCGAAACAGGCTCCAGACTCTGAGCTGTCAGCATAGTCCCCGACCCGGGGCTCAAACTCACAAACTGTAAGATCATGACCTCAGCCGAAGCTGGACGCTTAACCAACTGAGCCACCCAGGTGTCCCTACAGTGATACTCTTAAACGGATTTTAATCCAACTGGTGGAAGGAAGATCGGAAGAGACAGGTAGATGATTCTAGCAAGCTAATTATATGGATGCCTTGGAAGGCTAATCTTACATACATCTGCAACTATATCACAAGCATAAAGATGATAGATGAAGATAAATGTAGATGGTAGATAGATGATAGATAGACAGACAGATATAGATAGATGATGATATTTAGATAGACAGACAGACAGACACATGGACTCAGTTCACATCTCAGCATACTCCAAGTTCTTACCAAAGACGTTAACAACCTCTATCTTTTTAAATCACAGAACAGCTTTTTTGCACTGACTATGCCTGATCTTTTAAAAGTATCTTTCCTGATTCTCCTCTCCCGGACATTTTTTATATTCTCTTTACTTGAATTCTATTCTTTGTGGCCTTCTTCCAAAATATCTGGGTAGTTCTTAGGCTCATTTATATCAAATTATCTTTTCTCACTGTACTATCTTTATGAGGCAAACTCGTTTCCCAGTGTATTAATAACAACTGATAGGTAGAACATTCAAAAACCTTCATCACTGTCCAGACCTCTTTTCTGAATTCCAAAACTGCATATCCAGCTGCCTTGTCTCCTTCTTCACTTAGATGCTGCAAAGGAACCTTACTGTGAACATGCCTAACATGGAAAAAGAGTATCTCCTCTATAACTAATACTACTGCAGAATATACAAGCTTACTGAGCCATCTTACTTTGGCCTAGCCATAAAGGATCATTATTTATTTTTCTGACTACTTGATTTTAATTTATCAGCCATTCTAGGGTCCAAATAACTGTTACCTAATTCACATTTCTATATCCCAACTCATATCACCATATTCTGATCTAATGTTGTCTCTCTTTCACCAATCTGATAGTTTCCCAGCAGATTAGCTGATATCCACTTTTCTTCTCATGAAATGTACTGTCCATATCCTGGGGTTATTAAATCATAAATAGTAATCTTAAAGAGATGAAAATAAAAATATAGTGGCTTACAGTACATTTAGGAAAATATTCACATCCTAGCGTGGCTCAGTGTATTAAGCATCTGACTTTTGATTTCAGCTCAGGTCATGATCTCATAGTTCGTGAGTTTGAGCCCCGCATAGAGCTCTTGCTGACTGTGCGGAGCCTGCTTAGGACTCTCTCTCTCTCTGTCTCTCCGCCTCTCATGCCCTCTCTCTCTCTCTCTGAAAATAAATAAAAAATAAATAAATAAACATAAAAAAATAAAAATACTCATATCTCTAATAGCACTGATTCAACACACTCCCATTGGTGGCTTGGAAATGTGCACTGTAAACAGGCGTGCCTTATGATGTAAAAATACCTTCATGTGATGTGAAAAAACATGGCCCTAACTGATTAGGCCTTACATGATTCAGCTTGTCTTGCTACTGTTTGCACATATTTCACCTCCAGTTCCTCCTGGAGCCCTTACTGGCCGTGTCATTGCCCCCAATACTCTGCTTTAAACACTCTTTTCAGACTCACAAACTTAACATCTGTCGAGCTGCGACACTGGCTATCACCTCCAGCAGAGGGTTCCCACTGTATGAAGGAGAGTGAAGAGCATAACAAAATCTACCTCTAGGAACTGCCCTTCTGAGATGTCACCTTGTTGTATGGTTTGCAGATGTCAGGGTCGCCAAGAAAGGCATGACTCACACAGGTACCGGATGGAACGATGTTTTACTTGCATAGAGAAGACACATCAAGCTCAACTTTAATAGTAAGCGCTGGTCCCCGGTGACCTCTTGGGCTGAAGGTGAAGAACCCCATTCTCTCTCTGCTGGGAACGTATATAGCACAGAGGCTGCCCAGGTGCCCTATGTATGACTCACACCCTTAAGAGGAACAAAGATGTACACATCAAACCCAGAATACAGAAAGATATTCCCAAACAAAGCAATATGCCCAGCACAAGCTGTGCAGGTTTTTATCTTCACATAAAAAAAAATGTTCGAGGCCTGAGGCAACCTTATGGAAGCATGCAAGGTCAGCAGGCGTGCATGACTGCCTTTTCCAACAGTGTCAAAAATCAAAAGTTGGTACTAAATTTTCACCTTTCTAAACTTCTCAGTGGCATTTGACAGGATTGATCATTCCCACTGTGACATTCTCCTTTCTTACTTTATATCTGAGATAGTATTTTCGACTCTAATAATTTAGATTTTACCTCCTTGAAGGTGTCTATTCTAACCAAACTCTCTGAAATAGCACCCTTCTCATTCTCTTTTACTTCCATTATTTTTCTCATAATATTTATCATCGTGTGAATATATATGCAACCACATATATACCAGACATAGAAACAGATATATAATCTATCTCCCAGAATAGTATATAAACTCATGAGAAATGGGGCTCTCTTTCTATTTTTATTTTTGTCTAGTTGTATATGTATGTGTTTAAGTAAAATTTTACTTTTAGCACAATTTAGATATACAGAAAAATTTAAAGTAGGAAAGACTGTTCCCATATACCGCACACACCCAGTTTCCTGTATTAATATTTTAAATTTGGGTGGGACATTTGTTACAAGTTTCCTATATTACTATTTTAAGTTAGGGTGGGACATTTGCTACAATTAATGAACCAATGTTGATATGGTATCATTAACTAAAGTTCATCCTGTATCCACATTTTCTATTTTTTTCCTAATGTCATCTTCTGTTCCAGGATCCCATGCAGAATATAATATATTTAGCAGTTATGTCTCCATAAGCTCCTCTTGGCTTTGAACCATTCCTTGTCTTGATGACAGTTCTGAGAAGCACTAGTGACCTATTTTGTCAAATGTTACTTAACTGGCATTTGTCTTGACTTTCTTTCTCCTTTCGTGCTTAGACTGGGGTTAGGTGTTTGGGGGTGAAAGACCACAGAGATAAAGTGCCATTTTCATCCTGTCAGTGTTACACGGTATCAACTTTACTTAATACTGTTGATGTTGGAGGCGCCTGAGTGACTAAGTCAGTTAAGCATCCAACTCTTGGCTTCAGCTCAGGTTATGATCTCACAGTTCATGAGATCTAGCCCCACATAGGGCTCTGTGCTGACACCACAGCGTCTGCCTGGAATTCTCTCTCTCTCTCTCTCTCTCTCTCTCTCTCTGTCTCTCAAAACTAAATAAATAAACTTGGGGCACCTGGGTGGCTCAGTTGGTTAAGTGTCTGACTTCGGCTCAGGTCATGATCTCACAGTTCATGGGTTTGAGCCCCGCATCAGGCTCTGTACTGACAGCTCAGAGCCTGGAGCCTATTTCAGTTTCTGTGTCTGCCTCTCCCCTGCTCACACTCTGTCTCTCTCTGTCTCACTCTCAAAAATAAATAAGGATTTAAAAAACTTTAAATAAATAAACTTAAAAAACATACTCTTGATGTAGTAATCACCTGAGATAGTGTTTGTCAAAATTGTCCAGTGTAAATTTGCTATTTCTTTTTTTCCTATTTCTGTTCTCTTTGGAAAGAAGTAACTATGTGCAGCTTTATCTTACACTTAAATAGTATGTAGTTACATTTCACTTCCTAGAGGGTAGGGTTTCTGCATAAATTACTTAGAATTTTTCTCCTCTTCCTCGTGTATTTAATTATCTAATCATTTGTTTATATCACATTAAATTCATGGGTAGTTGTTTTATACTTTTGAATATAATCTAACATTAAGTTATTTATTTTGTTCCAACTATGGCCATTGTGAGCATTTCAGTTGGCCTCTGTGTTCCTGTGATATACCCTCATCATTATTTTTGGGGGAGTTTTGGGGGGTTTTTTGTTTAGTACTTTCTTACTTTTCATAAGTTTATCTTTGTAAGATAAGCTCCAAGCTCATCTTGTATATTCCTTACCCCAGTCCTAGATTACTCATTTTTCCAGGAAACCTGGATTCCTTTTATTGGAGAATGGTATTAGAAACCAACAGCTAGGCCCTAGGCATACTGGTTCTTTCTGAGGTCTCTTTGTTTCTAGGATGCTCAAGTGACAGAGCAAAGAAATATATGGGTATACACTAAACTGTGTGTATACATCTACCAATAAATATTTCTATATGTAACCATCTGTATGTATATTAAGATAAACATGAATTTATACTGATGTAACCAACTCTATTCCATTATTACATGGGTAATTCTAGACTGTTTCCCTTGCTTATATGTCACTGTTATATGTCCAACAGGGAGAAGTGACTCCCATCATCTGCCATCCTTTTATTTAATAGTTTATTTGCATTATAAATGTATAGAAGTATCTGCATGCTAATTGTTAACTGATATCCCCCTCCAAAATAACTTTATAAACTAGAGTACACTGCTTGTTACAGTTCCTTTTCCACCTACTCTCTCAGGTTTCATTTATTTCCAAAGTTACTTAACTTAGCACATTTCCCTCACCCCCTTTAATGAAATCATTTTGTATATGTAATATGGTTGGATTGTTTTGATGCATTTTAATTTCCTCCTGACATCCACAACCTCCTAAATTATGTTTTTTTTAATTTGCATACGTTAAGGTTTACTCTTTTTTGCTCTAAAATTCTGTGGGTTTGGACAAATGCATAATGTCCTGTATCTATCATTACTGTCTCATAAGGAATATCTCTCTGGCTCTCAAAAATCCAAAAAAGTAGACTCGGGTGCTAAACAGTTGAAAAATGCATCACTGACTATACCTATTAAGACTGATTACATTTATTTTAAGGGAGTAAGTTTTCTTCTGGTATCATTTAGTTGTTCTTGAATTTTTTTTAAATGTTGTTAACAATATTTATAATAAGTTTGTTAAATAACTGCTGATATTGTTCATTTGGGAATTTTTCATAGTGCAAGTTTATCAACAAGTTCTGTAAGTTTAGTGAAATGTCTGCTAATACTTTTTAAAAAGAAAATCACAAATATTGAAACATTTCCAGACAATCATTTTAAAAGTGTTCTCTTGAGAGCACAAGATTCTTTAGGTAAATACTTTCTCATCCATTATTTTTTTTTAAGTAACATCTTTATCTTGTAGAAACAGGTGAGGCGTGTTTCTCTTTTCAAAAACCATTGCAAGTTACTGTAATATTGAGAGCTATTTGCCAACAACAAAATGCTGGCCAAAAAATGCATGAATTTTTTTTATTTCAAAATACTTTGAGACATTTAACAAGGAAATTATTTAAAAAGAAAAGGAAGAAAAAATAAAATTTGTAAGCCTCTGATCAATAAAAATATTTTCATGATTTTCCCACCTCTATTTTTCAGGCTTTATTTTTAAAAAAGCTTTATTAGAGTATAATTTCCACACTATAAATCCACCTATTCTATGTATATAATTTAATAATTTTTAGTAAATTTATAGAGTTGTGCAACCAATCATCACAATCCAGTTTTAGAACATTTCCATCACCCCAAAAAGATTCCCTGTGCCTCTTTTCAGTAAATCTCTATTCCTACTTCTGCTCTAGACAAAAATTAATCTACTTTCTGTCTAAAAAAAAGAAAAAGAGCATTTTTAAGTTCACAGCAAAATTAAGAGGAAAGCACAGAGATTTCCTATGTACCCGTTGACCACTCAGAGGTATTGCCTCCCCCATTATCAACATCCCCCACCAGAGTGGTACATTGTTACAACTGATGAACCTACATGTACACATCGCAATCACCCAAAGTCTATGCACATTTACATTAACATACACTTTTGTTGGTGTCCATCCAACAGGTTTCGATAGATGTAAAATGGCATGTATCATCCCTATAGTGTCAAACAGAGTATTCTTGCTGCCATAAAAATGCTCTGTGCTCTATTTGTCTCTCCTCAATATCCTGCTCCCAACCTCTGGAACTGCTGATCTCTTTACTGTCTCCATAGTTTTAATTTTTCCAGAATGTCATAAAGTTGAAAATACATGGCCTGCAGTATTTCCAAATTGGCTTCTTCCACTTCAGAAATGTAAATTTGTTTCCTTTTTGTGATTTCATGACTTGGTGGCTCATTTCTGTTTTAGCACTGAATAATATTCTATTGTCTGGATGTATCATGATTTATTTATTCATTCATCATTTATTTATTCATTCATCTAATGAAGGACATCTTGGTTGTTCCTAGTTCCAAGTGTGCAGGGTTTTGCATGAACATAGATTTTCAACTTATCTTTCAACTTATTCTTATACCAAATCTTCTACAACTTTTTAGCTAAAAAATTATATTGTCAAGGCACCTAGGTGGCTCAGTCAGTTACATATATATGACTCTTGATCTCGGCTCAGGTCATGATCTCATGGTATCATGAGTTCAAGCCCCACATCAGGCTCTGTGCTGACAGTGTAGAACTTGCCTGGGATTCTCTCTCCTGTCTCTGCCCTTCCCCAACTCATGCTGTGCCCCCACCTCTCTCTCAAATTAAATAAACATTTTTTAAGAAATTAAAAAATGCTACTGTAAATGTTTTTTTTTAAAATAGACATCAACCCCCATAAGAAGCGTGGGAGAACTAGAATGTACACATTAAAAGTTAACAGATATTATTTCACTCTTATTTTTAGATAAGTAAACAATAGTCATGTTATTTGCTTTCCCCACTCAACAGATTTTCTTGCATAGTTCACTGAGGGGAGTGGTCCACTTAAGGAGTACTTTTCTAAATTCTGTCCTGGTTCTCTAAACAATGTGGCATCTTGTATTTTTTATCTCCTTACATAGTTGAAGAGTTTGCAAATCTTTTGAGTATTACATTTAATCCTTGTAGCTTAGCAAGTAATGGTGTACTTCTAAAATTGTTTTCAAGTTGTTTCTTTCCACTGAAGACCTATCTGAAGTTTAGCCCTAACATCTTCCACATACCATTATTTACAGTTTCCTCAAAAACATTTACAGCTCTGGGGCACCTGGGTGGCTCAGTGGGTTAAGCGACCAACTCTTGATTTCAGCTCAGGTCATATCTCACAGTTTGTGAGATCAAGCCCTGTGTCAGGCTCTGCACTGACAGTGCAAAGCCTGCTTGGGATTTTCTCTTTTTCTCTCTCTCTGCCCCTTCCCTGATCATGTACATGCTCTCTCACTCTCTGTCAAGTTAAATAAATACACATTAAAAAAAAACAAACACCTCTTACAGTTCTATCTTTACATGCCCTTTGTTCTGCCAGTAAACTCTTCCTGCCTCAAGAATTTCTTCATGTAGCTTCTTTTCATACTAGAAGTTGTTCAAGCATCTAAATGCTTCTAAGAAACATTCCCCTGATAACTGCATGTGAGTTAACTATTTACAATCTATCTTTATACCTAACTACCACAATTTCTAGGATACCTGGATGGCTTAGTTGGTTAAACGTTTGACTCTTGATTTTGGTTCAGGTCATCATTTCACAGATCCTAAGATCGAGTCCTGAATAGGGATCTGCACCGATGGCATGGAGCCTGCTTGAGATTCTCACTTTCCTTCTCTCTCTGCTCCTCCCCTCTCACTCACACACACACTCTCTCAAAAATAAATAATAATCTCAATAAATAAATAATGAATGAAAGAATGTATACCACAATTTCTTTATCCATGCACTTAGGACACTAAGCTGTTATGACAACTAGATTGTTTCCATATCTTGGCTATTATGAATAGTGGTTCAATAAACATGGGAGTGCAGATATATCTTCAAGACATTGATTTTATTTCCTTTAGATGTATACCCAAAGGTGGGATTCCAGATCTTATGGTTGATCTACTTTTAATTTTTTGAAGAACTTCCGTTCTTTTTTTCCTAATGATTATACTAACTTACACCTCCAAAACAGTTCACAGGTGTTCTCTTTTCTCCAAAACTTTGCTTAATTCGTTATTTATTTTCCTTTTGATAATAGCCATCTTAATACGTGTGAGGTTATACCTCATTGTGGTTTTTATTTGCATTTCCCTTATGATTAGTGATGTTGAACACTCTTAGTATACTCCTGGCCATTTGTATATTTTCTTTGGAGGAATGTCTGCTTTTTCCTATCGTGTTATAGGAGTTCCTATAATATATTGTACACTTAAAATTTGCAAAGAAAGTAGATCATAAGAGAGTAGATCAATACACACACACACACACACACACACAATGATAACTGTATGTGAGGTGATGGTGTGTTAATGAGCTTGATTGTGGTAATCACTATATATTTATATAACACTGTTGTACCCCTTCAAATATATATATTTTTTCTCAATTGTAGCTCTATAAAGCTCAAAAAAGATAAAATAAAAAGTGCTATAACTTTGTTGATATGAACATGTTTATATATTTTCTACATGGTATGTATTTGCAATATGGTGGAACTAAAATATATTAATACAGTGATTTCAACCTGAATTTTTTTATTTTTAAGTTTTAAAACACTAACAAATTAACTGAAGCATATTTAAACTATACAGTTATTTTATTACCTGACTTTACCACTATTGATAAAATGATATATATTTAAATGTTTTGCTTTGATACATGTGGTTGGCAAATTAATCACATAATTGATAATTCTTTGTGGGAAAGTTATAACCTAACTTAAAAATATCAGTTTAATCATATAAAACTATTTCATGTCTAACATTTGATCACTGTGTTATCTTTCATAGGCGGCGGGATCTTAATTCAGGGAGAAAATGTTGTTATTGCAATTTTTTGTGTCAGAAAAGTGCCAGGTATGAGAAGTTTTTCCTGATAAATTGAATTTTTTGTATCTGTGATTCCATGCATCATGCTCTTTTTTCACCCCTGCTGACATAGTTTGTGATAGATATTCTATTTTTTATTGTGCCTTTTCTTCTTTTTCTTTCCCTTCCTTAATACCTGTAAGACAGTTTTCCAAGCCAATGACTCATGAAACTAAAGTGTCTACTTCTGATCTAACATACGATTTGCCTGTTGTAGTCTGGCCAATTTAGTATTCATCTCTTACAAAAATCCTCATGAAGAAGTCATTTTGCACACTTGAATAATATGCATCTCAGCTCTCTCTTGGCATACCTTACATCCTTACTTTCAGTGCAGAATGTAATTTGTTCCTGAGCATTAGTTTCTGAATTTTATTTTCAATATATTGGCCTACTTTCAGTATAAGAGCTAAGTTTTATCCCCATCCCAACCTAGGAGGTAAACAAATGACATTCACAATAAAGAGAAAAATTCCGTTCACAGTCACTACACATTCTATATTGTTTAATTCTCCAGTTAGTCTAGTATTTGTTTCTGAAAATGGTACTAATAAGCAAGTGGCACAAGATAATGTTATGTGCCTAACACAATATCCTGCTCAGAATAACAGCGCAAATGCTAAACTCATAATTTTTAAAAAGCCTCTTCTGGTCCAATCATTCATTGAACACAACTCAGATATTTTAAAAATATATTTATTTATCCACTCTCTTATGTACGTTCATGAGATTTTGTGTATTTTATTTTTATAACACGTTTGTAATGTGTTTTTAATTTATTAAATATTTTTTCTTAAATTTATTTTTCACAATAATGATATGTTAGTGACATCTTGGTGGCATAAAAACAACCATTTTACTATGCTCAGAAAATCCATGGGTCACTTAGGAAGAATTGAATGGCTGAGGGTTGAAACCTTCAAGACCAGCTGATACACTAACTGAAGCAACTGCTTCAATCAAGTGTCTGTCAACTGGGCTGAGAAGGCTCAAGAGGCCGCACCCTGGAGTCTGGACTGGAGTACACATGTTGATGATTCATGTATATGATCTGGACCTCTCACAGCATGGCTGGTGAGTTCTGAGATGGCGTATTAAGAGAGAGAGCCTCCAGAAAGTGACGACACCAAGATGACCATGTGAAAGCTACATGCCATCTGTGATGTCACCTCAGAAGTCATTTAACATCCCTCCTTTATGACCCAGTGTTTAAAGCAATAAAAAATAAACCCAGATTTAGGATGTGGGGACAAGAACCCACAGCATTACAGAGAGATTTTAATACCTGTGATCTACAGATTTGAGACACTGGAGAGCTAGATGCTAGCTTTTCTCAGATAAGGGAAATGGTGCCCAGAGATTTTATTAGACTTATCTAAAATAGTTGAACAAGAAAGGTAAACAGCCTCCTTCAAATTCTGGTATATTTAGCTCCAAAGCCTATTTTCCTTCAGAAAAATAAGGTTCAGAGAAGTGAAATAAATTGTCTTAAATTGCACAAATAGCATTATAACCTAGCATTGCACTTACTATAGTAGTCTCTGCAAATATTTGGGGAATATGTTCCAAGACCCCAGCAGATGCCTGAAATTGAAGATAGTACCAAACTCTCTATATACTATGTTGGTTTTCTATATTTACATACATATGAAAAAATTTCATTTATAAATTAAGCACTGGGGCACCGGGGTAGCTCAGTGGGTTAAGCTTCTGACTCTTGATTTTCTCTCAGGTCATGATGCCAGGGTTGTGCGTTCAAGCCCAGTGTTGGGCTGCATGCTGAGTGTGGAACTTGTTTAAGACTCTCTCTCTCTCTCTCTCTCTCTCTCTCTCTCTCAAATAACTTTAGAAATAAGAGATCAAAATGAATAACTAATAATAAATTAGATCAATTATAACAATGTTTTGTAATAAAAGTTATGTGAATGAGTCTTTCTCAAATTATCTTATTTTACTATATTTGCCCTTCTTGTGATGATGTGAGATGATAAAATGCCTATGTGATAGGATAAAGTGAGGTAAATAATGTAGGTATTGTGACTTAGCATTAGACTGCTACTGACCATTTGACAATATGTTAGAAGAAAGATCATCCATTTCTGGACCACAGTTGGCTGTAGGTAACTGAAATTGTGGAATGTGAAACCACAGATAAAGAGTGGCTGCTGTACATGAAATACATACCCTGTTCAAGAAAAAACAAAGCAAATATACCTATAAGACATGGTTGGAGTAATTTTTAGTTTCTAGGCTCTAATGTACTGTAATGATTGCTTAGTTATGCATCATATATGTCTTGCTCCACGGCACTCACCATTAAGACTAATCATATTATTTTTATTTCTACAAAGTAAATTACAATGAATTACAGTTGCTAACTACCAGAGAAACAGCAAATTCATTGTCATCCTTATAAGGATCTTCTCTCTTCTGGACAGTTCATAAAACATTGATTGTAGATGGTTCAAAATGACACCCTTATTTCTATTCCCAGAGTGTGGTAGTAGCAGGGGTCTCTCACTCCAGTCCACCTCCCAGTACTTATTACTTCCATATAATCTACTACATATATCACATCCATCTTGGAACGTGTCTCTAGAAATTCTGCTACCTGCTCATCCATTTGCAGCTCAACATAGAAATTTGAAGAAGGAAAGGTCTACAGGTTGCACCCAAAGTTTGGTACTTATTTCAAATGAAGGTACATCTGATTTTGGCAAACTCAGCTGCAAATTTGGTCCCTAAATATTTAGGTAATCTTTTCTGACTTAAATTTCTATATTTTCTCTTTTACTAACTCTTTATTTTATTTTATTTTATTTTATTTATTATTTTTTTAAGTAGTCTTCATGCCCAGCACAGAGCCTAGTACGGGGCTTGAACTCATGACCCTGAGATCAAAACCTGAGCTGAGATCAAGAGTTGGATGCCCACTGAGCCACCCAGGTGACTCTACCTGTATTTATTTTAAAGTTGTTTTTTTTTTTACATTTATTTATTATTGAGACAGAGAGAGACAGAATCTGAAACAACCTCCAGGATCTGAGCTGTCAGCACAGAGCCTGATGCGAGGCCTGAACCCATGAACTGTGAGATCATGACCTGAGCTGAAGCTGGATGCTCGACCTACTGAGCCACCCAGTCGCCCCTATTTTAAAAATTAAATAATAATATATTTGAAATGAAATGAAGTAATAACCTAGCCTAATCTTTAAAGCCACATCAAGGAAGAACTTTATCAATTTTTGGATCTATTTGGTCAAACAAAGGAAGATTAACATCACTCAGCAGGCAATGACTACTTTATGGATGGGGATTATAATTTAACAAACACTTCAAAGTGACCAATAGATTACAAGTATTGTAGGGGAACCTGGTTTGCTCAATTGGTTTAGAGACTTACTCTTGCTTTCAGCTCAGGTCATGATCTCACTGGTTAGTGGGTTTGAACCCCCAGGTGGGCTCTGTGCTGATAGTGTGGGGTCTGCTTTGGATTCTCTCTCCCTCTCTCTCTGCCCCTCCCCAACTCACTTGTACATGTGCTCACTCGCTCTCTCTCAAAATAAATAAATAAAATAAAATTTTATTTTATTTACATTTTTAAAAAATTTAAAAAATGTGGGGCAGCTGGGTGGCTCAAGGGGTTGAACATCAGACTTTGGCTCACATCATGATCTCAGTGGCTTGTGAGTTCAAGCCCCCCATCAGGCTCACTGCTGTCAGCATAGAGCTGACTTTGGATTATCTGTCTCCCTCTTTCTCTGTCCCTCTCCTGCTTGTGCTCACTCTCTCAAAAATAAATAAACATTAAAAAACAAACTAAAAAGAAGATTGCATGTAATGTAACATAATTATAATTTTCTAAAACCTATTAGCCATGAGAAGTATGATTAAAGAGATAAGGATGATGCTAAAATTGAATTTTGAAAATTCCCTTACTCATTGTTCATTATCAGTTTAGGCTTGTTTATGCCTCTTAAACTTTGATACCTCACAGGTGACATACAATCCTGGTTAGTACAATTTGAATAACAATTTCAATATTGAGCTCATTCTTCATGACTGTCACCTTAAGAAAAGCCCACTTTCTTATCTGACACATTATCTAGGAGGTTGAGGATATTGTCCATTTGAGTTTAGGACTTAAGTTCCAGCACCCAATTACTGCATTCAGCATGCCCCATTATTTTTCCTCCTTCCATTTCTATCAGATAATTAAAAGTAGAATATCTATCAAATTACTCCTTTAAAATGAAAATCCTTTATATAATCAAGGATAAGAAGAGTGATAATTAATTCTCTAAATATCTGTGAAACATCCCTAGAAGACTTAAGAAAAAGTTAGTATTTAGAGTGCACGATCATTGACAACCATAAACAATATAGCATAGTCTATATTGGTAAGATATTGAAAATGAATGAGAATGATATGTTCAAAAAAAAACAAAAAGAAACTTATATATTTATTCTGCTTTATGAAAGTTATTTCTCCCCAAAGATTCTTATAGATTCATATGGAATTTATCTAATTGTCACTAAGTTCATAATAATCTTTAAAATAGTATTCTAATCCCATCATACACAGATTTTTGTTTTAGTTTCTAAAATATATCAATAATAAATAAAAAAATAATAGTTTGTCATCATATATTGTCAAGTGATTAATTTTAAGTCTGAAATCAGATATATTGAAAAAAATTCAGTCAGGATAAAGAATTAAAAATGTATTTTAATTTAAATGTATTAATCTCTTGACATTAAATTCTCATTATCTTAATTTCATTCATTAAAATAAAAATATAAAGTGGTGCCTGGGTGGCTCAGTCAGGTCAGGTAAACATTTGACACTTGATTTTGGCTCAGGTCATGATCTCGTGTTTAGTGAGTTCCAGGCCAGCATTGGACACTGCACTGGTAATGCAGAGCCTGCTTGAGATTCTCTCTCTCCCTCTCTGCTCCTCACCCCTTCCTCTCCTCTCTCTCTCTCTCTCAAAATAAATAAACATTAAAAAAAATAAAATAAAATAATACCCCGAATAGTCAAAGCAATCTGGAAAAAGAAAACCAAAGCAGTAGGCACCATAATCCCAGACTTCAAGCTGTATTACAAAGCTGTAATCATCAAGACAGTATGGTACTGGCACAAGAACAGACACTCAGATCAATGGAACAAAAGAAAGAACCCAGAAATAGACCCACAAACATATGGCCATTTCATCTTTGACAAAGCAGGAAAGAGTATTCAATGGAATAAAGACAGTCTCTTCAGCAAGTGGTGATGGGAAAACTGGACAGCAACATGCAGAAAAATGAATCTGGACCACTTTCTTATACCATACACAAGAAAGCAGGCAAGAATTATATTCTATTAAAAATAGAACTACCCTATGACCCAGCAATTGCACTACTGTGTGTTTATTCAAGGGACACAAGTATGATGTTTCGAAGGGACACATACACCCAAATGTTTATAGCAGCACTATCAACAAGAGCTGAAATATGGAAAGAACTCAAATGTCCATCAAGGGATGAATGGATAAAGAAGATGTGGTATATATATATAATGGAGTATTACTCTGCAATAAAAAAGAATGAAATCTTGCCATTTGCAACTACATGGATGGAACTAGAGGGTATTATGCTAAGCGAAATTAATCAGCCAGAGAAAAACAAATATCATATGACATCACTCATATGAGTGATGAGGACTTTAAGATACAAAACAGATGAACATAAGGGAAGGGAAGCAAAAATAATATAAAAACAGGGAGGGGGACAAAAATATAACAGACTATTAAATATGGAGAACAAACAGAGGGTTACTGGAGGGGTTGTGGGAGGGGCAATGAGCTAAATGGGTAATAAGGGGCCTTAAGGAATCTACTCTTGAAATCATTGTTGCACTATATGCTAATTAACTTGGATGTAAATTTAAAAAATAAATTAAAAAATAAAATGAAATAAATAAAAATATAAAATTAACAATGTCTTCTACGTTAACTATGTAATATCATTAAGTAATTATATCAAAGCAAGTAATATATATATTAACTAGACCTCAGTGTTTCTTAAGGTATATTACAATGGCATTTTCTTTACCTCAGAGCTGTGTGTTAAAAGTTATTTTTATTTTTTCTTTGGTTTGAACCAAGCACCTCAAAAAAAAGCCACCTGAAAACATCAAGAAGCCATGAAAATATGTTTATGTATGTGTGACGGTAGATAATCCCCTTATGTGTGCACAATCAACTTAAAAACTTTTCACAAAGCTGGTTGGTTCCTCACTCTTTTGATTCAGAAGATTTGAAAATGCTTATACTCTGCCATTTTTTTTTAAATCGCATTTCCAAATTTTGTAAACATGCAGAGGAATAAACTAATAGTTTATTAGAATTTATTTATTTAAATCTGAGAGAATGTACATTTGAGCATATGGTGAAGACTAGTTCTGCCACATGAACACAATTAGATATGCTTTAAGGAAAGCAGACAGCTGGCATATTTGAAACCGTTGATATACAGAATGTAGATTTGAAGCCATTCACAATAAATCAATGTTCCCTGATTCAATAAAATATGACCATTTAAAATTATACATAAAGTCACTTGCCTGTGTCTAAGAAGTAAAATTGTGTATTATTTACCTCTAGAATCAAGCAATATTGCCATGTACAGAGTGGCCCTCAAAAATAACGCATTACATTATCAATTTTAGTTATACGATAGTCAAGGTTATTAAATCCTACCCTGGGTCCAAATCAGAATAAAATAGCCCTTTTTCTACTTATATCAAGGATTTCATGATATGATATAATATGACATGATAATTAGTTACCTTTGCTGATTTTATCTTGACAGAGTAGCCATTATTAGCTATGTTTTTCTTTTAAAGTACAAAGCAATCAACTTTATTCAATGATCGGCACTTATTACATAAAAGCCCCTCCCCCTTCCCTTGAATGGATACTACAAATATTCCCGGGCAGCTAAAGGTGTTCTCTTAGCATTCTTATCTCTCGCTCATTCAATTAAAAACTAACACAGGCACTGATGTGAAAGGATTTGGCCGATGAAATTAAGGTTACTAATCAGGTGGATTTAAAATAGGAAGGTTAGCCAGGGTGATCCAGGTCAGTCCTGCATAATCAATTGAGCCCTTAAAAACAGAAAAGTCCGTCAGAGTTGCAGAGAGTGGAAAGCAAAGAAAGGTGAGGCAATTGGGGATGTCAGAGAGATTTGAGGTATGAAAACTTGACTCATTGTTATTGGCTTTGAAATGAAGAGAAGGACTACAAACCGAGGATGTGGAAAGGCTGTAGAGCGTGAGGGTGAGCCCCTGTTGTGAGGCTCACAGCTAGCAAGAAAATGGGGTCTTCGATTCTACAGCCTGGTGAGATTGGGATCAGATTTTTCCTTAAAGTTTACAGCAATGAGCACATCCTTGCCTACACCTTGTGAGACCCTGAGGACCCAGCTCTGCCTGCTTGGACTTGGGATTTATGGAACTGTTAGATAACAAATTTGTCTTCTTTTAAGCTGCTAAATTTGTTAAGTCAGCATTAAAATACAACACACGCATGTATGTACACTCTTAGATGAATCCAGAAATATATACACTGGCTTTAAAGGTAAAGTAGTTTATATAAGAAAATAAATAGCTGGATATGCTATATTCCTTCATGAAAAACACACTTTACACCTTTTAAAAATGAAGAGGAATAAAAGAGAAATGAAGAAACAGAGATATAAAACATACTATCAAAGCAAAAATAGCAGTAGGCAAAGTTAATTGGACAAGGAAGACTTTATTTAAGATGATTGCAGAATGGTAGAGACTCTGAACTCTGCTGAAACAAAATGCAGGATGGATCTAAAGCTTTGGATTGAATTAGTGGAAAAGTCTTGAAGGATGTTGGTGGGGATGTTGGTCAATGGGATGTGTTAAGGGATCGGAGTGACTTATTCTGATTTAGACATTTTTTTCCCACAATTAGGCCATCTGTGTTTGCTTACTGATGCCCATCAGAGCTAGTCTTCTATCTTCCCAAGGATACTGGGAGATAGTGTCCTTATCTACTTTGATGTTTGCATTTCATAGACATGGTTTCCAGGTTATTGAAAAATACATTTCCTGGGTTGTAAAATTATCAAGAAGGTGAGAGAAGATATACATACATTTCAAAGATGCAGAGAAGGAATTTACAATTACCAGTTTTCTAAAGTAGATGCTCTAAGAAAATGAGGTCAGTTTTTAAGACTCAGGAAGAAACTTATGTAAAGTTTAGTTAAATTGAAGAGACTCATCTTTTTTAAAATTTTTTTAATGTTTTATTTATTTTTGAGAGAGAGAGAGCGTGAACAGGGGAGGGTCAGAGAGAGAGGAAGACACAGACTCTGAAGACAGGCTCCAGGTTCTAAGCTAGATGTCAGCACAGAACCTGACGCAGGGCTCGAACCCACAAACCGCGAGATCATGACCTGAGCCAAAGCCGGACACTCAACCAACTCAGCCACCCAGTCGCCTCTGAAGAGAACCATCTTGATCAATATCTTAAAGTGTCAGTACTGATCTAAGCATTTAAATTATAACTATATTTATGCACTTACATGTTATATTTTAATATATGACAACTGTGAACTACAAAATTTTTTCAGGTCTGATTCTGAAAATATAACAAATGAAAAATTAGAAATTTGGGGAATAATTTATCACTGTTAGGTTTCCACCCCTTTTCAATACAACTAGTATATTACTAAATATAGTAAACTATGATGAGATTAAAATGCATCTGTAGTCATTATTGAAGTGTTACTGGAATGTTATCAAAGGGTGTAGTCTTAGGAAAACAGTGGCCTAATAGTCCTACTATATCTCTCACCTAGTAGAAAAGACAGTAGTTTCTGTAAGAACATCCAAGGTTCTAGTCTCAGTTAACCATTCTGTTTCGTGGGTGTTTTTGAATCTTTAATTATTCTATTTTGTTTATTAGTCTTTCTAGTGGCAAAAATCCCTCACAAATTAAAAAAAATTGAGTTTATTTATTTAGAGAGAGACAGAGACAGAGTGAGTAGGGGAGGGGCAGAGGGAGAAGGAGAAAGAGAGAGAATCCCAAGCGGGTCCTCACTGTCATTGCACAGCCTGATGCGGGGCTCAAATCCAGGAAGCTGAGAGATCATGACCTGAGCTGAAATGGAGAGTCAGATGTTTAACCGACTGAGCCACCCAGGCGCCCACCCTCACAAAATTTTAAAGTAAAAGTGCTGTAATATAAAGTTAGGTAGTATCAAACATGATTAAGTTAACACATGTTATAAATCTGCCATGTCAACATTTAGACCTCAAATATGATTTGTCTTTAGCAAATAGAGTATATTAGTTTAAAATAATTGTGTGGATGTTTGTAAGCACATGAACATAGAACTGAGTTATCATTAATTTAAATATGACCAGCAAACAGTGGAGTATCTGCTTAAATACAGAAGTTAGATTTTTTGTTTTTCACATCAATATACATTAATGAATTTATTGTATTTGGAATGACTGTTAATCCAATATTATGAAATGCACAGTGTGCGAAAAGAGTTTGTAAAGAGAATACATTTTTAAAATAGTAACTGTACCTCTTAAAAATGATGCAGATGGCATTTTATTGTACTTGTAGCCAGCATTGTGGATTTAATTATTGGTGCTAGTTATATGTTACTTTTATAACATATAACTTAATGACATCATGTTTTGTTATGTTCAGAAAATATAGCCTATAATGAAAAGCATAATATAATCTTGTTTTCATTCATGTTATTCTTATAGTTTTTCCCATGATGTGTAGATCATTAATATTAATATACATGCCATTTGCAATATATTGGTAGTTAGGCTTTCTTGAGTGTACTTTACCTGGCATGCATTCCAAACAACTCCTTCAACCTAAAGCTATGCTGGTTCATCATGGTAGCCACTAGCCCCTCGACTCTTTATTTTAAAAAATAATTTAAATTTATATGAAATTATGTATTATGCTTCTCAGTTGCAGTGACTATTTGACCACTTTGCAAGTGCTCAGTAGCCAAACCATTAGTAGCTACTAATATTGGGCAGCACATATTAATCAACATTTTCTTCACTGATGATAGTTCCATTAGACAGGGTCAATTTAAAGACTATGATTGCTGGGGCACCTGGGTGGCTCAGTCAGTTAAGTGTCTGACTCAATTTTGGCTCAGATTATGATCTCACTATTCATGAGTTCGAACCCCACATCTGGCTCTGTGGGTCAGGGCAGAGCCTGCTCGGGTTTCTCTCTCTCCCTCTCACTCTCTCTCTGTCCCTCCCTTACACCCTCTTTCTCTCAAAATAAATAAATATTTTTTTAAAAAGAAAAAAATGTAATTGCCAAATCAATTTGATAGTGACTACAAGCATGCAAAATACAGCCTAACACTTTGGTTTTCATTACTATAATGCAAAACTTAATCAAAATGAAAATACAGATGGAGCTTTATCCCATGCAGTTAAATAATTTTTGTGATGTTACTTTTGACGTGAGTAAAAAAAATGCACAAGAACTTCTGCAACCCATTGATATACCTATTACTCTGTGAACAACTGGTTTTGTCTGAACAGCAATTATAAATACCGGGCCTTGAACTCCCAAGAAATATATCACAGGGGAACTTCTAACACTCACTTTCTCATAGTATTTTAAAATAATTTAATTAACATTTCCTCATTGCTTTTTAAAACATGAAAACATGAATTTTTGTCAATTAAATGAACCTTCATATTTTTAATCCTGTGTATTAGATCATTAAGAATAGCACATGTAATAGCATCAATTCACTTAATTCATCTAAAATGGCAATTTAGTTAGATAATAAGCTTTATATTTAAGCTTTTCTACTCAAAACCAGCTACTTAAAATTCCCAGAATACACTGTTTTAAGCACTGTAGTTAACTTTCCAAATTTGTTCACCCTGTGCCACTGAGTTGTAACAGCAAGGTGTGATTTAGAGAAATAACCTTGCCACAAAGGCAAGGATGTCTTGTTCTAAGGGGAGTTACATAAAGGATGCCATGATTTGTTTAAAAATACATGTGACTCAATATGGACTGATGACTTTAAGGACAGATTACTGGTGATGCCTCAGAAAGTTTTCCCTTCATCTTATGAGAAACAATTGAGACATTAAAGTGACTTTGTGACCCACATAACCTCATATCCTTCTACTATCGGTGAGAGGAAGTAGCCTAGATATACAAGGAATATGAGTTTATAAAAACAGAATTGACATTAAATTCATTTGCACTAGAACTCTGCCTAGCAATTAACTTTGGTGTCTGAAAAGCAGTGACTTTCCTTATTGTATAATTGGTTTAATTTGGGTCTCTGTTACTAAGACCAAGAAATAGATGATAGAAGGATGGATGGAGAGATAGATAGACGGATGGATAGATAGACGGATGGATTTCTCCTTGCCTCTCTAGTCCTCATTTGCTCTGCCTGGAATGCCTATCTAATGTCTTTTACTACTTAGTTTCTACCCATTCTTCAGATCCAACTGAAATGTTTCCACTTCCATACAATATTAACCAATCACATTATAAAAGAAACCCATAACCAATTACATTATAAAGAAACACACAATTTGTGCAAATAATTGTTTTCAATGTTTTGAAATCTATTTAAATGTTTTTATCATGCTAGCAAAATTTAAACAAAACAAATATAAATATGTTTTGTTTATGTTTAAATCAATATGAATTAATAATGACGTTAAAAACACAAATCAAGGGGCGCCTGAGTGGCTCAGTTGGTTGAACGTCTGACTTCGGCTCAGGTCATGATCTCACAGTTTTAGGAAACTGATTGAAACTACAGAGGTAAAATTTTTATAATTATTTCTCTTTCAATGTTTTTATCAATATATTAATATTGAGAATTTGTAGCTATTTTATTGCTGAATGCTATTTGGGATAAAAATTTCCAAGTTCAGATGACTTTATACTCTTAGTTAATAACACCACGTAAAGAATATTATTGTTTATCAATGTCCTGTCTGCTGTGTCACACTGATAATTTTTCATGGAGAATCCTAATGATTTAGGTGTCCTGTTATAATTTATTAATCACAACATGCAATGTAATGTGTTTTCACTGTACTTGAAAGGTGGGCCCTGTTGCATAACAACTGTATCAAGAGAACAGACTCAGTGGGGCGCCTGGGTGGCTTAGTTGGGTAAGCGTCCCACTTCAGTTCAGGTCATGATCCCCCAGTTCATGGGTTCAAACCTGAGTCCAGCTCGGTGCTGACTTCTTAGAGCCAGGAGCCTGCTTTGGATTCTGTGTCTCCCTCTCTCTCTCTCTACTCCTCCCCCACACGCACTCTCTTTCTCTCACTCCCTCAAAAAATAAATAAATAAACAACAACAACAAAAAAAGAAAACAGATTCAACGATGATTTCCCTTTCTTTTTTATTTTTTTAATGTTTATTTATTTTTGAGTAGAGAGACAGAGCATGAGCAGGGGAGGGGCAGAGAGAGAGAAAGAGAATTCTAAATGAGCTACTGGCTCTGAGCTGTCAGCACATAGCCTGAACAAAGCCTGATGTGGGGCTCAAACCCACAAACCACGAGATCATGATCTGAGCTGAAGTCTGATGCTTAACCAACTGAGCCACTCATGCCCCTTAATGATTTACCTTTCTTAAACAGAACAGTGATTCATTTCTGATTTTCCTTTCTAAATTAAACATATATCTAATAACCCCTGAAGTAAGAATTAATTTAAATAAATATTTAAGTAATTATATTTTTTTGGAAATTTGTTTAAAAGCTAAAATTGTTTAATCTACAATTACTAATTAAAATATAAACTATTAGAGAAGCTCAAGACACGCATATAATACATAGTTTGAATAAGTGAAGATGCAATGTACATTATAAAAGGAATATTAAAATAAATATATGTTGAAGCATTTTATTTGTACACTTTAGACTAATGATGAATGCCATGTCCTACAAATTACTTCAGAATGGAAGATAGTATTGACTTACATTGTCACCAAGTAAACAAATGGAATCTTCTTGATATGTGGCTTGACCAAGAGGTTCAATTTAATTGGGATGTTCCTAAATCTCTTTACTTGTCTTGCTGTGTCTGTCTCTTTCTTGATTTCTTGGCTCTGCTTTCCTCTGTGTTAGCTTAATTTTCAAGCAAGCTTTCTCCATGTGATAGAAATTCCCTACTATTTTTGCCCCCTTCTTTAATTTAAAAGTTAAATATTAGATATTTTGAATCTCCTGTAGCCATTTTCTGATTTTAAATGAAAACAACAACAATAAGGAACTATTCTGTTGGATACTAGGACATTGTCAGTTCAAAGGACAATGTTTAGAGCAAGCAGCAAAGTTGGCTGCAATATATCAGAATTGCCAGACCATAGGAGACTCTCCCTCCCTCACTTGTACATGCTCTCTCTCAAAAATAAATAAAATATTAAAAAGCAAACAAACTTAGAAACTGAAAACTCACTTAAAATGATTGTAATGGAATTTAATGATATGACAATATAAATTAAATAAATGTTATCTAGAAATCCCCTCCCTATCATTCATAGTGATTCTGTCTGGAAATATATCTTGTTACCAGTAACCACATCTTTAATATCTTTTAATTTCTCTTCACTCCATGGTTGCTATCCTTTGCAGATTGTCCTAATTTTAACTAAGACTTCCAACCTGGTCTCCCAAAATTCCATGCTTCAACCAGAATTATCTATCACACAAACTATAACCATTACCTAGAGAATGTACTCTAAACTGCTTTATACGATTAACAAATTCCATCATCTTGATTCTACTTGGTGCACCTCCGTACACATCCTACTACCACATACTTAACTACATTTAGATCTCTGAAAGTATTATGCCTTTTTCACACATGAACATCATTTCAAATTCTGTCCACTTTGCCTGAATAGTCTTTTTTCCCCTTGCTTCACTTCTTTCTTTCCACCAATTTTGCCATGTTCAGGATTTAATTAGATATGATTTTCTTAAGAAACATTCCTTATCCTTAACCCCCTAAACTGGATTAAATGATCTTCATGTGCTCCCATAGCATATGATGTTTTGTACAAAATAGCATTTGTCAACTATTGGTTATTTTCTCTCTCTTCTACTAACCTACTGACCATGTGAAGGTAGGAAGCATATACTGTACCCCACATTATATTCTAGAGCTCTGTTCTGCTATCCATAACTGAAAGTGGAAAGAACAACTAAATCAGTAAATCAATTATTTATAAATAGCAAATTTAATTATAATATTTAAAAAAATTTTTTAATTTATTTTTGAGAGACAGAGACAGCGCGAGCAAGGGAGGGTCAGAGAGAGAGGGAGACACAGAATCCGAAGCAGGCTCCAGGCTCTGAGCTAGCTCAGCACAGAGCCCAACGCGGGGCTCAAACCCACGAACCGTGAGATCATGACCTGAGCTGAAGCCGGACGTTCAACCGACTGAGCCACCCAGGCGCCCCTCTAATATTTTTAATTAATATAACCGATGACTGTTGCTTCTGACTTGGCTATTCTTCTAAAAGTATTTCCTTGGGAAATTTCTTTATATGCTGAATCTCAATATAAAAACTAATATAAAACTTATCAAAACAAATAAACAAAACAATATAAATCAAAGTTTTATAAAGGCAGAACTGATCCAATGTATCCACTCTTGAAGTGAATATGAATTTTTGATAGAATTTAGCAGAATGCTTTCCAAAATTATTTGTTTGCATTTTCAGCAGTTTTGTGTGTTTGCTCACTTTCCCATCCATAGCAATATTTGTGTTATCACATATTTTTAATTAGTCTTAAAAAGCATAAGGAAATACCATGTGTCCACACTAATTTACATTTGATTAACTGTTAGTGAGTACATGTATATTTTCCTATTTATTAGGCTTGCTTATTTATAATTTTTCCTTTGAATGCTATTTAAGATATGGTGGACAGATTTTTTACAGAATGGACTTTTTCTGTCAGCATATCTTGTACTCTCGACCACCTTAGCTGATTTCTAAAAAGCCTTTTCTTTGTGAAAAACTGAAAGATCAGCTGGTGGATGAATGAGGTAGCATTGCCTCATTCATATGTCTGATGGTTCAATGGTTACTGGCTGTTTGCTAGCCGGATGGCTTCAGTTCTCAGAAAGTGCCTCATGAACTTGAACTTATTCCAATGGTAGTCTCAGGTTTCCAGAAGATAAGCCTCACTTTTCAAGTTCATTTCAAGTCTCTGCTTATGCCATATTTTTTTTGCGTCCTCACAGCCAAAGCAAGTGACATAATAAAGCCAGGAATCATTGTGAGAGGGGACCACCCAAATGCTTCCTGGGAGTTGTGAACAAATTAGAAGCCAATGTAGTGTTGATTTAACATAGTGAATAAGATGGAGCTCCCTGGAATAACATCTGCTTCATTCAGGACATCTGGAATGGGACTAAAGTGAAAATTATCTATACTGAGGGTGAACAAATGAGATCATAAATGATTATTACACTTTTAGGAGAACATATACTAGGAGAGACCATCGCTTAAGTTATCTGCCCTCTTGCCTTGAATCTTGTTGGAGATTGAGGTCAGCAATTGAAGAAAACTTTGACTTATTGGACTTGTAGCATCAATCTTGGAGCATATGTGAGTACACTTTTTTTTTCACAATAAGATAGAGACTCCAAACTCTAGTGGAGACATAAAAAGAGTGCACAAACATACCAGTGGTGTAAGGTGTGGGCACCATTTATGCACCACTTCAAATACTCTTGGGCCCGTCAGTCTACAGAATTTAGCTAGTTATCCTAGCTCAGGTAAGTGCTGTGGCACAAGACTCAGTAGACTCTGGCCAAGATCACATAGGTGTACCCCAACACCTCTTCTCCCCACCTCAGTCTGAATGGTGCATCCTCTTTCCATCTGCCAGAGGAAACATGTTAATGTTGAGCTGTGACATTCAGAGGCTATGCATATGTAGCCATGGAATACAGATAGACTGACATATTTTAAAGTGGATATTTTAAATTTGAATACAAATTTGTTAAATCAAATGTCCTGTGCATTATCCAGTAAATCTCTGCTGGACTTCACTTGCTAAAACATTGGGTTACCTTTATAAAGTATTGTAGTTGAATTTAAAGATATGGTTTTAAATCATATTATATAATTCTTATAGTTTATAAAAACACACAGTATTACAGAAACTATTTGAAGTCATTTAGAGTGCTGCATACAGTGCTGAGTAACAATGAAAAATTACACTAATTGCCTTTGTTATAAACATAGTGATTTTTCAGTACCAATATATGTATGGGTGCAGGTGTAATTTAAAAGACTCTCATTATATTTTCTTTATTGACCTATGGTTTTTTAAAGTAAACATTATGAAAAATAGATCGCATTCACTGGTTTAAGTAGAAGAGATGACAAAATGTTTTGCCTGAATCTCTGTTGTTAATCTTGGCCCATATGTAATCATTTTACAGATGTAGGTATGTGTCTAAATCTTAAACACAACACCCTTTAAAAACACACCTTTTAATTTTGCAAATATGAATTAAGGGCAAATTTAGCATTTTATTATTTCCACCATTGTCCCCGAATATACCATTTCTTTGTACTACTATGGTTAAAGGTGGGTGTTGTAAGTTATTTGCATGTTATTAATTAATCTAAGACTACCTGCAAATGTAAAACTATTCATGATTTAAAAATAACTTATGAGTCATCTTAAGTAAAATAATAGCTCAGTAAATCAAATCACAAATGAATCACTACCAATTAATTACATGTTATTTAATAAATTTATTTATTTAGAGGCCAATTAAAAGAAATTTTGCATAATAAAGAATTAAGACTTAATTCATTCCTGTTTGTCCATCTTCTTCTTTCTTCACTTCACTCCTTTCTTCACTTAGATTTTAAGCTCTTGGGTGGAAGATCACATTTTTTTCCTTTTCATTCTCTTCCTTCTCCCCCTTGAACTCCCCCTCTTCCTCACCTTCCCATTCCCCCTCCTCCTCCTCTTTGTCTTCTTACTTCTTCTCCTCTTCCTCCTTCCATCTGTCTTTCCTCCACATTCCCCCCTTTTTCTTCCATTATTCACAGTGCCTGGCAAATAGATATTTTTGTTAGATAAATGAACTTCTGGCTAACAGCTTTGGAGGAATGAAGGCTGCCATGACAAATACTACTTTTAATTTCAATCTCATTTCCAAATCAGTTTATATCATAATTAGTTAGCAATGATGCCAAATGCAATTTTCCTGCATAATCATTACTTCCATGTGGGTTTTTTTTGTCTAAGGATGAAATAATCTCACCTAAAAATTAGGAAAAAATAGTTATAATTGTATATCTGATTTAAGAACAAAAAGGAAATTACACAATTCAAAAAGCATTTTAAAAAGAAATTGCCAAACATAGTATGTCCTTTATAGTTTCTTTCGAACAATGATTAAATGTCTTTCTGTTACTAAAGTACCTTAGGTATTAGTGATGATTGTGCCAGGAAGTATGAATCCTCTAACCTCTTAAATTTGCCAGCCAATATTCGCAAAAAATTATATCATTTTTACAATGATAACTTGGCATATAGATTGGAAAAAAACCCATAGTTTGAAGCCAAAAACAATGACCACATGCATTCATACATCTCTACAAAATTACAAATGGGAATTTTTTTATGTTATGCTTTTATGTTACATTAATTATAATAATAAACACAACATACCTGATAAGCATAAATTTAAATTGGCAAAAACAGGGATAATGTCAGGGTATTATTACTAGGCTTAAATAGTATGACCTTCTACAGAGCCTATGTTCTTAATGAATAACAGGAATAGAAGCCTGAGAAATGTTAAGAGAAAGCAACTCAAATTTATATTTACTGATGCAAGCCTCAATCAAAATAGATGGGACTTTAGTGAGGCCACTTAGAGAATATAATATGATTTCATATTTGAGGGATTCAGTAAACTGATGTCTGAGTCATCAAAAGAAGGAGAATCTCGAATCAACAGGTGGCAGTAAGGCACAACACAACATAAAGCTATGATCCAGGAAATGATTGTGGACAAAGAATATATGGGGATTTCCTATGGAGCAGAAGTGAATGAAACTTAAGAGAGAGCCAGAGATATCTAAAATAGAACATTGGAGAGGAAATGGAAGTCTGATCAAAGAAAAAGGGAAGCAAACAACCAAAAAAGTACACTGCAATTCTAAGGTTCTGAGTGAGGAATAATTAAATATTCAGAAAAAAGAAACATTCATCCTCTTTTAAGGAAATGCATGAGAAAATTCATTTTAAACATTGGCTAAATGTAGAAAACATGAATTATATATCTGGTGAAAAAGAAATGAACAATAAAACAAAGAGAGAGAGAGAGAGAGAGAGAGAGAGAGAGAATTGAAGACTTCCCCATTAAAAAAAAGAGAGAGGGGTGCCTGGATGGCTGTCAGTTAAGCATCTGAGTTTGGCTCAGGTCATGATCTCCCGGTTCGTAAGTTCAAGCCCTGCGTCAGGCTCTGTGCTGACAGCTCAGAGCCTGGAGCCTGCTTTGGATTCTGTGTCTCCCTCTCTCTCTGCCCTTCCCCCACCTCTCAAAAATAAACATTAAAAGAGAGAGAGAGAGAGAAAATAAAAAGTTGGTATCAAATATACTTTAAAAAAACCCAATGAAGTCTTCAGGCTAAACAAAATGGCACTAATTCAAGTCTATAGGAAAGAATAGGACCCCTTAATTTATTTTAAAATTAGAACTGTTTAAATCTATAATTATAACATAGTAACCACGGTTTGTAAAGAATATAAAATAAAATGTAGATATAAAATATATGACACTAATAAAAAAGAAAGGTGAAGAAATGGAACCCTATTAAACTTGGTGTATATTTCTAGAGTTAAGCCTGAATTATTCTAAAGCAGTTTGTAATTAGCTCAGATGTACATATAATCTATAGAATAACCACTAAGAAAAAAAAAATAAAAAAATATAGCAAAGAAATCAACCATGGAAATAAAATGATAGACACAGAAATATTTTCTTAACAAAAAAGAAAGCTGTGAAGAAGAAATCGAAGAGAACAAAAAGACAATAAATAGCAAAATGGCACTATGAATCCAACCACATTAATAATGAAATAAATTAATCATGGATGGAATAAAAAGTCTAAAACTCTGAAATTGTCAGACTGGAGTAAAAACAAGATCTAACTATGTGATCCCCAAACACATACAGGTTAACAGTAAAATGCCAGAAAAATGTTTACTATGTTTAGTGAGCCTAATAGAGTTGGGAAGCTATTTGAATATTAGACAAAACAAACAATTCAAGAAATAGCATTCATTTAAAACGAGAGACGTTTCATATGAGATTGTATATATGCATATCATATGTACACACACAGCGGCCAACTCTGGCCAACCTTGCGGCACCCCCCACATATCTAGAGGCCCCGCAGGTGCAGTGGCCCTGTGCCCCCGACCTGCTGTGCCATCGCACGGCCATCTCCCAGCTGCTTATCGCCAGGGCAAGCAGGTCCCCACAGAGCTGGCCCTGGAGGACGGGGAAGGGGGACCTCGGAATGCACCAGCCTGGGCAACCGCGTTCTTTCTGTGACCCTTGGTGCAGCCAAGGGCGTGGACCCCTCGTCGACGTGCCGCAGTGCCTGCCCAGGGACATCCAGGACACTGCCAGGCGGCTCCTGGAGGCTTTGAGCCCTTCCTGGCCAGCGCCACGTGGGGAACAGAGGCTCTGTAGACGGCGCTGATTGGCAAGGTAGGCGGCCTCCTGATCCTCCCCAAATGCAGCAGTTGCCGCATCTGCTGCCGCATTGTCCTCGGCAACCAGGGAGCCCTGTGCGAAATGTGCCAGCGCGGGAGTCAAGGCCGTATCAGAAAGAGGTGTCGTGCCTGCACGCCCTGGAGGATCGCTTCTCATGCTCTGGTCCCAGTGCCAGCGCTGTCAGGGCAGCCGGCCCCGAAGACGTCATCTGTATCAGTCCTGTGTCCTGTCGTCTACATGCTCAGGGAGGTGTGGAAGGACCTGGATGGAGACACAGAAGCAGCTTCTGAGACACTTCAGGCTGCCCAGCCCCGAGGTCTGCTGACTTCTGACCTCAGCAGACATTCCATGAGGGTCTTGGTGGTGGGTATTGTAAAATTAATAACGTTTGGGACTTTTGTTTTGAAAACTCTATGTGTAAATATTTGGGGAATATGTATGGTATACTCAACTTGATGACTTTAAATGCTACTTTTATCATCTAAAACTTTGTTATTTAGAAATTTGGGATTTTTTCTTTGAAAAGGTTGTCATAATTTATGATTGTATACATATTTGAGTGTTTATTTCTGTTACCATATCTCTCCATTAAAAACAGCATAAGGCAAAGAGAGCGGTCTCTGGAGTTTCCACAAAGACATATTGAGGGTATAATTTATATCAATTTTTACTGAGTGTTTATATTCATGTTTGTTTAATATTTCTTGAATGAAGACATCTCTCTTATACTTGGATTTGTACATACCTGCAAAAATTTCAGCCCCTTTTAAGAAAGAGAATGTGAACATGATGTCTTGATTCTGTTTGTCATTTACCTATAATATATCTATATACCTAACTTACCTAACTATATAACTACTATGCCACAGTTTCTATACTGGAATAAAGGACCCCATATTCTCTTCAACATCATATTACTACATGCTTGCACAAAGTAAGCACTTGATAACTATATTGTGAGAAGACTCCATAAGAAAGGAAGATAGTTAGGATTTGGGGGGGGGCACTGAATTTTCACTAATTTCTAAGTGAAACAGGTAGTGGAAATGAGAATAAACTTCAGAACATGCTATATATTTATTTCATATTAAATGCTCTAAGTTTTTTTAACAGTTAAAATTTAGCTCACAGTTCTCAAATTCCTGTATTTAAATGTCTAAATAGATTTACCCACTTGCATACCTATTCCTGTATTTGTGGATTTTTATATTCCTTTTTCACATATTCAAAGTGTTATTACCTAGCAACTACTTGAAAGCCCCAGGCTTTCAGCCAATACATTCCATTAATGTACATCAACCTATTACTCAATAACCAAGAAGAGAATATCCATTTCACCCATGTGAGTTTGATAATCTATAAAATGCATATCTATGTGAGAGTTGTACAGATCCTTTAGATGTTAAATGTAATTTCCTAGTTTAACCACATATTTTAAATTCATGTCAATATTATGCTGGTATATATCATAGCGTATCATAAATAATTTTTTAACTTTCAAGACATAGAAATGTATATATAATCATCATTACACTGAGGGTAAATCCATGCATATTTGGGGATGGAAAAATATTTTCACATTAAGGATTTAGTAAAATTCCAAAAAGTTTTCAAAATGAAATTACTAATAACCAAAAATAGCTTATTGTGATTATAGTTATAAAGATGTGATTAGTGAAGGAAGGGGGCTCCAATAAAGGATACACCTACAATAGCTTTATAGATACCTGCAGAAACATCTTATCCCAAGAAGAACAGCAAAACGGAAGTCAGAATCACAGTATCTTGGGGAAATGTGGAAGATATCCACATGATAGCAGCCAGTGTTTCTAATAAGCAAAGCAAAATAGTAATACAATAATGATATATCCAAAGGTATATTCATATAGCAGTTTAAAGTATGCAACACATTACACATTACTTGACTTGGTTTACATAATAACATTATAGAGGGACACGATAGTTATTTTCAACACTCCTTAAGAGAGATGGAAAAGAGCCATTTATCAAGTTATTGGAGGTAAAATTTTAAGCCCAAATTGTGTCAAATAACTATATACCTATCGAAAATCTTCTCAGTCCTTTTTCTGTGGCTCTACAGGTTGCGTGCAGACATTATCTAGGCTCTTGGAACCCGCTGCCTCTGTGCACTCTCAGCTTTCTGAACAGGGGCTTCCCTGCTACACCAGCATGTTATTTCCACAAAATGCCATTGGTACTCAGGCTCCTCTAGACCGTGACAATTTCTCAGTCTTTCATGGTTTTTGATGACTTCATCAGTTGGGAAGAATAGTGGTCCATACAAAATAGTGTTTTATAGAATGTCCCTTGTTTGGGACTTGTTTGATGTGTTTCTTACAATTAAACTGGGGATTATGGGTTTTGTGGAGGAAGATCACAGACATTAAAGACCATAATGTACATCTAATCTAATGTACATCATCACATCTAATCAAGGGCACCTGGTATCAACAGGCCATCACGCTGCGTGTTAACCTGGATCAGCTTGTTGAGTGTTTGTCACCATTTCTCCACTATGAAGTTATTAGTTTCCTCCCTTTCCTTACTGTACCCTTTGGAAAGAAGTCACGTTGCACAACCAGCACTTATGGGGTAGGAAGTTATGCTGCTCCTCTCTGAGGTCAAGTTTCTATAAAATTGTTTATAATTCAGCATGGGAGATGTTCTCTCCTATCTATTTATTGTCCCCTCTCTCTCTCTCTCTCTCTCTCTCTCTCTCTCATCTATCTATCTATCCTATGTATCTATTGTCATCTCTCTATCATCTATCGATCTATCTTCTATCATTAATAATTTATTATATATTTAAGCATATATTTGTGTTATGTGGACTTACAGACATTTACTTTGTATTCGAGGCTATGTTATTTACCTTTTTCTCAAATTGTTTCTGCTTTGGCCATTAGGACCTCATTTGGTTGCAAATAATGCCCCTTTGACATTCACAATTACTGTGGCTTTCTGAACACTTCCTCATTTTCTGGCACTGCAATACGCTCCATGTTCATTTTGTATATTCGTTGCCACAGCCCGAGAACCAGTCATTTCTTCAGGAAGTCATGGTTCCTTTTCATTGGTGAATGGTATTAGAAAACATGATCTGGACGCTAGTTACATTCATTGCTACTATAATGTCATTGCTCTGAGCCTTCTCAGATGACACAATAAGTATGTACACGTCTATACATTCACATATATATAAATATTTCCATATGTCTATATCTGTATCTATATTAAGCTCAACTTGAGTTCATATTGATATTTCTCATCTAATCCAGTAACTCATGGAGCATTCTAGCCCTCTTCCTTACGTATCTGTAATTCTTAACTCCAATAATGAGAAAATAAGAAACTTGACTCCCAGAACTCATCATCTTTAATTAATTGTTCAATTCCAGTATATTTAGTTTCAGAATTGTTAATTCATATCCCCATGGGAAGCAACTTTACCAAATAGAATACTACAGTGTGTTTAAAAATGGTGTTTTTTGTCATTGGTCTTAGTTTTATTCATCTCCAGAGTTGCTTAAGTCAGCATCTTTTCCTCCACCCTTGCATCCATATCTTTGTGTGGCTTGACAGCTCATTAGTTTTTTCTTATCACTGAATAGTATTCAAATGCATAAATGTATCACAATCTGTTTATCCATTTACTTATTTAATTGTCTTGGTTGCTATTAGTTTGGGGCAGTTTTAAATAAAACTATTATAAATATTTGTGTGCAAGCTTTTGCATGCACATATAATTTCAAATCAGTTAGGTAAATACCCAGTATCATTCTTGCTGGACACTATGATAAGACTATTTTGAAGATCTTGAAGTATATAGGACAGTGTCATGAAACCAATCTTTATCCTGTCCAAAATGCCAATAATGATTCATTGAGATAAAATTTGTAACCATTCTGTTTCCCTTAGAAAAATATTTCATGAACTACTGTGTCTAGAATAGTAAAAATCCCAAATTTTTGTGATAGTTACAGAACTGATATAATTTTTGTGAAACATATTGCTCATCCCGGATATGGGAAAATCATACAAACATACATGCCCACACTTACTCTGAACAGCAGTCTTAAAATCATACGTTGCAAATTGAGGCTTATTTTCCTCGTTTTCACTGCTGATCACTATAAGTACAAGCATAATACTTACCATGGCATAATAACATCTCTTTGGAAAATAAACATCTATGGTCATGAATTACAATGCATTGTGAAAATGGCACTTTCTTTGCAAAAACAAACAAACATGTTTTCCAATTCTATGATATCTATAAATTTGATATACTGTCAGCCAGCTACAGATTAATGTATACCTGAATCTTTTGTTCTGTGTACAGCCTTAAGGAATAGTTGAACATGTGTTTTCCCCACACAAGAAATAAAGAGGCTTTTGTGAAATACACCCTACTTATTTTTAACATCCATTCAACTAATCAAAGTAGAGTTCTAGGTTATTATGTTTATTCATTGTATAGCCACAGGCTTTATATATCAGTTTCACTCCACATACCACTGTGTTATTTTACTCAAGTCCAGTTTATAATTGTACCTGCATTTTAGTATTCTGTTTCACCTATTTTTCCACCTGACTTTTCCCTTCCCCAGAAAGATGTTATAACTTTTGTCTTTGGCAGGCTCATTAAAGTTGCTAAAAATGTATTTCTTAATCTTCTGTAATCAACATCTTTATTTTTTCTCCTCTGAAGAGATATCTGCATGTATGTCAACTGAGTAGAGATCTAAGTACTTCTAAGCCAGCCTCTGTACTGGTGAATAACTCAACAATCTAAGCCATGTTTGAGATAATCTTTGAATATGGATTGTAAAAATATTCTAAGTATCCTTGGGGAAATTTATAGGCCACACTATCTGGGAAAAAATACCTTGTATTATCACAATATTCTGTATAGCAGAAGAGTTTTGAAAGGTAAGAAATTTATGAATAATTATTCATAGTTTTATAAAGTTAAAATAAAATCTGTTGCTCAATTTCTGATTAATCAATATGCAAAAACACTTGAATCATTATTCAGACATGTGTTGAATTTGGAATAACTTCTAAGGAAATATTAGAGTTCCATACACAGTAATCAATAAGTCTTCATCATCCACTAAACTTCACTAATAATTTTCACTAATAATTATAGGCAACTCTAAGTGTCATGGGTTCAATAGCAACTCTTAAAGAAATTTGTCTGAACATACTTTTAGTTGCAGATTATTATTTAGCTTTAATGATTATAATATTTTGAGAAAATTCAAAACTTAATAAAACCAATAATAATAATATGTACTCATAATGAGTATTCAATAATGATGAGTGTTCATTCACAGTACTTAAGTTAAAATTTAAATATAGTAATCTTTAGTCATCATCAAGCACTATTAGAATTGGGAAATTATTCCAATTTAAACAATATTTAAGTGGTCAGCGGAAGATTTAACAGCATGAATAATATTTACTTGATTTTAAAAGAGTGGAAAAATATAAAATCAGGATAATGTAATCAATGACATGTAGAAGAAACTACAATACCTAATATTAATTTTTTCTTGAGTGCACTTTGTGTAGACATAATCCTAAAAGATTCTGGGCCTCAGCTATTCAAGTATGAAAGACTACTGGTACCTGACAAATGAGTCCATGAAACCCTTCTTTACAATCTAAAGTTTTTATTTATTCTTTGATTCAGAGCACATATTCAATTAAATTGAATATGTTAATTGTAATAGATTTCATTCTAACATACAACAGGACCTCGACCACATATGTAGAAGCAATGTAATCATTCATTTGGCAATTAAACTAGTAGTCTTGTTTGATGAACCGTGTCATTATTGGAAAGCTACTCATAGCCACTACTCATAACTACTCATTACCTTTGAGTTTAGAAGGGCTATTTTTTTCCATTTTCTATATAAAATTTCTTGATTTAATAAGGTTTCATAGAGAAACAATTCCATACCGATTTTCAACAACAAATTATTAAATTTCAAGGGAATTTTTTATATCCTTTAAATACTGACAGAAAGGTCTATGATGAATTGTAATTCCAGGTTTGAAAACTGCTTAAGTCAGATTGAAAATATCCATGTAATAAATAATCATTTGATTTGATTAGAAGAAGAAGCATAGTCTTAACATTGTTATTTCAGGTGATATGTGACTGTAAGAATTCTTCAGTTAAATGACAAGTCAGTGGTTTTATATGGCCAAGACATTTATGCATACATAGGATAATCCAAATACACATATTTAAGTGATACGTTGCCCATTAAAGTTTTGAATTATATGGAATGACATCTTAAAGGATATTAGAAATTAAAAGATTAGAAACTAATATGTCTTAACACAATATTGAATTTTATGAGACAAAATTTAAGAATTTTTAAAAGTCATAGTATTTACAATACCATTAAAGTTGTTCCATTCTTTCTGAAAACTCAAAATATTCACTAGAAAACCCTATAAAATAGTTGCCAAACTCATGTAATTTTTGTGCTTTGTTGTTATATTGCCACTTCAGATTACAGTATAGTCAAATAATGATGTTTAGGTAAACCTTTAGTCACCTCGTAGATCATTTTTGGCAGTAAGGCTAATAAATATAAATAATTCAAATGAAACCCTCAGTGAAATTAGTGACTGAAGAAAAAGTTGCTAATTGCAATTAAATAGAAATATTTCATTTTGGCAGCAAATATTTTTGAAACTCATAGAGATAATTTTTTGAACAATTAGTTTAGTATGTTTTCTCATAGAGGTTTAGTGACTAATTTTTTTCATCACAGTAAGTTATATGGCTTCTGTGTATGTGCATTTTGTTTTTCAAAAGTACATATAAAATACATGGGAAATAGAAAAAAATTAAGTATTTTTTGTTTTCTTTTTATTATTTGTTTTAAATCATAGATTGCTTCTTGCAATGGGAAAAACCTCGCACAGTTTTGATGTGTAGTCTGTCAGTTGACATGCAGTATTCTCTTAGTCACAAAAGAAGAAAATCTGTGTTTGATTTTTAATTTTAATTATCTAATTTAATTGCCTGCCCCTGCTTCTATTTTTATAATAAGCCAACTGCATGTATTTACTTTATATACTGAAAGGGAAAAATAAACCATATTTTTGAGTCTTCTCACACTAAGTATTTAGTATTTATAATTATCAGTTTCATATTAAATTTACTCAGTTAAGTCTGATGATTTCAAAACTGAAATAAATTATAATACTATCAATATATCATATAGTCTACATATACTGTCCCACTATTGATTAAATTAAATGTGCTTTGTTACTAAAAACTTTTGTTTTTTAATTTCAGAGAAAGAGCATGAGTGGAGAAGGGGACAGAGGGAGAGAGATAATCTCAAGCAGGCTCCACGCTCAGCATGGAGTCCCACACAGGGCTTGATTGCACGACTGCGAGATCATAACCTGAGCTGAAACCGAGTCAGATGATCGACTGATTGAGCCACCCAGATGCCTTTAAAAACTACATTTTAATTATTAAAATAGCTCTTTATTGCCCAATAAAAACTAATTTCTCCTTAAGTGTCAATATTTTATCATTGGAAAAAATTAACAATGTCAATTTATTATCTAACATTTTAATATAGTGATACATTGTATTGTGAAATATAAGATAATTGGAGTTTGTGTTCACATTTGTCAATGGAGAGTGGAAATTATCTATGGAATAAAAAATAGCATACAAAACTGCTTGGGAACATGGTAAGCATAGATGGTAAATGGAGATCCAGTTCTTCTATTACATGTGTTGCTCTTGGCTCACATGCTGAAGTAAAAGATGGAAGTTAAGTTTGGGGATCTTCAGGGGCAGGACTACCTACTTAATTGATAAACCTTGCTCAACATACCTTTAAATATGCAGATGTTTACACACATGAAGACTTCAGCCTAGGCACAGTGTTCAGCCAGTCTTCTCTTCTTTTACTTTGACTTTCATAGTTAAAATTATATCTAATTTCTTGAGAGTAAAGGCACACTTTTTTTCTTGAGATTACAATTTTCCAAGACACTGGGTTATTTCATTAGCTGTGAGTTTTCCATTTGCAAATTCATTTAGTAATGTTTGTTTATTTAAAAATTGTCCTTGTTTGGGGGGATTTCTTTGAGGGTTCTATATCTATCTACTCATATCAATTTATTTCATGGTTTGAGAGATGCTTTCACTCAGGCCCACAGATCACTGAAGATAACACCAAATTTCTTTATGCCTTAGTGCTCTAGTTTGTTGAAATTGCAAATTATATCTCAGATGCAGTCCTTGAGCCAGAAAGCAATTTCACACTGGTCTCATATCTGAGGCTGCTTTGTTCCCACTAACCACGTTTCAGTCATAGAATTCAATAATAACTCCAAAAAGAAGCAATATCACAATTTTCATTAAGGAATGAAGAAACCTTCCACGAGTTCCAGTTTTTACAAAGCGAGGCAAGCTCCATTCCATGTGCTGAAATCAGCGCTTTAGCCTCTGTTTCTTTTCAGGGATTAAAATCTGACCTATTCTCACGTAGACTGTTTCTCAATGCATGTAGGCAAATAAATGTAGTCCCATTTACTACTTTGTTTTTGTTTTAATGTTTTATTTATTTATTTAATAAGAAAGACCCAATTTAATGCAGCCTAATAAGAAACTTGAATGTATTAAAATAAATCTGAATAAATTACATAAAATTTAATTTATTTATTTTGAGAGGGCACAAGCAGATGAGGCTACAGAGAGAGGAGGCAAGAGACTCTGAAGCGGGCTCTACACTGACAGCAGAGAGCCTGATGTGGGAGTTGAACTCACAAACTGTGAGATTATGACCTGAGCCGAAGTCAGATGCTCAACTGACTGAGCCACCCAGGTGCCCTTATTACTTTGTTTGTATGTTTTGTTTCTATAGAGATGTCTGTCTTGATTTTGGGTGTCTGTTTCTATATCAGTTCCCTCACGCACTCATACAAATAATATGTATATAATGTCTATTCTTTTTCTAATATAGGCATTAAGTTCTATGTGTTTTTTGGACACATTTTAAAATGTTATGTGTTCATTGTCACTCAATACAAAATTCTTTGTAATCGTTACTTTAGTATGATCGTTGGTTATTTGGAAATGTGTTATTTATTTTCTAATTACTTGGAACTTTTTCAGATATCTTTTTTTGGTAATGGTTTCTAATGTACTTTAATGGATCAAAGGACATGATATATATAGTTCAAAATTTTAAATTTTAATTTATTGAAACTTGGTTTATGGCCCAGAAAAAATTCTGGGCTGATGTTGCAGATGCACTTATAAATAATGTATATTCTATGACTGTTGAGATAATTTTTATATAAATGTCACTAGTTCGAGTTGATTAATAGTGTTAGTTGAGTATTCTATGTCCTTATTGACTATATATCTATTTGTTCTATCAATTTTGAGATAGAGGCATCTTTATCAAAATTTCCAGCTATGTTTGTGGATTTGCCTCTCCTTCTCTCTGTTGTGGGTTAAATAGAGGCCCCCAAATATACATTTATGCCCTATGCACCTGAACTCACAAAAATGAGCTTAACAGGAAAAAACATCTTTGGGTAATTAATTTAAATACCTTGAGATGAGATCATCTTGGATTACCTAAATGGGCCCTAAATCCAATGACAGATGTCCTTGTAAGAAATAGGCAGAGAGATATTTGACACACAAACAGACCAAAAAGAAGTCTAGAGACAGAGATTGGAGATATGCTGCCACAAGCCCAAGAATGCCTTGAGCCACCAGATGGAAGAACCAATGAAAGATTCTTCCTCAGAGTCCTTGAGTTTGGAACTCTGGCCTCTAGAACGTAGAGAAAAGAAAACATTTGTTGTATTCAGCCGTGCAGTTATTTGTAATTTGATACCGCAGCCCTAGAAAACTAATAAACTCTCCTTGCCATTCAATTGGTTTTTGCTACATGTTTTTTGAAGCTCTGTTGTGAGGTGCATACAGGTTAGGATTGTTATGTCCTCTTGACGAAGTGGCCACTTTATCCTTAGTAAAGTTCTTTGTTCAGAGATCTAATTTCTCTGATGTAATATAGCCACTCCAGATTTATTTTAGTAGGTGTTCACATGGTACATCCTGTCTCCATTTTGACTTACAATGTATGTGTACATTCAGGTTTCTTATTAGGTTGTATCAAATTGGGTCTTTCTTATTTATAGCTGATGATGTCTGCTTTTAAAGTAGTGCATTTTAATGTGAGTTTTTTTATATATTTGGGCTTAAATCTACCATTTACCATTTGTTTTTATTTGTCTCATCTTTCTTTCTTTCTTTTTTCCAACTTTTTTTGGTTTAATTTTTTTTATGATTCTATTTTATCAGCTGTAACTTTTTTAAAATTTAAATCCACTATAGTTAATATACAGTGTTATATTCTTTTCAAGTGTAAAATATAGTGATACAACAATTCTATACATTACTCAGTGCTCATCATGATAAGTGTGCTCTTAGTCCCCATCACCTATTTCCCTCATTCCCCATTCACCTCCCCTCTGGTAACCACCAGTTTGTTCTCTATAGTTAACAGTTTGTTTCTTGGCTTCTCTCTCTCTCTCTTTGATGCTCATGTGTGTTGCTTCTTAAATTCCACATATGAATGAAATCATATGGCATTTGTCTTTCTCTGGACTTATTTTACTTAGCATTATAATCTCTAGTTCCATCCATATTGTTGCAAATGACAAGATTTCATTCATTTTTAATGGTTGGATAATATCCCATTGTGTGTGTGTGTGTGTGTGTGTGTGTGTGTTCTCTTTGTTGTTGTTTTTTTAATTTTTTAAATGTTTATTTATTTTTGAGAGACAGAGAGAGAAGACAGAGCATGAGCTGAGCGGGGGAGGGGCAGAGAGAGAGTGACACAGAAGGGACACAGAATCCAGAGCAGGCTCCAGGCTCTGAGCTGTCAGCACAGAGCCCAAAGCAGGGCTCAAACCCACGAACTGCAAGATCATGACCTGATTCAAAGTCAGATGCTTAACCAACTGAGCCACCCAGACATCCTTGTTGTTGTTATTCATTCATCATCTGATGGATAGTTGGGCTGCTTCCATAATCTGGCTATCATAAATAATGCTGATATAAACATAGGAGTGCATGTATTCCTTTGAATCAGTGTTTTTGTATTTTTGGGGTAAAAACCCAGTAGTGCAATCACTGGATCCTTTGAGATAGAGGCACTGAAATCTCCATTTCCTTTTCCAGAAAACTCCATACTGCTATGGAGTTTGCATTTGCTCTATGGTTGCTATACCAGTTTGCATTCCTACCAACAATGCATGACGGTTCCTTTTCTCCACATCATCCCTAATGCTTGTTGCTTCTTGTGTGTTTTATTTTAGCCATTCTGACAGGTATAAAGTGACATCTCATTGTAGTTTTGATTTGTAGTTCCCTGTTGATGAATGATGTTCATTACCTTTTCCTGTGTCTGTTGGCTATCTGTATGTCCTCTTGGAAAATGTCTGTTCATGGCTTCTGCCCATTTTTTAATTGAGTATTTGTTTTTTGGGTGTTGGGTTGTATCAGTTCTTTATATATTTTGCATATTAACCCCTTATTAGATATATCATTTGCAAATATCTTTTCCCATTCATTAGGTTGCCTTTCCATCTCTCAGCTTAAGTTTACACTACATATGTTACAAACCTCACAAAATACTATTGTTATTTTATTACTATTATTGACTTTAGCTTGTGAGGTATTTTTAAGAAGATATTATATATGAGAGACATATCTTTTATATGTACACAGATATTTAGAATTTTCCTCTTGCCCAAAATACTTCCTTTAGTATTTTCTGTAGTTTATTTCTATTAGCAACAAATACTTTCAGCTTCATGTAGTATATGTATAAAGGTATAAAATAATCTTTGTTTTGCTTTCTCTTTGAGTCAACATGGAGATAAGTGATGCAAACTTAAAATTTTTAAGTATTGTTTGTATTCAATTTAATATAATAATCAAATTTTTATTTTACAGCTAATAAATCTGTAAAATCCAGTCTCATTAAGAAGAGCTAAAAGAATAGCACAACATATAGACTTATGGAATCTCTATGTTGTGCACCTGAAATTAATGTACCATTATGTATCAAGTATACTTCAATTAAAAAAAATTCTTTTTTTTAAATTTTTTAATGTTTTTTTATTTTTGAGAGATCGAGAGACAGAGTATGAGCTGGGGAGGGGCAGAGAGAGGAAGACACAGAAACTGAAGCAGTCTCCAGGTTCTGAGCTGTCAGCACAGAGCCTGACATGGGACTCAAATTCACAAACCGTGAGATCATGACCTGAGCCGAAGTCAGACGCTTAACCGACTGAGCCACATAGGTACCCCATAAAAAAGTCTAAACAACAAGAAGGACTCAAAGGGGATATAAATATGAGGAAATATATTAAGCCACTTCAGAAAACTCTAATCAAATTTTTCTTCATTTAATAAACACACTATATTTTTGGAGGAGTTCTAAGTTTATATAAAAATTGAGCCAAAAAGTACACAGAGTTCCTGTATAATCCCCTTCTCCCTCCCCCAGATCTCTCCATTATTGACATCTTGAATTATTGTGGTACTCTTGTTAAAATTAATGAGCTTAGATTGATAAATTATTATTAATTAAGTCCATAGTTACATTAGTGTTCACTCTTGGTTTTGTATATTCTGTGGGTGTATCCACCATGACGATATCATGTAAAATACTTTCACTGTTCTAAAAGTTCCTTGTGCTCCCCCTATTTATCTCTCACTCTCTCCCCAGAAACTCTAGTAACTGTTGATTTTTTATTGTTTCCAAACTTGGCTTTTTCTAGAATTGCACAAGTTGGAATCACACAGTCTGCAGCCTTTTAAGATTGGTTCCTTTCACTTAGCAATCTAAAATTAAATTTCCTCTATGCCTTTTTGTGGTTTAATATCTCATTTATTTATATTGCTGAAGAATATACCATTATCTGGATGCACCACAATTTGTTTATCCATTCACCTACCTGTGGATATCTTGGCTTCTTCCATGTTTTGCCAATTATGAACAAGGCAACTATAACATTGATGTGCAAGTTTTTGCGTGAACACAAGTATTCAACTAATATGGGCAAATACCACGAAGTGTGATTACTGAGTTGTATAATAAGCTTATGTTAAGCTTTGTAAGAAACTGCCAAAATGTCTTCCAAAGTGGATATGCCATTTTACCTTTTTACCAACAGCCAATGAGAGTTCCTGTTGCTCCAGTTATAGATGTTATTAGTTTTTTTGGATTTTCACCATTTTAATTGGTGTATAGTGGTATCATTGTTGTCTATATTTCCAAATCTTTGATGATGTGATGCTGAACATCTTTTCATATGCTATTTGATATCTGAATATCTGCTTTGGTGAGGTATCTGTTCAGATCTTTTGTTTATTTTAAATTTTAAAAAATATTATTGAGCCTTAAAGATTCTTTGTATATTCGGAAACCCTTCCTTTATCACGTATATTTTTTTGCAAGTAATTTCTCCTACTCTGTGGCTTTTCTTTTCATTCTCTTAAATCACACCAATTTTTTACTTAGAGTTTTTATACTTCTTAGGATGTTTCATCACTAATTTCTCTGGTGGTTAAATGATAGATCTTTTATTAATGATTGTGATTACAAGGCTAGTCTCATTTGTTCACCATATTTTGTTAAAGTCAAAGGTACTTAACCCAGATAACATCCTACATCTAAGTAGCAGCCATCCATATTACAGTGACCATACTAGAATGGTGGTATGTTGGAACTGTATATACTTTATTATCCATACAGTATTTGGGTCTTCATATAGAAGCTAAGGATAGAAAATAAGGGTCACTATTATTCAATAGATAAACTATTTTTCAAGAGATTTTCATTTCTTTATCCTGTGAGTTATAGGATGTACGATTTCCAAATGGTTTTATATTTTTCTTACAATGTTAATTGAGCTTTAATTAAACATATAAATTTAGCAATTATTTGATTTTAATACAAAATTATGCTTATTCATGAAGCAATAAATGTTACAGCTTTTTTACAGCTGTATTTAATTTGAAAATTAAGCAGGCACATAAGGAGCACATTTTGGACAGTTTCATTTCTTCTTTATATAATTAGGTATAATATAATTTTCCATATTTAGCTATGATTCAACATTTCTTTCATAAAATTGCCTGAAGTTCTGATAGTGCTGATCATATAAATGTTATGAAAATATAGCCCAATATACTCTCTAAATGTGGGCTGAATTACATATAAATTTAAGTGTGCAAGGATGGTTTCCCTTAGTAATCTAAGAAAGACAAAGTGTGGTTTATCTTACAATTCTACCAATTTATTCAAGTGCTAATTAAAAATGGAGCATTAAAAAATCCTTAAAAATCACTTCAGCCTTAAAGATATTTCATTAAGCATTTTAATCTCATTTTTAATTTTATTCACATTAGATAATTGTGCTACTTGGGTCTTTTAAAAATTTGATACCTAAAAATAAAAAATAACTTTCAAGAAATTTTTTTTTAATTTTAATGTTTACTTATTTTTGAGAGAGAGAGAGAGAGAGAGAGAGCACGAATGGGGGAGCTGCAGAGAGAGACAGAGACACAGAATCTGAAGCAGGCTCCAGGTTCCAAGCTGTCAGCACAGAGCCTGACACAGGGCTCAAACTCACAGACCACGAGATCATGACCTGAGCCGAAGTCAGATGCTTAACTGACTGAGCCACCCAGGAGCCCCTAACTTTGAAGAAATATTGATAAATATTGGTATCTTTCAAGATTTGCTGAAATGGAATATTTTACATTTTTCCCATATAGTCAGATGAGATTAAATATTACCCTTTGAAGCTCTACACGCTTCCTATTTAAGCAATTAATACTTTTGCATAATATTAGTGCTGTAAGCTTCTATATGAAAGTAGGGTACACAATTTGGCAGGTTAGGTTTCTGATGCCAGCTCAAATAATGACATCCAAGTAAGATAATAAAGATCGGGTAATTATGGTATAGAAAAGTAGAGGAGGTGAAATGGACAGGTGTTAAAGTGGCACATACCCCCATGGTCTGGAGTTGACTCACTGTGTAATCCCCTCTCATGGACTAAAGGCTTTCCTTCCATCAACTACACAATTTTGATGGGATTTAGAAGACTGCAAATGCGATTGCATAAACAATAGTGGCTGTCTTGTCTCTTTCTTTGTTTCAGGCTTTGAGGAAACTGATGATATGAGTCCTACAGCTAAATGCAGCTAAGACATTCCAAATTCTTTCAAAGTAAAGAAATCTAAAATAGTGGTATCCCCACATTATTCCTTACTTAAAGAGTCCGTCTTTTTTATACAGAATATTCCAAAACTTTCAGTGACCATCTACATCTTTGGCTCTTATTGTTGAACACTGTATGTTTTGAAATACACATGTTGCTATAAAGGTCATTAGACCTGCCTGTAAAATTTTATTCCAAACAAGTTCTAACTTTGTTTCAGGTGGAAAAACCCTTCAGCTGATTTCTAAATTGAAGGTGATGACGGATTTAAAGTAGTTCTTAGAGTCTATGAGATGACTTTTTTTTTTTTTTTGCCATGTACTTCTTTGAATTTTTTTTTTTTTTTTTTTTTTTAGCTTGTGGAGGCTTGCATCAGCAGGCTATATTTGATTTATCAGCTGTATTTGATTTCTTCTACTTTTTTCCCCTAACAACATGTATCCTGGTATATAGTTTTTCTATGATGTCCGGAGAATTCATTCAGGAAAGTTGAGTTCTGTCTACTGATTTTTTCCCCCCAATGTACTTAAGGGTAGCAACATTTAAAATTAAGTGCAAAAATTCCCAGTACTTTCTTATACTTTCTAGTCAATATACATGTTTTTATAATATGAATTCCCTTTATTAAGAAATCTTAATACTTTTGATTTTTTATTGCCATCTTTCTATTGGGGAGTTTGAAGTGCTGGCCAGAGCCACCCTAAGACAGTGTGGTGAAGAATGACACTAAGACCCTGTACGTAAACACATGAACCAAGAGATTCCTTTACTTGGCTCTGAATGTAGCTCAAAATTACATAAAACAAGAACCGATTTGGAGGCGGCTATTCTGGTGCCTGTCAACTGTCACTAACTGCTGGAAGTGAGAACATCACACATTAGTATTCTGTATCACAGCTGCACTTTAAAGAATCTGAACACAGACCTGGCTCAGAAAAAATAAAATAAAAAATAAATATATATATACACACACACATACAAAATAAGTACAAAAATCTTTCCTCACTTCATTTTTTCTTGCATACGTATTAAACTGTGCCTCTGAAGTTTAAAATCAAAGTGCACCAACTTACATTTTAAAGATCCCTTGGCCCACATGCTGGGGTCCATGTGGCCAGGGCTTTACTAAATTCCATGCATAATTCATGTGTGACTAATGATTTGGTGTGTGCAGCCTTGTATATACAAATCAGTTCCTTATCTATCTAAAACAAGCTACTCACCCTGTATTAACCCCTGGCATAGTATTTACTGACTTTTTGCTGTGATATGCTAACTATTCTAATCGTGCACTTACCTGATTCGAAAGATTCAACCTCATTCTAGACATCAACCATAATTCCTTATATGTACACCTGAATTAAATTCAACATGACTATTACTAAATTTATCATCTTTTTTCCTAAACCATTTAACTTTATAGTTCTTATTTTAGTTAATCCTTTTTAAATCTCTTTCTCAAGATTTCTGAGCTGATATTGATTTTATTTGAATTTATCACTCAAAACTACAGAATTTCCCTTCAGATAAGAATATGCCCTTTTAAACTTACAGCATAGAGATAGCAAAGCAACAGTATGTTTTCTCTGTTCCAAAATGATTGAACTAATTCTACTACATTCCTCAATCTAGACTCATAAATCTACCCTGGAGCAAAATAAGATGGGGGAGAGGTTGGGGACACGTGAGAGGTGTAAAGGGAAAAGAGTCCTCTTAAAAGTAGTAAAGATTTCACTATGTCTTTTAAGGCAATTGAAACAGATTTCCATTAATTATAGTAATAAAACATTCTCATTCTAAATATTTATTTAATAAAAATTAAAATGAGTGCATAATTATACAGGAAGAATGCTAGTATACAAATTATGACAGCTTGAATGGTTGAAGCTTAGGAAATAAACAACTTAGGGACACAGAAGAAAGACTTCAGATATAGAATTGTATTCAAAGGAGAGTGATCAATTATCTAAAAAGAAATGACAGAAAGAAATAAAGAATAAATTTACACTGGGTTCTACTCCTGAAACCAATACTACACTGTATGTTAACTTGCTTGAATCTAAATAAATTTAAAAAAATAAGTTCAAAGTTTAAATGGACATGATACTGACAAATTTACTTAAAGAGTTAAAGGTCTCTATTGGTATAACTCAATGAATAATAATACTGTTACCTAACAAAAGGAATATTAGAAAGAGTTGTTTGGGATAAAAGTGATAACTTCAACTTTGGCTTTGTTGAATTTGCATTAGTTACAAAACGTTCAGTTGGAAAAAAATGAATAAATAGAGAAGTTTGAAATTATTTAGTGTAGAGATAAAAGTAGTGTGGAGAAATAAGGAATAAAGAATAGATGATTTATTCTTGGAGCTTATCTGCATTTAAAAAAAACAAAAGAAAAGTAAATAATATTCTTATAGCAAGCTTTCCTAATGTTCAATTTCGGAAATATAATATATGCTATACAACTGGCATTAATATTATTTGAGAAGATAAGAGTATCATAAAATCAGTAGCCTCAAAAAATAATACTGAATTTTGACTGAGTCTTGCAAAGTCATTTGATAATATTCAGGAAAGATTAATGATTATAAACAATGGCTGTTTGTGGTCAAATGCAACTTCCTATTTTATTCCCTGAAGAACTTTATTCAAGCTAATTGATCAATCCAAACATTAATTTTTCTTTGCAAAATAGATTAAAAACAAACAAACAAGGAAAAAACCTTCTTAACTCCATTTCTACCTCATAGAAATTAAATGAGATAAGCATTGTAAAATAATTAGTACTGTACTCGTATATTATAGTAAGTGTTGAATAATTATTAGCTTTTTAAAAAACTGCCATTATAAAGTCCTATGTGAATTCCATTAAACTAATTGTAGAAAAACATTAAAAGTATTAGGCAGCTTTCATCTCATTGTATCTGATTCTATGGGGAATTCAGAAATAAACAAAAAGTGAGTCTCACTTTTAACTGGTTAGTAAACACAGGTCAAACATCTATATTTTGATTCATGCCTGCCCAGGGAGGTATACACTTAGGTCATGACCTGAATGACCAGAAGGATATGGCTTTGTAAAACCTGGAAGAAGCATTTTAGTCTCAGGTCTTAAACAATTCTGGATTATTTGTGGACATTCAAGCTTGAACTGGCTGAAGCATAGTGAGCAATTGCGATAGAAATCTAAGCTGAAGTTGAGACATAAGACACAGGCAGATCATAGGGAGCTTTGTAGTTTAGAGTAAAAGAATAACATGTTAACCCCACTCTATTAAAGTGGTAAATTTTAAACACAAGTAAAATAAGAAAATAATTTATTGCTAAAATTATCTGGTAAGAGAAAAGAAAATAATTGAAGCTGATTTATGCTTATAAAAGCTCATACTGGATATTGAGAAAAAGTCTAGGAGAGTAAGAATAGTGGTCCGATGTTATTTGCATCAGTCCTGGTGAGAAGTTATTATAGCCTGGTCCACTGTGGTGGCAAAGACAATGGAAAAATGCATATATATTTGGTATATATTTTGGAGGTTGATTGGATATGGTGCCTGGAGACTGAGAGAGGGAAAAAATGTGGCACAAATTAAATGATCAATGATATTTATATCTTGAATTAAAGAATGAGGGGGTCAAAAATTAATCATAGGGCTGAGGCTTGACCAACTGAAGGAAAATGACACCATTTAGTGATATAAGACATTCTGAGGAAGAAAAATTTTAGAGGCTTGCACTTTTGGTATGTCAATTTTGGATTGTCTGTTAGAAATACAGATAGCAATGTCAAGCAAGTAATATAAGAATATAGTGTAGGAGTGAATTCAGGATTTGAAATGTAAGCATCCTAATAATTGGCATATGTTAGATAGACTTACAGTATAGGGTTGGCAAGTGAGTCCATAGAGAGTAGCTAGAGGACAGAGTATATGGAGAGGACAGACCACTAATAGGCATACATTGCAGGAGGGATGTGAATAACTCTTTCTCAATGACTGAATTCCAAGAGGACACAACACACTTCTAAAAGACAAACAAGGACCAAAGAGTGTAACAGGCTTCTTTCAGTCTTCTTGGTAGGTAAAAATGACTTCAGGGGCTTCACTTGTTTATTTAAGGAATGAGAATCAAACACTCAACTCTTTAGAAGAAATAAAGAATGCCTAAAGGATCATCTCTGGTCATTCAAATCATTATCACCCGATTGATGTCACCACAGCCAGCACCAGTTGTCCAACATATTGACATTTTGGCCAATTCCAGATCTTGGCTGCACTCACCACAACTTACAAAGCTTGCAATTAGTCCACTTGAACAACTTTCAAAATGATTGTTGCAGTGAAAGTTTTGAAGAAAGATCTTTCCCAGCATTGGAAAAAAGGAATAGTGTTTTCTTAGGATAATTCCAGTTACTAAATGAAAAATTTAACTTAGTCAATCAGTAAACAAAAATTGTATACTTGCTAATACAGCTCTATTTTTGCTTTCAATTTATTTAACACTTCTTCCCTAAAAACAGACTTTTTTCTCAACTTTCTGTTTAATCCATTTTCTTTGTTGTTCAATCATACCTACACTCCATCTCCCAGTATTTCTTGTCACTTCAAATAGGTAAAGGATTAAAATCAATACACACACACACACACACACACACACACACACACACACACACAACCATTAAGCATCTTAAGCACGATTATCTTTACTTCAATGGAGCAGTACTCTTTTGAGTTATAATCATCAAGAATTTTGTTTTTTAGGGGCACCTGGGTGGCTTAGTCATTATAGTGTCCAACTCTTGATTTTTGAATCAGGTCATGATCTCACAGTCTTGAGATTGAGCCCTGCATCCAATATGCAGCCTGCTTAAGATTCTCTCCCTCTCTTTCTCTGCCCCACCCTGGTCGTGTGTAATCTGCTTTCTCTCTCTCCAAAAAACTAAACCAAACAAAAAAACAGAAAATTGGTTTTTAAACAATACTCTATAGAAAAACAATGTGATGGGAGAAAATATTTGCAAACCACACATCTGAGAAATGACTTATGCTTAGAAATCAAAAAAAGTTCTCAGAACTCAACAAACAAGAGCAAACAATTCAGTTTCAATGAAGAGAATATACAGATGTCAAATGAGCTCACAAAAAGAAAATGTAAATTATATCACAGTAAAAGAATACTACAAACCTATCAGAATGACTAAAAGTAAAAAATAGTGTCAACACCAAATGCTGGTAAGGGTACAGTGAAACTGGATCACTCATACATTGCTGATGAAAATGTAAAATGGTACCACTCCTCTAGAAAACAGTCTGGTAGTTTCTCATAAAACTACATATATGAGTACCATACAACCCAGAAATTGCAATTTTGGGGGCGCCTTGGTGGCTCATTCGGTTAAGTGTCCAACTTTGGCTCAGGTCATGATCTCATGGTTCATGCGTTTCGAGCCCGTGTCGGGCTCTGTGCTGACAACTCAGAGCCTGAAGCCTACTTCAGATTCTGTGTCTCCCTCTCTCTCTGCCTCTCCCCCACTCATGCCTGTTTCTCTCTGTGTCAAAAATAAAATAAACATGGTAAAAATTAAAAAAAGAAAGAAATTGCAATTTTGGATACTTAGCAAAGTAAAATGAAAACTTAGATTTGCACTAAAAATTTTACACTAATGTTCATAGTATTTTTGGAAAATCTCCAACCTGAAATCAGCAACCAAAAAGGAGCAAACATTTGGTTGACACAGCAACTTGATGAATTTCCAGGAAGCATGTTTAATCAAAAAAGGCGTTCCCAAAATGTTACTTACAATATGACTCTGTTTACGTACATTTTGGAAAGGATAAAATTTCAGAAATGGAAAACAAATTAGTGCTTGCCAGTGGTTAAATATGGGGCAGATGGTGAAGTGGGAGGAGGGTGGGCTTGGTTATAAGAGAGTAATATAAGATAGGCTTGTGGTAATGGAAGTATTCTGTAACTTTTCTGCAGTGTTTGCAGAAAGTTATAAATTTATACAAATTTACATATTTGATAAAAATATATGATAGAACTAAACATAACACACAATGGTAGATTGTATCAATGTCAATATCATGGTTGTGACATTATGCTATAATTTTGCAAGATGTTACCATTTGGGTGTTTGGTAGTCTTTGTAAAGTGTCCCTGGGTCTCTGAGAAGTATTTGTTAGAATGAATTTGGATCTACTTTCATTTTAATAAAAATTTCAGTTTAAACTTGGTTTATTCCATAAACTAATAGACCACTAAGTGCCTGGGTAGTTGTAAAAAGTGTGGGTTAATTAAAATGAAGTTTTAGAAATAGGCAAATGGTCTATCATAATGACTTCTGTTGATTGTGATAAGGGATTTGAATTTTACTATAAATTCAATGGAAGTATATTGAAGGATTTTAAGACGAAAATGTATATCGTCTAATTTACATATGAATAGACCATATTTCTGAGGGAGGAGAACAGGTGGATTAGAAGACAGTGTGGAAGTCGGGATAAGATTGTAATAGATCAGGTGGATGTAAATACTGGCTTGGATTAAATGACTGGTGTGTAGAGAAGGAGATGGATGTGAGATACAGTTTTGATATATAGTGCTAGGGCTTAATTTATTTAGATGTGGGTAGGGAAAAAGTTAAAAAAAATGTTTCTTCGGTTACTGATCAACAACTACATGGATAATGGTGGCATTTACTGATTTAGAGAAGACTAGATTGGGAATGGAGTAAGAGAAGGAACAAAGCAATTCATTTTTGTGTAAACGATACATCTCTCTGTATATACTCCTTGCTAGTAAGTGCTCAGTGTTTCTATACCTTATTTGTTATTGGAGTTTTAATTAGCGCAGGCCACATATTAATTTATACTAAATATTGAATCATTTTCTCCAATGTAAATTCATATTAATTAAATGTAATTAAACTCACTGACAGAGTTTTTAATTTATTTTTTATTGAAGTAGAGTTAAGAGACAATATTACATTGTTTTTAGGTGTACAACATAGTGATTTGACAAGTTTATATGTTATGCTGTGCTCACAAGTGTAGCTGCCACCTGTCACCATCCAACACTATTACGTACCATTGACTATATATTCTATGCTTTGCCTTTTATTCCTGTGATGTATTTGTTCCGTAAGCAGAAGCCTTTATTTTCCACTGCCCTTTACCCATTTTGCTCGTTCTTCCTATCCCTTCCCCTCTGGCAATCTGACAGATTTTTTTAAAAATTCAAATACGGAATTATCTTGAAATCTAATTACACATTTAAATTATGTGAATATCATACGTAGTGATTAAAACATTATTAACAGAAGTAATTTTGAAAATTATCAATTATTTGTTTCATTCCTGGATTTTAAGTAAATTAAATAGAGAACATCTGCTATAAGGCAAGCCTTATAGTAAATGTTGGAAATTTAAAGACAATTTTTCCCTCAAATAGCCCACAGCTTCTCCTGGACCCAGTGATTTAGAACATTTGCTAGAGGGGTGCCTGACCAGCTCAGTGTATAGAGCATTCAATTCTTAATCTTGGGGTCATAAGTTCAAGCACAGGTCGAGCATAGAATGTTTGCTGGAGCCAATTCTTCTAAATTTACATAAAGCAGAAACCTGAGATACACTTTTATTTTTTCCCCAATATCTTTAGCAAAAATATTAAGAGGTCAAAGACAAAATCTCTTCACCAAAAAGGAATACCAAAACATTAATACAAAGCAATGGCATATTATAACTATATGACACAACAATGAAAAGCAAACAAGTTAACGAAATCCACAAGACTACTCAAAGAAATTAAAATTGTGCTATCTTGGGATTTTTTGGCCAGACAATATGTGCAAAATGTCTGGCATGTTTTAAAGCATGGATATTTTATTGATAATATTTGGAAATTAGGAAATTTACAAAAGATTAAAATTCTGGAATTTTTAAAGTTAGAATGATTTTATTTCCCATGTAAGATTTCCTCATTTTAAAACTACCTGGTATTAATTTAAAAAATCAATGCTTGGAAGAAACAGGGTATAGGGTGTTACACAAGGGTCACTGGCAAAATACGTGTGCCATAGATGCTGTAAAATGTGCGAAAGTATTCATCCTGAAATCATGGTGTCCAGGAAAACATGATCATTGGTTCCAAAATTTCAAATACAAGACACTTAATGGGTAGTGAACAATATCAAGTTGTAAAATTGTGTACATCCCTTCAAAGGAATTTGATAATTAAAATTTAAATATGCCTCCTCATGCTGCTTCTATACATACATAAAAATTAAGCAAGGAAAATAATATTTATTTCTGGGTCGACAGGCACAGAATTATTTTTCTGTTGCACTTATTGAACTAGTTGTCATTAAAAAAGTAGTGATATTTTTATTTATTTATTTATTTCTTAAATTTTTATGTTTATTTATTAATAATTTATTTATTAATAAACAGAGACAGAGAGAAACAGAGCATGAATAAGGTAGGGGCAGAGAAAGAGGGAGACACAGAATCCAAAGCAGGCTCCAGGCTTTGAACTGTCAGCACAGAGCCCTACATGGCGCTTGAACCCACGAACCGTGAGATCATGACCTGAGCCGAAGTTGGACACTCAACCAACTGAGCCACCCAGGTGCCCCCAAAATTGTGATATTTTTAAAATATTTTTCTTTTAACAACTGAAACTCATAAGCGGGCCTGCACATATGAAACAAATCAATAATAGGTTGTTGTTGAATCATTGGGTCTTAAGGCAAATTTGGTAACAGTTTTCTGCCTTAATTTTCTCATTCCAAATGTTGGAATAATAACCCATGCTACACAAATACAATACCAGATTTAATTTCAAGCATCATAACAGCAATATGTCTTTAGGAAAAAGCTTAGTTTCTATGGCTTAGTGTATATCATAAGATACCACTAAAGCAAAAGTGGAAATTTGAGCTGTTAAATCAATTACTGGTTGTTTCTACAGCTTGAATGAGTTCATCTAAGAGGCTATAAGGAAAACGGTTCATGAACATAGAATTATGTTATAAAAACATGAGAATCATAATTAATCTTTGATATTTATCCAGTGCTACACAAAAGCAAAGAAAAATACAGTAATAACATTAAAATAAACATTATTTCTGATTTTTTCTTTTAATAAATGCTTCTGGTTACCGTATCCCAAATCCCCATCTCTCTATTGCCTTCAGATAAAGTCTCATTTACTTCTGAGCATGCTGGTGTTTCATCTGCAGCCTTAAGCACACTATTTCTTCAATAAAAAATCAAAATAAATTTACTCTTTAAAACTGTATTATTGAGAAAGAGAAAAGCAGTACCTGACACCCAGGAGCTGGCTTGGTACTTCAGCTGGGCTTTATTATTTTCCTGTTGAAAATACTACACAAAACATCAACATCAGAAAAGATCGTTCTGTGACCAATGTGGATCAAGACAAAAACTACAGCATTCTATAATCATATCTGAACAGAAACAAATGATAAATACTTTCCAAGACACGAAATATCAAATCTCCCCTCTCACAGACAGTAGGAGTGATTAAATGATGCATCTTTACAAATTACAGTTTAGATTCACTTAGGTCTGCCCTCCCAGAGGTAAGATTTGTTGAGACACTCAGTTGGAATTGTGTCTGTGTCCTAACAGCACCCTATCCAGCGTGAACCCTGCCTCTATGGATAGTCTCCAAAATCACCCAGCCCAAACCCAAATCCTACCATAAATCCTTTGTAACATTCTCTTACACAGATGACATTAAAAACCAAGTCAAATTTCCATCTAAAGGTTTCAGAAAAAAAATAATTTCTATACATTTATTTTGTAAATAAAGGGAAAATACATATATGCTATTTTTAGGACTAAATCCATCTCTAATGCAAGAACCAAAATATTTTGCTCCTATGCCAGTTTTTATAATGTTCTCTTATATTAGACTTTGATACTCATTTGCCCAAATTATGAAACATCATTGCTGATTTATTCCTTCTATGTGCTTGCTTATCTGCTTTCCGGTAATATGGAGAAATGTTTTATGTGATCCTTAAATTATTATGATATTAATTATAAGCTTCTTCAGCTCACATACTATATCTAATCTACATGTTTAGTTACCTATGGGATTCTTTTATTGGTATAAGTGTTAACTAACCATTGGAATTATACCATAAGAAACAAGAGCTGGTTGATGCATTAAACTAGTAACAATAAATGCATCATAAACATTTAAATGCAAATAAATCATAAGAACTATATGATAGTGTATATTCACGATGCTGACAGGGGGAAAGAGCTTGAGCTCAAGTTTGTGCAAGCCTCAGAGTAACAGGAGGACTTGAGAATTGTACAGTTGTAAAGGGGTATGAAAACTGGCAAAGTATTTCTTAGCAAAAATTGAAAAGAGAAGGGCATCTGGGTGGCTCAGTCAGTTGTGCTGACAGCTCAGAGCCTGGAGCCTGCTTCAGATTCTGTGTCTCCCTCTCTCTCTGCCCCTCCCCTGCTTGCGCTCTCTCTCTCTCTCTCTCTCTTTCTCAAAAATGAATAAACATTAAAAATAAATAAATAAAAGAGGGATGCCTGGTGTCTCAGTCAGTTAAGCCTCTGACTCTTTCTACTCAGGTCATGATACATGATATCACTGTTGGAGCCTGCTTGGGATTCATTCTCTCTCTCTTTCTCTCTCTCTCTCTCTCAAAAAAATAAAAAATAAAAACTTTAAAAAACAGGGTTCCTCATATTGTGCTAAAACAATAATAATAATAGAAATTTGGAATATAATGTAACCACTTGAAAACAGTGAGACTGGACCAGACGACTGGTTCATTCTATCTCTTAGTAAAATGTGACGCTCATCGAAATTGCTAAACATTTAGCTTAATGACTCCAATGACTAGTCATGATACAAAAGAGAATATTGAGTTATAATATCAAGACGAAAATCTACTCAGAATGTTTAAAAAGCAGATTTTTGAAAGCGGACTGTTTAAAGCAGATTTTTGAGCATAGCAATTATGTGAGAAAAGAGGAAATACGTTAGGTAGATGGTGAAAGCAAGTGCGATAAATATTTGTTGAGCATTTTAGTTCAATTTCTTTCTTAATACAGAAGAATGTCGATGAATGAAGAGAACATGGAAATAAAAAGAAATTGAAACACATAGTACAAATAAAAGAATAATTTATTAGCACAGCTCTCATGAAAACTCATCGTTATAATGGTTTGTTTGTTTCATTTAATTCTCATTTCCCAAACAGCTTATATCTTTATAAACAGTATCATATATTTTTAAACAAATTATTTACTGTTGAAAATCAAATGGAATATGTATACTCTGCCTAAGGCAAATATTTTTGCTCTGCGTTTATACTGAAATGATAAAAGTAAACATATATACATAAACACACATATATACACAGATATAAATATAGATATAGATATTATTTCTGTCCATTTCATGGCTCATATGATCATGCCACTTATACCCCAGGCTTCAATTACAAAGCAAAATGTGAGCACTGTAAAAAAATCTTTCTCATTCTTCAAACTATATACGTGAAATATTTAATTCATCCCCACCACTTTCTTTTTAAATTTTAATATAAAATTGTGGTTTTCTTTTTTACAAAAACATAATTTCTAATGTTTTTGAAACAACATTGTTTACATTTCAATCATCACAGTGCTTGCTTCTCTATTTTCATTTTTCCAGTGAAATTAATGCTAACCGAATGAATGTTATTCCAGCTGTAAAGCTGACTCACATTTGAAATTACCACATGTAATACAATAATATTACATACAGACTGAACAAGAAATCACATAGTAAGAGGCAATCAATAACATTTTAGGGTGTTTTTTTATCCTTTTTCTTTTAACTTGAAATAATTGCATTTTCCTACTTTATTAATTTTTTTTAGTGTTTTATTTTTATTTTTGAGAAAGAAACAGAGTGCGAGCAGGGGAGGGGGACACAGAATCTGAAGTAGTCTCCGGGTTCAGAGCTGTCAGCGCAGATCCGGACATGGGGCTTGAACCCACAAACTGTGAGATCTTGACCTGAGCCAAAGTCGGATGCTTAAACACTGAGCCACCCAGGTGCCCCAACATTTTCCTATTTTAAAATGACAACAGTGTATTTTACCATATGTCAGGGGAAACCTAAACTTACAAGCTACAGTCCAGACAAGTACCCCAAACTGTTGCCAATTTCTTTCCCTAAAACTCAGATGACGGTAAATGCATTATTCATGTTAAGTGGGGAAATTCAAGTCTACTTCCAAATTGATTATGCTTAAACTGAGGTGAAGTTAATAATGCATATAAATTTATGTCATTGTTTAGATAATGTTTAGTTTCTCCCTACTGCATATCCACATTTCTCATACTGCAAGAAATGTCTGTACTTTCTTTTTAGGTCCAATAGTATTTGCCTTGGCAAGATCTCATCTAATGGAATTAAGATCTGGAAAGTCCGGGAAAAGCTTTTGTTATCAACCACTAGTTCTGCCTTTTGCCCTCAGGAAAGTAATTAACAGCTCAAGTTACTCCATCTTTTCAGGTCCCTATAGAGTTTCAAATTTTGGCTGAAGGCACCCTGCTCTGTTGATTGTCCCTAAAATGAATAAGTAATTCACAGTCTGTAATTTAAGAGATCACACAAGTTAAAATTCCTCAATACAGAGATAGAGATAGAGCAGAAGGGAAGATGTTTAATTTTTACTTGTTGTTTGAAATTTGCTTTTAATATGAAATAAAGGTCTCTTAACCTCTTAATTGATTCTGGTCTTTGAATATTCCAGTTTTTCTTTTTAACCTTATGGGGTGTGATGAATAATTATGTAGTATGGGCTACTGAAAGGCATTCCATAATTTTATGCAGAGCCTCAAGTAAACTAAGGTTTATATTTATTTAGGTAAATTTATCAGTCCAGACTAAAACTTTACTAGTAGATATACCATAACAAGTCACTTTTACCAGTTCTAGATATTTTAAGCAGTTTTAGTGCTTCCAACTTGCCACTTTAAACTGTTGAGTGTATCATTTATCCTGTGGTCCAGAAATATCAATACTCTTTCAATTTCCCAATTTATCTCATCCAACTTCAACCTTTCTACCAACCCACACCATATTTGTTTTTCATCTTTCCAAATAAGCAACATCAGAAAATCCGTAATGTCATAAATTTGTCCCTAACCATCTGGCATTAAGGTTACCCAACAGAGGAAACAAAATATTTTGAGCATACGGAAACATTATGCTTTGTAAAGCATAGATGTCATTGTGAAGGAGTACGTATTAAAACATGCATTGTTACACTCCTCCAAATAAATTATATCACTTATATATTATATACATACATATATAACATGCATGCATATATATCCATATAACCTCAAGGATTATGAATTTCTTAATTTTTATAGATCCTTGGTAAAATAATAAATAATAAGCCCTTTAGATAAAGGATTTTAGAGTCATATAATTTAGATTTTGATCCTAAAGCAACCACTCACTAACAGGTATACCTAATTTGGGTTTCTCTGTGTGCCTTGAACCTCCTATTTTCCTGCTAAATCATCATTTGCCTTTCTGAATACTCCTGACTGCTCCCAAGAAAGTGATCCTCAAAGTGGATTCTGGGATGGGTGTTTATCTATTTGAGGAGCATAGGGATAGGTTCAAACACCAAAAGTCAGTTTCTCACTATGGTTGACATGACTACTGTCACAACTTGAACAGACAAGCTGAAATAGCATTGCTGTTCAGGAGCTCTTACCAGATCTTCAAAAGTTAATTGTTCACATTTTTTTCCCAACTTTATTTTTCAAAACATCACTTTGGTAGCATGAAATCTGCAATGGTGAGAATATATACATAAAGGAAATCAGCAAAAACTACAAATCTCAGATCTTTTTCCATTCCAGAAAGCTAATTTATCAATGCACACAATTGGCCTCAGCAAGTTACTAGCTGGCAGAATGCTTATATTCAATTCCTTCTGTCATGGAAACAGTATCACAGTTTTGATCATGGATTTGGCTCCCATGCTTGTAGACCCACCAGTATCTACAAGACACTGTAAAATTGGTGTCTTATCTATCACTGTCATAATCTATATCGTGTCATATTTTATTATGAAGAGATGTGACAATAGACTTATGTAAATGGAATCTATTGTTTTATAAGGAGCCCCATCACCCAGAAGCAACTAGCCTAGTAGAAAGGTTGAGTGGCCTGTTGAAGACCTAATTACTTCCCCTATATAGAGACAACATTCTGAGGGTTAGGTACCTACTGGCTCTAGTATCAGAGATCTTAAAATAATAGCCAGTATTTGATAGAGGTCTTCTGTTCCCCAAAATACACACATCCAAGAGTCAAGTAATGTTGTCACCTGTGGCCCATCTCATCAATACATCCAATACCTACTTGAAGAATTTTGATTATTATCTTTGCACTTTTGGCCACAGTAAATTTGGAATGCCGGAAGCAAATAAATAAATAAATAAATAAATAAGTAAAATGCTTTATTTAACCAGAGACCCAATGAATTAGAATTGAGGACTGTCTTGTGGGCATCTCATGTGCCAAACCAATAGTATGGCAAAAAATAATGAAATTGTTGACAAGAATGTAAGGCCAGTAGAACAACTAGTGTTTTCAAACCTGGCACTCTGTTCCTCCTGTCCTATTACTTACAATGTATATGGTAATTGAATATTTAGCCTACAGGAAAACTAAAACTTAGATTGGTTAAACTTACCTTTACTATTTGATTTTATGGTAGATTGGATTGAGAACATGCTATCATTTTGTCAGTTTGGTCCCTGGGTACTACTGGAACAAAGTAATTTCTCAATAAAATTTTGTTGAATTAAGAATACACTGTTGAGGGGGATGCCTCGGTGGCTCAGTTGGTTGAGTGTCTGACTTCGGCTCAGGTCATGCTTTCACAGCTTGTGAGTTTGAGCCACTTCCCCCACCAGGCTCTGACAGCTCAGAGCCTGGAGCCTGCTTCAGATTCTGTGTCCTTCTCTCGCTCTGCCCTTCCCCTGCTCATGCTCTGTCTATCTGTCTCTCTCAAGAATAAATAAACAGTTAAAAACATTTTAAAAAAGAATACACTACTGGGATGCCTGGACGGCTCAGTTGGTTAAGTGGCCAACTTCAGTTCAGGTCATGATCTCAGGGTCCATGGGTTCGAGCCCAGTGTCTGGCTCTTTACTGACAGCTTAGTGCCTGGACCCTACTTCAGATTCTGTTTCCCTCTCTCTCTCTGCCCCTCCCCTGCTCACACTCTGTATCTCTCAAAATAATAAATAAACATTAAAAAAATTTTTAAAGAATACACTATTGCTCTTTTTCCACATCTTCAAGTTTTATTAATTCCATTAATACACTGTGAGCAGCAACAAACACATTTTAATAAAAGGAAAGAAGTGATTGTTTTCATATGCTATTAATAAATTCTACTGGAGCCCTTTTTTTTATTTTAGACAGTAGCACAAGTTTGGGAGTAATGCTGAATTATATTAAATGGCATATGCAGTCTTCACTGGGTTAGAAGGAATAATATAGGACAATTATAATAAAAATGAATGTTGCCATCTTCTCACCCACCTGTTTCTTTGTCATAGCATTAGAATTGATGGTGAGCAATGTAATTGTGGCCATATCACATCTTTTGTTAACCTGCATGGTTTATTGCAAGCTAAGGAAAAAAAATACCTTCAACTTTCCTCCACTGGTAAATGTATAATGAACTTGAAAATAAAATGAAGCTCCTTTCAGAGACCTCGGCACCTATCCCTTTGTAGCCCAGTTCAAGTTTTATTTTTTCTTACCTTGCATGCTTTAATAACCCGATCCTGTAACTATTGTTTATCATAAATATGGGAGCAGCACAATATTCTGAGGGCTATAGCATTGAGATATAAAAATGAGGTCCTGACCACCTCATTATTGGAGACCTCATGTTACAATATGTCACAAAAAAGAGTGTCTCTTTTGGTCCAGGCCTGAAGTTGATTTGATAATTGAAAATCTTCTCCCTGAAACGTCCCTCCCTCCTTTTCAGTGGTGCGAATTGTATCTGATACACATGTTTATTTAAAGATATCTGGCTTTTTTAGTTACAGAATGATTTGCAGGGAGTGTTTGTGTTAGTGTGGAAATGGGCTAGATTTGACTTAGTCTTCTATTTGCTTGTTTCTTATTAAACTGTTTGGGTGTCCCAGTAATAATATGCAATTATAGAACTTAAGTTTTCTCATCTAGTTTCATAGGTTAGAATTATGTTAATTTTATGTAGTACTTTAATACAAAAAAAAATTTCAGTGTGGTTAAGACAAAGCTTTTGTCTAATAGACCAGAAATGCAAAAAAAAAAAAAAAAAATCCGTGGAAATTAATTTCTTTTCTTTGCCTTAATAGTTCCCTATAGAATATTTGTTTAATTTTAAAACTAGGTTGGCAAAAGATGGATCAACACCTTATAAAGTATTCTGTTTCTGAGTGATGTTAATAAAGTTCAGATAAATCTGCAGTCAAAAAAGAAAGATTTAATAGAAGAGTAATTGAACAGAAAGGAGCCATTCAGAGGGATGCTAATGAACTTGTAACTAATTGAAAACTTATGCAGGGTCAGGTACTCTAATAAATTATTTGGACAAATAATTTCATTTAACCCAGTGCCATTACCCTGAGAAACTTCCTTAGAAAGATTAAGTGACTTACATGAAGTAAAAAAAAAAGTGTCAAAGACAGGACTTGAACTCAAGTCTTTCTGAGTCCCCAGGCAATACTGAGGGGAAGAAAAGATAAAAAGCCACCAGACAGTGGTGCTTTGACTTACTGCTTTGTTCTTAGTTTTAGTAAACATTTACATGAAGAGACATATTAAAGTCTTACAGGGCTCTGGCCTTTTCTCGCTCATACATTTGAGAGTAATAGCTCGAGGAATAAAATCCTCAGGAATTCAATAAAAGTGGCAGCAAATCTCCCTGAACAGGCTGACTCAGGAGATGTTTTACTTTGTGATAAACATTTCTCTTGCCTGAAGCTTTAGAAGTTGTTCCTTGTGGCTGAAGAGGTTCATAAGAACTGAGGTTATGAAATTTCCACCGATTTCTCCCTGAGGTAGGGGTAAGCTTTTATAACTGTTGCATTATAAACGAGGGAAAGGGAAGAGAAAACTGTCCAAAGTGTAATCTACAATACATTTACAGAATTTTTATTAATCACACTTCATTTGTATTGACAAAACTATAAATCTTCAAGTAATATTATGAAGTCCCAATTCCCAAAAGTTGAATGAAGTGTATATAATTTACCTTTTTAAATATAAAGATGAAATTATAATATCGATATGCTCTTACCCAAATACATGACATTAAGGTTAAACTAGATGAGGAAGTACTCTTTAAAAATACATATACATGTGCATAGTTGTGTTGGACTGAACTGCGACCTTACAGTCATGTCCCTGAGGCTGTTCAGGGAAACTGGAAAGAGATCATTGACAAATCAAGTAGGAACCACGTTATTAAGATTTATAATAAATGTCTATATATTATAATCAGAGTTTTGTCTTATGATTCAAACAAGTTTCAAATCATGACTTTTATAATATCGAGAGTTTTTATTCCATATAATCTAGAATGTTGCATACTTAAAACTGAGAAGAAGACTTCATCTAAAGTCAAAGGGAGTTTTGTAATTTGAGATTTTGTCTCAAAAGTCAAATTAAGAATGATAACTAATATTTACAGAGCACTAACTTGTAAACACCACGTATTATGCTATGTCTGCAATCAAACTTCTGATGCAAGTGATTTTGGAGGTCACTTAGTGTTATAGGCAGAATAATGCTACCCCTCTCCCCACAAAACTTCATGTACCAATCCCTGGAACCTATGAATATTTTACCTTACACAGAAAAGGAAAATTAAAGTTGAAGATGGAAATAAGGGCTTGCTAATTAGCTGGCATTATGGTAAGGACACTTTTTTGGATTACTCAGTGGAATTACAAAGGTCCTTAAAAGTAAATGGCAAAGACAGAGCCAGATGATTGAGATTCTCTTCCAAGTCAGACAGCAGGCACAAACCTAATAATGACAAAGTGATTCAAAAAGAGTCCATATTGCATTTGTTACAAATGGCCTCCTCTGTGTCCTTTTTTTTTAACTTAATTTTTTTTACTAAGTTTTTATTTTAATCTGAATATAGTTAGTATGCAGTATTACATTAGTTTCAGGTGTACAGTACAGTGATTCAACAATTCTATACATCACCCAGTGCTCATCATGACGAGTACATTCTTTAATCCCCATCCTCCCCTGTCTCATAAATAAAAGCTACTGGTTCTAATTGCTCTTCCTATATGCCTGCATATCACACTTTGTTTTTCATTAATTATCTCTTTACATTGTTTATTGATTTGTATACCTCATACTCCTCACCAGTTAAACTCCAGTGCACTGCCCAGTAGCTTCTCAATAAATATTGCTTGAACAAATAAAAGAAAAATTGTGTCAGAACCAAGAATGACATTCTACAACCTTCTATTATTGAGTTTCCTATTTACCTCATGCTCATCAAGGCTGCTTGCACACTTTTGATTTTTAGTAAGATTATACTAGAGTGAATTTACTCTGTTTAAAATTATACTGCATTTCTTTTTTTTTTAAGATCAACATTTTATTTATTTATTTATTTATTTATTTATTTATTTATTTAGACAAAGAGAGTGCACAAGCTGGAGAGAGGGACAGAGGGAGAGACCTTTTTTTAAAAAAAATTTTAAATGTATATTTATTTATTTTTGAGAGACAGAGAGTGAATGGGGCAGGGGCAGAGAGACAGAGGGAGACACAGAATCCGAAGCAGGCTCTAGGCTCTGAGCTATCCTGATGTGCGGCTTGAACCCACGAACCCAGTGACTGTCACCTGAGCTGAAGTCGGACACTCAACCTACTGAGCCATCCAGGTGCCCCAAGGGAGAAAGAGAATTGTAAGTTCCATGATCAGTGCAGAGCCTGATGCAGGGCTTGATACCAAGATCTTTGGATCATGACTTGAGCCGAAATCAAGAGTCTGGCGCCCAACCGACTGAGCCACAAAGGCACACTGGAATTAGAGTGCATGTCTAATAAACGATCCAGACACCTCAACAAAGTTTGTTTTATTTTATTTATTTGTATGGGCATATATCTCTCTATTTCAATTGGTTCTAATACTACTACTACTACTACTACTAACCCTACTGATACTATGGAGTTGAAAACCAGATGACCAAGTGAATTAATCAGTGATACTTAGGGTGTTTTCATGTGTGTGTATTTATAAAGCACAATATTAATGTTTTTATGTGTAATTTTTCTTAAAATTATGATAAGGAAGCATTATATGACATCCTAAATCTTCGATACGAATATTTTTAATGATTTTATTTTTGTGCTGATATTTTTAAAGCATTTTGAGTTTAATTTTTAAATTACTAATTAAACTTCCATATTTTGAATTTTTATGATTGTGGCTTATTACATATACGTATCATACATTTAAGGTTATCAGATCATATGACCAATTATTAAAATATATATGTGATTGATAGTCTAATATATTAAGTTCTAACAGAAGCTTAGCCAAAACAACAACAGAATCTCAGCTTGGGGAGGGTTTGGCTCTACTCACTTTACCTCTCTTACTAACCATGTTGAAAATTACAATTATATGTAGTATACCATATATAATTACATGTTATAATTATATTTTGTTGAAATAATTTTTGTTTGAAACACACATCATACATAATAAAAAGCTCTATTTAAATTATCTTAAAGTGTTTAAGATAATTTATACAATAACGAGTCCTACTCAAAAGTCAGAATCCAATAAAGCTTTAATTTTTATCTGGAAAATGACCTGTTTGACATATTATCCAATGGCTGTATTTTATAGCATGTATATGAGTTTGAAAAACACACTAAAGCTAAAAAGAAATTATTACTCCCACCATAAAAATTGCCATATTAATGATTAAATCTATTGATGATAGTGTAATTATACATATTTCAATTGATATATCAGTTAATTTTATTCTTATCATATTGAAATTCATATATGCTCAATAACACATTCTTGGCTAGATCTATAAAATTTAGAGAAATCAAACATGCTTATGTTTTACTAATTTACAAAGCACGTTTCCAAAAACTTCTATCATTGGGTTGTAAAATATTAAAATATCACCTCAACATCTTATATTAAAAGTAAAAAAGGCACAAGGGTCTAAATTTCACAAATAGAATTTTAAAGCAGAAAAAGTAAAGTACTGTATAAGATATTTCAAAGCCAGATACTAAACTAACCTCATTATTTCTGTTTATATATTTCTATAATATAAGAGTAGGTGTCAAATGACTAAACACACTTTTTCTCCATATTCTCAGATTTGGTTATTTTTAAGTCAGTTAGCTTACATAGTTTCAATGAGTATGCAAAGGAGTATTTGAAGTAGAAAAATTAATCTGGAATGTATTGTAATATACCTAAATGTGACATCAGATTACTTTGCACATTGTAAGTACATTATTAGTAAAGGCTTATAAAATACGAATAATACAAATAGACATTGACCTTTGGAAATAAACACTGGCAACTGAACTAAACCAAAATGTTTGAGTATTGCTTCTTATTACATTATATTCTTATTACTTTTCTTATCTTCCTTCTGTGAAAACATCTTTCTTCTTCTAAATTATATGCTAAATCTGATGCATTGAAATGAAAATATGTTTTTATAAAAGCTAAAGAAATATCTAAAATTGAGAATAAATTTGTAGGTAGCTTTGCCCTTTAATGAAACTTTATTCTTAATACTTTTATCTTATGTTTTAAAATGGAATTATGTTACAAATGTATTTTTTATTTCCATTTTTTTTGTCCTTAAGAATTAGGTTGCTTTACCCTTTAAATGATTGGAATATGTGTAGAAAAGATGGAAGAAGACAAAGTAAAGGATGAAGAATTAAGGGATCCTCAGTTGGTCTTCACTGTAGGACAATAATGACCCCTTATCCCTTCCCCCAACCAAAAAAAAAAAAAAAAAAAAAAAAAGTCTGACAGTTATTTTAACTCTGTGACTTTCAGAATAAAGTCCTGGAAACTTCTGACAATATCGTTATGCACAGCCCTAAAATAATCTATGCATTTCAGCAATATTATTCATTTCTTCCAGAATGAAATGAATGGTGTTGAATAAATAATGATCATTAGCAATACACTACCTTTTAATCTACATATTTTTAAGTCTTTCCCTGAAACAGTGAGCATTAATTCATACCCAGTTACAATTATGTAACTAAAGGTCAGACCTTCACTAATTTAGATTGAATCCACATGCATAAAGCAGAATGGGTCTGGGAAGAGTTCCAACCATAACAATTTGTCAAAAGAATCAAAGCTGTCTGTCTACATGACAATGTGTCTGATATTGCCGATATTTATAGATCTCTGCAAAGATGTCATGATCCCTAAATTTAGTCTTAGAATATCATTTTTGGAAGTTCTTAAATATTCCATTTTATGAGTTTATTCCTATTTTATGTTAATTTTTATAGATTCATAATTTATCATCCTAAATAAGTGTTATTTGTTAAATTAAATGTATCCTGGCATTTCTTATATGGCTGTATTATTTATTCAGAAAGACTTTATCAAGTCAATTATTTACTTAGCAATTAAGTCAGTAAATGACAAAATTTGAAATAAAGCTCAGAGCAATATGCACAAACACATTGATCCTACTGTTTTGTCACTATTCCCCACTATTTGCTTGATTTTCGTCTCCTCCTTTCTCTAATTAAATTCCATGCTCACCCATTATAATCATGCTCTTGGATATTGCTTCCACATTTTGCTTGCTTCTCCTTTTGCTCTATTCCTTTAGCTAAATGGCAACCTTAGCAGAGTCCAGTGGTCTAACTGCACTTTAACTTCCCAGCACAGTGGAAAATGGCTAGATAAAATACACAAATATGATCATCAACCTGAGAAAAGTCTTACAGTATTTCTCTAATCCACTCACTGTCCTTTGCTTCAAGATAACTATTTCATACTATTTCTTCTCAAATCCTCAGTACTTCACATGCATTCCCTTACTTTACCGTAAACCGATGACCTTGTCTCCTATTTTACTGAGAAAATCTACCCATCACATGGATCAATTATGCTACATAGATCTGTATTCACATATTTAGCTCTCATTATCTCTATGGAAAACAATCAGGGAATATTGAAATGGTCCCTTTTTACTTCAGCGTAACAAAATATTCCTACTAAAGAATGTTTATGGCAACTTTCCCCTCTCCTGCATCATTAATTGTTTATTCTTCTGGCATTTATATTCTGACATGCATAAGCTTAAAAATATGATATTATTACTCTATAGACCACCAAACCTGTTCTGATTTTATTGTGGTTCTGGTAAATATAATACTAATATCTCTTTTTTTAACATTTATTTATTTATTATGAGAGAAAGAGAAAGAGAGAAAGAGAGAGAGAGAGAATGAACCTGGGAGAGGGGCAGAGGTAGAGAGGGAATCTCAAGCAGGCTCCATATTCAGTGGATAGTCTGACTACAGGGGAGGGGGCTCGATCCCACGACTTTGGGATCATGACCCAAACAGAAATCAAAAGTGGATACTCAATGACTGAGCCACCCAGCCACCTCAATCCTCACCTCACTCAGTTTATCAGCAGCATTTGGCACTGTTGATCTTTTCTTGAAACATCATTTCACTTGCTTCCAGTCACGCCACCCTGTCCTCATCGTCTCTCATCACATTTTCTAACCCCACTCAGTCTTTTTACATGATATTTCTCTTTCTCTACATACTGGATTACTCCGTCATTTTATTCTTTATCTCTTCTTTTTTTGTCTGCACTTTCACTACTTCAGTAATTACACTTGGTCTCATGGCTTACTAAGCATCTCAAAATTTAAATGGCTCAGATTGACTGCCTGATCTTCCTGCCCTAAAACAAAACAAAATGAAAAGACACTTTTCTTCTGCTTGTTTCCCCAATGACAGACATTAGTAATTGCTGTCTTCTAATTGCACAGGTCCCAAATCCTGAAGTCACCAGAGACAACTTTCCAACACCTCATGTGTAATGAATTGGTACCTCCTTTTTGCTCCAAACATTTATCCAGAATCCAGGTAATTTGAATTATCTTTACTCTTGCTATAATCTTCCACACTGACTTCTTTTACATGGACTGTTCCAATAACCTTCCTAAAGTTCTCCCTGACTGCATCATTTTCCCGCCATCACCTAATAGACATTAGTCTATTACATTTAATTGTTAAAAGTTTTGGCCAGCCACCCCAAGATGCCTCAATTTTATCTCTTTCTAACTCGGTATGATGGCCATGTAACAACAGGGTGATATTCTTCATAAGGGCGAGATGACAATTCATGAGTATCGATGTGATAATAGCCAGTGGATTCAGGGTATGACCAAGGCAAAATCACAGTTTAAATTTTCCTGATGAACAATGATGTTGAGCATCTTTTCATGGGGCTGTTGGCCATCTATGTGTCTTCTTTGGAAAAACGTCCATTCTTGTGTTCTGCATGGTTTTTAGTTGTATTATTCATTTTTGTGGTGTTGACGCCAGGCCTCAGGGACCTGGTACTGTAGGGCCTGCACTGATCTTCTGAGGGAGGGTCTTACTGAGCTGGGACTGAGGGAGGGCTGACCAGGAAGAACAGTTGCTGCTGAGCGTTGGGCGTGGAACTTGGAGAAAACGTGCTAGGAAGCCGGCATCAGGTCTAGATGCCCTTGGCAGGTGATTCTGCATTTATGCTGAGGGGTAGCTGAGAGAAATGGTGCCCACCAGCTCCTTTGTCCCCAGAGAGGTACCTCTGTGAACACTACATCCCAGGGATTCACTCCAAGAAGAGCAAACAATTTTTCCACTGTGTGTCCCAGGAATTCTTCAGATTGCTGTTTCCAGACTTCTGTTTTCAAGTTGTTTGCCTACCTTCTCTCCAGGAGTAGGGCAGGACCCTCAGGGCTCTATGCCAGCCAAGCCCACCGACTGCAAAAATTCTGGTCTTCAAGCCCCACTGGTTGCAAGAAGCCATGAAAATCAGCCCCTCTCATTTTCCCCGCCAATAGCTTTGGGGAAGAGTTCTCCTTGTGTGTCCCCCTATGTGCTTCTCTCTCTCTCATCTTTTTTCAGGACCAGGGCTCCCTCCCCTCTGCAGTTTTTCTCCCCCAAAAAACTTTTCTGCATTTCCTGCCTTCCTTTTGGTGGCCTCTTCTCTACCTCTAGTTGTGGAGACCTTTTGGTCCCTCCTCCGGTCAATCTCTGGGATATTCAGAATGATTTGATAGCTATGTTCCAGGGACCAGAGAAGCCTATGGTCCTCCTACATGCTGCCATTTTAGCCTCTCCCCTAAAACTAATATTTCACTGTATGCTAACTAGTTGGAATTTAAATAAAAGTAAAGGTACCATTCCATTGATTTCTATTTTCCATCATATCTGTTACTAAGTTATAATTTTCTTCCTTTGTGTGGTGTCTAAATGGGGTGTCTCTGTTCAGATGAGAGTCTCCAGATGTGGGGCAACAATCAAATGGAAGTCAGTCGAGTGGGAGATAAAAGAATTCACATGAGGCAGAACAAAGGAGATGGAAATTTACTGAATACACTATAAGGGAGCAGTGGGAAGGACAGCAGAGAAGCAGCTATCTGCAAGGAGATAGTACGTGGGAGCTGTTCTTTAAGGGGGAAGATGAGGAGGTATGGAAATGCATGGAATCTTCTTTTTGGTAACGGTGCCTAGTTGTTAGTAGCCCATTGGTTAGTTAGGGCATATGGATATTTTTAAGTGGGTCGCCTGATGCCCTATTTGTATTCAGCTTGGGAGTCGCTGCGGGCCCTTTCTACATTCCATCACTCAAGCCTGTTTTACTAAAAGCAGCTTCTACATTTTAGAAGCAAAGCATCTTTTTCTAGACCACGTTATGAATCTTAGTCTCTTAGCCTATAATTTATTAAGCCTAAAACTAAAATCTATAAATACTTGAATGGGAGAAATGCAGCTGCTAATACTTATATCACTTCTTAATAGTTCAGAAGTGTTTTCTTCTCTATTTTCTAGTCCCTATAGTATTTCTTAATTCTATAGCACTCCTACTTTTAAAATTGGAATTTTGTAATACATTTTGCTTTCCTAGTTGTTCACATTGAGGGCATTTGTCAGTTGCAAACTATTCCATTCTATGAGTATGCAGATTTTATATATACTTATGTAGGGGGAATCTGTGTGTGTATGTGTATATATGTGCTACCTTCCAAAAAGGATAAATTAAAATGAACATCCATTATTCTTGCTACTCCTCCCCTATTCACCTCCTTCTCATAATCCTATAATAATTTTCTTCAGAGGAAACTTCCATTTACATAGGATTTCAGCGAAGTTTCATACAACAGTTACTTTCACTCCAAGAGAAGAACAGATAACTTAGACCTAAACCAAACAGTGTATTTGAGGATACAAGATTTTTAATGGAGTTTTGGAGATGAAATTCAAACTCTTGACTGCTAGATCTAAGTTTGAGGGGATAAGATTCCTGAAACAGCAATATCTTTTTAGCACATGATGTTGGAAAGTGAACTCAGCACAGCAATGAGACAATAAAGGGAGAGGAAGTAACAAGATCTTGATAACACCTTTTGAGCCCTGGATCTGAGAATCCTCATCCTTCAAATTTTATTCTTACTAGACTCAATATACTCCCTGTTTCTTTTTCTGTTGTTTTCTTTTTTCACAGTTTGAGTCAGATGTTCTATCACTTTCAGCAGGAAAGGTCTTAATTAATTAATGCAGTCAATATGCAGCTATTTAAGGCACTATTAGTTGGGTGTCTTTTTAAACTTTTCTACTTTGAAAGTAAATACTATCTTCAGGTTGTAATTCCTAGATTCATTATTTCTGCTAACAGAGATTTAATTAGGATTCTATAGATTTTATAATAAAATTTTCTCAAGAATTAAAAATAATACAAAGGGAAGTAAGAAAACATGAGTCATTTTATAAATTTGTTTCTGCTGTGAAAATTCCTACAGATAAGTATAAAAGTCAGGGAATATTTGCTTGTAAATTTATATAACATAATGCAAATTATCATTATGTAATATATTTTTGTAGGAGCAATGTGCTTGTTCTGAGATTAATATATATTCACATTGACTGTCAGTAACTATATGTTATGGATGTACAAATATTGTAATTAGTCTGGCATATCTTTCTGAAGACATGTAATTCTCTTTAACAATATTTTATTTACAACTACTTACACATTTATATTAATTATTTGAACATGAAAACAGTCTTCATAATGAGGTTCTTTGCAGTGATTAGAAAATAATTTGATGAAGCTATAAATAATTAAAGTGTAATCCTCAAGTATTTTAAATGACATAATTTTTTGACTATTAAAAGCATTGAGGGGTGCCTGGGTGACTCACTTTGGTTGAGAGCCCAACTCTTGATTTCAGCCATCATCTCAGGTCAGGATCCCAGAGTCGTGGGATGGAGCCCTGTGTCAGGCTCCATCCTGAGCATGGAGCTTGCTTGGGATTTTCTATTCCTCTTTTCTCCTTCTGTCCCTCCCCTGCTTGTGCTCTCTCTCAAATAAACAAACAAATAAACAAATAATAAATAAAAGCACTACAAATACAAGGATATTGTGGACACAAAGATTGAAAATGTACATCTTTATGTACATCTTTAAACTTTGACTACCCAGGGGTGCCTGGGTGGCTCAGTCGGTTGAGCATCTGACTTTGGCTCAGGTCATGATCTCACGGTTTCGTGGGTTTGAGCCCCACATCAGGCTCTGTGCTGACCACTAGCTCGGAGCCTGGAATCTGCTTCAGACTCTGTGTCTCTTTCTCTCTCTGTCCCTTCCTTGTTCACACTCTATCTCTCTCTGTCTCTCAAAAATAAATAAATGTCAAAAAAATTTTTTTAAATTGTTAACTTAAAAAAAACTTTGACTACCCAAAGATCTTAAAATTTTTAAGTTGGAAAACAGCATAAATTAAAGTTTCTGAAAAACTATGTTGAATATGAAACCAATTGAAAACCAATACATCCTAAGGATCTGAAAACTGTATAAATTCCACTGAGTCTACATAGGGAACTATAAATGTTTTGTTTAATAGAAATCTACTTCAAAATAAATTTAGTCTTACTTTTCACAATATGCATAGATTTTTAAAATTATTTTTCCAAGAAGAAAATGATGAATTATATGCAACTTTGTCCATTCCACTTCTGTGCTATAATGGAAGGATAAAAGTCTTTAAATGAGTCAAACTTCTTATAAGTATTAATCAGATTTACCTGAAGATATTTTTAAATGTGTAAACATGGGTATCTCCATAAATGGTTTAAATTTAAAAGAAATTTTGGGAGACATGATTGGTTGTATATCACTGATTAAGCTATTGATTACAAAGACTGAGTTTCCAAACAGTAGGCTGTAAAGTCTTTGGCTATTAAAAATCAATAAATAAAAATTGGGCATTCGAATACTAACTCTGGCAAAATATATCTTCACTTTTGCTTACATTTCCCCCAGCCACCTGTTCTGACCTCTGCTGGAAGAAAGTGTCTGTTGTCCTGTGGTTAAGAGTGCAGACAGTGGAGCCAGATGGCTAGTTTGTATAACAGCTCCTACTGATTAATAACTATGGAATCATGTATAAGTTACCAAAACCTCTTTGCATCTGAGTTTCTTCCCCTGTATTTCACTTTAGTAAATAGCACCTAACTATAGGGTTGTTGTAACGATTCAATATGGGAAAAGTGATCAGAACAGTGCCTGCCACACAAAAGCACAGTAAATGTTAACTGTTGAGATGTCTTGGCTTTATAATTGCTGATTTCACCCTCTCACATTTACATTTTGATTTCCTAAAACCATAACATTAAAATTTCTCAAAATATGTATTTGACTGAAGAACTTATGCTAGCTAATTATCCTTTAATTGGAATGAAAATATGTTTTTGTAAAGATCTCTTATACTGTACCTATCCCGGATACTAGCTCTCTTTTTCCAAAATTACTATTCAGGAAAGTTAAGTACGGCAGAAATGCCTAATATAATAGTTTGTAGACATTATTAATCTTCTTAATAATTGGTATTGACTCCATCCCTACTAGAAATTCAAAGGAAATAAAGACATTAAAGAGTTACAGTTAGAGGTAGGGAGGAAGGAAGGCATAGGACAGTAAAACATGTAAAAATGCACCCTGGGTAAAATGTCTGGAACTTCACCAAACACTGACATAAATAAATGGTAAAAACTAAAACCATAACCAGGTATCAAACAAAACACAAGACATATATTTAAGGTATTGCCAGAAATAGTCCTATGTCAAACGTGTGAAGATGGGTGAAAGGATAGAGTTAACTTGTGACTAGACTATGGTGTCTCCCAGCTTATCGCCAGGGATGCCTGGAACTCTGGTGTTGACCCGTGGCCAGGAGAAGGATGAAATGTACCAGCTAGTACTTATAAAATGCTGTTTAATCCAAATCATTCCCCAAAATACTCTGAACCAGCTCATCTACATTGTTTATTGAAAATGTATAGAGGCAAGTAGGGGGCTTGGTTTGTTGGGGTTTGTGAAATGGAGCTCCGCATCAGGCTCCTTGCTGACAGTGTGGATCCTGCTTAGAATTCTCTCTCCCTCTCTCTCTGTCCCTCCCCTGCTCATACATGCATGTTCTCTCTCTCTCTCTCTCTCTCTTGCTCTCTCCAAATAAATAAATAAACATTAAAAATATAAAATGTATAGATCAATGAGGGCTTGCACCTGGCTTAGCCAGTTACACAGCTTAGTTTTGAATATGTGGTCAGTGGAGTATAAAAGACTGCTAGGTAAATTTAAACCTTGGCTCCCTGAGTCAAGTATCTCTTATATATCTTGGTGTATCAAAGATAAAACACATCTTATTCTACTAAGGAAAATCCTTGTAAGGTGCACCTGGAATTCTCAGACCTGTGTGTGTGTGCTTTCTCTTTCCTCCTATACAGTATTCTGAACTTTTGTAAGAAGATTTATGGAAATTAAGAGTACTTTCAATATGTGTAATTATTGTAGTTACTTGAACAGGAAAATTGAAGTGAGTTTTAGGTCCATAATCTACATGATGGCTAAGACTTTGAGAGAAAGAATGATGAATATCCCAGAGATGAAGAACTCAGATGCCAGACAATAATCTAGGCCATCATGGTGTCCAGACATTCAAACATTGCAACCATGGGTGGAAGGATAAGCCTTTCATGGAGACTTGAGGTTGATCCAGAGCCAGGAAATTGGCTAAGCAGATTACTAAAGAAATTCAAACAGAGAAGAAAACCAGCCAAGAACATGGTACCTTGGCTTCTTCTGCCACCTCTGGAAAAAAATTAAACTAACTTAGAGCGAAAAGCTCCCAGATCTACCAACTTGCACCAACGATCTAATCAGTAAAGATTATTGGAATGGTAGGACATGCCACTAGGCACTATCAAAATAAGGATATACTCAATCAAAGATACCTTAAGTCAGTTTGTAAATGATATGCGCTACTTCTTGGTGAGATTCTACTGAAATAGATTTTCATGTTGGTGAGAAGAGTGCTTCTTCCCTTTCACTTAATATCACTAAATAAGAGGGGATATTTGACTCACTCAGCATTCTTAATTAGCAGCATAACTGTGAATAACTAGACAAACAAACCATCAATCTATTGAGCTGGATAAAGTAGGGAACCATAAACTATACCTTGACAAGACTATTTAGCCAAGTGCATCCATCGCTACCAAACTTGAATATTTCTTTGAGGATTTTTTTGTGTATTTCTTGCAGCACATATTAGGTCAAGAGTTGGAGAGAGAGCAAGTGATAGATAAGAGCAAGAGACATGTATATGGCTATAATGCATCTAATAACCAAAGTGGCTTATGATGTCTTAGTTTTGGGTATTTCAAGCATTCCATGTGATTTAAGAAACAGTATGAGCGGAAAGAGAGATGTGATAAGTTGAGATAGTAAAAGTAAATATAAATGTATGTTTCACCACAAAATAACTTTTTACATTATGCCAATGAGTTTGGAATTTAGCAAAATTACTAAGGGAAGATATTAAAGCCTTTTAGTAATATAGTGATAAAATCAGAATTTTCCTTTAAAAAAATGGATGTAGGATAGAAAGCAGAGAAAGATTGACAGGAGGAGTATCGATTATCAAACTATTCTAATATTTTAGATCAAAACAGGAGACAGAAATGATGTAACTAAAATAGTAGTCATCTGCATGGAAAGTTTAGACAGGTATTGTGAGTGTGCAAACAATGGGGATTGGTGTTGAAGGATATGGAAGGAGAGCGAGAATTAAAGCCAATTCCCAGGTGCCCGGTTTGGATAATAGAGAATTTACTAAACAGAAAGAAGATTTGAAAGTGTCATTATGCATGTTTAATTAATCAGGCAACTAAAGTTTAAAAGTTTAAATTATTAGTGTGACCCAACATTTAGTAAAGTATAATAATAATGTAATCTGTTAAACTACAAATTGTGTTTAGCCCAATGTGCCAGGAACACAGAGCTCTAAAAAGGAGAAACAGCTTAATTTTAAAGGGATATTATTCTCAAACATCTCTGCCCATATTATTTAAAATTTATGATCTCTGAATTTTTCATTTTTGTTTAGAATAATAGCTATATTTGAATTTATAAGAATCTCCTTAATATATATAAATATTCCTATAAAGATTAAGTAGTTACCACGTAGTTGCCTGTCAATCTGACTTAGTTTATTCAAATAGCTTTATTCAGACCATTTAGGTGCTATGAGGTTCTTTATGAAAATTGGACTTGAAATTACCTACAACGGTAAGAACGTAACGTGTAAAATAGGCAAATAAGGAAGAATGGAAGATGTGATGGCAGAGTAAGAACTTTTGACCATCTCATATTGGTACAGTTCAGACTTCATCATTTTATTTTTGTTTAAACTTTTTAAAAGTTTATTTATTTTGAAAGAGAGAGAGAGAGAGAGACAGAGACAGAGACAGAGAGAGAGAGAATGAGCAGGGGAGGGGCAGAGAGAGAGAGAGTAGAGAGAGAATTCCAAGCAGGCTCCTCAACTCAGCGTGGAGCCCATTGGCACGTTTGTGAGATCAAGACCTGAGTCAATATCAAGAGTCAGGCACTGAACCCACTGTGCTGCTCAGGCACCCTGAGACTTAATGGTTTTCTATATTTTCCTTTCACACTATCCATGCTTGGTTTCACCTTAAGATCTTGATGTGGTAAGTCCTTCTGCCTACAAAAGTTCATCACCAGATTTTCACACGAGCTAGCTAAAAGTGGGGATATATGTATTATATATTAACATTATTCAGGTGTCAGCTCAATTATTGGTTTCTGATTACTCAAATCAAATCCACACCCACTGCTCTCGCCTTGGGCCATTGTAACAACAGCCCCCACAAAGATGCTGGGCTAACACAAAATCTTAATAACTCTGTTGAGTAACTGAAAAAAGAGAAAATTATTTTTTTTTGCAAAAAAATATGTCATTTGCTGATACCAAGAACTCAGTGCATTTTGGATGATGTGTTATTTGCTATTTTAATATACCAACATTTACTTTGCAGTCTGGAAAAATATAAAGAAGCTAAGCTTTGGAAATTTATATATTTAGGACAAAATATTGGTTGTGAACCATGAAGCAGTTAAATAATTTTTTGTAACTCAAATTCCCTGTTTGTAAAAAGGGAGTATTTGATAGAAGTTTTGTGATAATTAAATAAAATACCTTACAGGGTAACTATAAGGGCCAAAATACAACTAATCCTAACTTTAACCCTTTCTTCTCTGACCCAACATTGGACAACTATCGATAATTTAAAATAACCAGCTACAGGAAAACTAACCTTTAATTTAAATTACTCAGTCTTAAAATAGATTTTGTAATGGTTATTTTAAAATGGTGTTTTTCTTAAATTTAACTTTCTATGCCTTTTTATAATATTCTTCTTCAAAACTAAAATGATCTTTTTTCCTTTACGATTCTTTCCATCCAAGATTTTATAAATCCATTTATTTCTCTCCTGGGATAAAATATTTTTAACATGTAAACACAATGGTATCTTTATGCTGTCAGTTTAATGAAACAATCATTTATTAAGTTTAGCAAGTGTATTAAAGTTTCTTAGTTAATTGGATGTTGTCTGTGCTTTTGATTTGGACTTGGAAGGTGAAAGAGTAAACTGCTGCTCAGAGAAGTGTAATTAATTGTGGGGTTGAATCTTCGGCTGGAAATTAATGCATGAGTTCTATGGTCAATCTGTAATAATTTCAGGCACCAGTTTCAATTTTTTTTGAATCGTCTATAAATTAAAGCACTGGTTTCTGGTTGTTTATAAATGATGAAGATTTGTGAAATTATTTAAATAATTATTGTTGGAGTACAGTTCAATTATTACTTGATGTACGCCATGATTTGAGAGAAATTCTTTTAGAAAATACTAAATTAATTAACTGTATGTAAAACTGTCTTTTCCAGTTTAGGACCCTAGGATTTAAATCAGTTAAAAATAAAGTGTGTTTTACATTTGTAGCAGCTTTATCCTCTAAGTCTGAATTAAATGATTTCATTTAGCTCCATACTACTTGTAAATACACTTTTAGACCCTCTAGGAAGAGGGTGCAACACATCACATTTTTAACACCCAGCTAAGAATCACTGTCATAGTGAACCTGTTATGGATGAATCGTATTGATTCTTTTAGGTGTGCATGGAGAGTGCTTAATTATTTTACCATTGTTAAACAGTAATAACAATATTACTTCTCTTTTTTTATTTATCACTATACAGATTACTATTATCATTTCCAATTAAAAAGATTACAGTGCTTGCTTGACTGCCTTATCAGGTATCTCTTATCTTGCTTATGGAGTTAATTGAATTTTATTTCTAAAAGAATAATCAGAGATCTTTTATTCATTTATTTATTTTTTAAAATTTTTAATGTTTATTTACCTTTGAGAGAGAGAGAGAGAAAGAGAGAGAGACAGACCCTCAGCAGGGGAGGGACAGAGAGAAGGGGACGGAGGGACACAGAATCCAAAGCAGGCTCCAGGCTCTGAGCTGTCAGCACAGAGCCCAGTGTTGGGCTAGAACCCACGAACTGTGAGATCATGACGAGAGACGGAGTCAGATGCTTAACCGACTGAGCCACCCAGGTGCCACCAGAGATCTTTAAACAAATAGTACATAAACAGAAAAAATTAGATAAAGAGTTGTCTAAGATATTTTTCTTTCAACAACAAAAAATGAAATCACAATACATGCACAGAGGAAACATTAACATTTTAAAATAGATCATAATTAACAAAACCAAGGTGCTCTATGAATAAACAGTTGCATTTACACACCTGTCTCTCAATTTTAAATTTGTCTCTTTATCTTTCTTTATTTGTTTATTTATTTATTGGGGGCGGGGGGAGCAGAGAGAGAGGGAGAGAGAGAATCCCAAACAGGTTCTGCACTGTCAGCAAAGAGCCCGATGCGGGACTTTAACTGATGAACCATAAGATCATGATCTAAGCCAAAGTCAAGAGTCAGATGCTTAACTGACTGAGCTGCTTAGGTTCCCTGAATTTGCCTCCTTTTGACATCACAACCCAGTCATCTGCAGAATTCTTTCTGTGAACATGATAGCTTCAGCTCCACAGGTGAGAAACAGACAGCCGTGACTCACTACAAGTTTCACATTTGATTGATAACTTATATCTTCAGTTCTTAGTGTATTAAAGCTCAATTAAAAAATATTAAACTTGGATCATACCACAAACTATACAAAGATAAAATAGTTTTTATTTTATTTTTTCTGAGCAAGAATTCTATGCTCAAGTATTTCATGTTTATTCTAAATATTTGCATTTTCTGACAGATATCAATCCCCTTATTTTTAGTAAATGCACATGCCAAATGCAAATTAGACATTCAACAACTTGGAGTACATCTAGTATCTTAGCTACAGCATTTCTTCAAGGAAATATCTAATTCCAGGGAATAAAAGAAAAAACATGTCCTGAGTGCATTTCCAGAAATTGCAATCTCTTTTGTTTTACTTTTCTACCAATTTTTTAGGAGGAGTTTAGGTACTTCTAGGTAACACTAAAGATTAAATAAATATTTATGCAATCTGCCTCTCACAAAGCCCCACTCAAGTCGTAAAGGAATAGTTAATGAATACATGCATAAAGATAATGGAAATGGAAGAGTGAATGGCAGCAACAAAATTTGAAAGGCAGGAAGAACATGGACAAGGTGCCGTGATGAACAAGCTATTTTCTCTTGTGGGTTTGGCTGAAGGAGGTAAATCCACGCTGAAGAGTTCCCCGAACAGCTCAGTTCTGAAGGCACCAACTACCTCTGGAAGCTGAATATAAGTTTACAGTCCAAAAGAATATTTGAAAGTATGTTTCAATGCTCTTAGCTTTTCAGATTTCCTCCCTGACGGCACAAATGAAGACATAAGCCTCAGTTTACCCTCTGGAAGAGTAGCACCTGGGAAGCTGAGAACTCTGATATCAGCACAGCAGGGAGATCACACTGAAAAAGGAATGTAAGTTAAATCAAATGTTCTATCCTGAGCTGAGAACAACACTTTCTAACTCCAGTCAGTCTAAGAAAAATCACAACTAGACTTGAGCCCCCCAAAGTGGGACACTGGAGAATTCCTCTGTGGAAATTTGAGTTCCAGAAATAAAAAAAATATATTAACAGATTTTTTTAGGTAATGCCACCTCAAAAACATAGATCAGACACACTGATATAGAAGCTCATTAGTTGGCATGTTTTAAATAAAACTAAGGAATGTTCATTTACTGTTTTGTTCCTCAAAGCTAAATATAGTTAGCTAGCTAAGATACATCAGATATTTGAGGATAGTTAATTAGCAGAAAACAGAAACCAAATGACAAATAGGAGAGGAAATATTCGTGGAAACCAGAAGAAACATAGCGAGGCAGGAAGGAGTGAATATGATGCATCCACATATCTTTGATTAATAGCCTCAGGGAGGATACTTTATACTCAGAAAAAGAAAAAAAAAAGGATCTGTAATAAGGAACAATAAGTAAAGATATTTTGGAAATACTGATATAGACACAGATATAGTTAAAGATACATAAAGTTCTCAGAAATAAAAACTTCAATGGGATGGTAAAATTAAGTTAAGGATAATTTCCAGATGCTACAATAGGCAAAAGACTGAGTAAAGGAGAGATCAGATATGAAATAAGGAAATCACTTTGAGAAATTCCATTATATGAACTTTTATTCAGAGAAAAGACAAAATGGAGAAGTAGATTATTAAATATTTCATCCAGAATATTTCACAGAACTAATAGACTTGAAACACAAAATTGAGAGACCTACACAATGCCTAGAGCAATGAATGAAAAGAAATTCTCACCAAGGCACATTATCATTAAAATTCAGAACACTGGGACAAAGATACATTACCCCAGCACCTGGAAAGGAAGAACCAAGTCTCATAAACAAATGTTCAGAAATCCAAATGCCATTTGACTCTTAAAAGAAACAACTAAACCTATAAGCCAGTAAACTAATACTATCAATGTGCTAAGAGGAAAAAAATAATTATAATTTTACTTTCTATGCCAAATCAAATTAAAAATTAAGCATAGGTATAAATAGATGGCATTAGAGATACTCAAGATTTTGTTTTATTTACCATAATCCATTCTGAGGAGGCTACTGGAGTATGTGCTCTATCAAAAGATAATCTGGGGCACATGGGTGGTTCAGTCAGTTGAGCGTCTGACTTCGGTTCAGGTCGTGATCTCATAGTTTGTGGTTTGAGTCTCATGTCGAGCTCTGTGCTGACAGCTCAGAGCCTGGAGCCTGCTTTGGATTATGTGTGTGTCTCTCTCTGCCCTTCTCTCACTTTTGTGAGTGCCTTCTCTTTCTCTTTCTGTCTCTGTCTCTGTCTCTCTCTCTCTCTACCAAAAATAAATCAAGAAGCATTTAAAAAAATTTTTAACTAAAAAAGACAATCTAAAAAGAGGAAAAAATATAGTTCAAACAAAAGGGCTTCATCACAGAACTGATGCTTAACTTTGTACCAGGTGTAATTTATGGACTGGGACATGGCACATGGAAGCCGTTGGGAGGGCAAACAATGTTCTGTATCTTGATCTAAGTAGTAGGTACACAATATTCATAGAAAAACAAAATTGACTATACTTTAAGATTTAAGTTTTTTACTCTATTTTTAATTATATCGACATAAAGTAAATAAAAACAAAACAAAAACTAAAGTATAAAAATGACTTTAATTAAGATGGAGAATCCAAAAGTGTCTTACTAATGTGCAGGGTCTCAGCAGGGTGGATGAGATGCGTGGCTATGATGGTCTCCCCTTTCTTTTGCAGTTCTTAACCCCCAAGATTTCTTGTCCATGTGATGTCTCCATGCACAGTGGAGTCAGGCAGCTGGTTACCCAAACTGTGAAATGGAAGCAAGGCCTAGACTTAGGTCACAGAATGGCAGTTCCAGTGCATATTTGATAAATTGCACATGGGGCCAACACAGATTCAAGGGTAGAGGGAATAGACTCCAACTCTAATGAGGGAAATGATTTGAAAATAAACTTAAAATCAATAACCAGGAAATTGAGTATATTTTTATATGTTTAATGACTATTTGTGTTTTCTCCAAGAAGAAATTATTCATGACCATTTTATTTCCACATGGATAACCAATTTTTCAGACTCCATCTGTTGAACCATGTATCCTTCTCTACTGACCTAATATCACAGTTCAGTCATATTTTAAATGTTCGCACATTAAAATAACTGTGTTATGTATGAATGTATGTATGTATGTATGTATGTATGTATTTAAAGATGTAAGGAGAAATGCAAATTAAAAATGAGAGAATTAAATCTCCCTCTTGAGGGGCCCCTGGGTGGCTCAGTCGGTTAAGTGTCCAACTTCAGCTCAGGTAATGGTCTCATGGTTTGTGAGTTCCAGCCCCACATTGGGCTCTGTGCTCACAGCTCAGAGCCTGGAGTCTGCTTTGGATTCTTTGTTTCACTCTCTCTCTCTCTGCCCCTCCTCCCGCTGGCACTCTGTCTCTCTCTCTCAAAAATAAATAACATTAACATTTTTTTTAATCTCCCTCTTGAAAATAAAGAAATGGGGGTACCTGGATGGCTCAGCTGGTTAAGCATTTGATTCTTGATTTCAGCTCAGGTTGTGATCTCCAGGTTGGTATGATGGAGCCCCACATGGGACTCCTCACTGACAGCACAGAGCCTGCTTGGGATCCTCTCTCTCTCTCTCTCTCTCTCTCAAGATAAATAAACAAACAAAAAAAAAGAAGGGAAGATTTCCCTCCCTTCCTTTATGTCAGAGCATTTACTTTTTCTAAAGTAAATTTTTTTAATCTCTTTGAAATGTATAAAAATTCTTCTGAAGATTAGATAGTTTTTCTGTTAGCTTTGTGACACAGGATCATCTTTCTCAAGCACTTGGGACCTTCTCTTTGAAATACACACATCGAGGGAGATAGCACCCCTAATTCCCCTAGTTTGTGTGGGAAGACAAGAGTTGAATTTTGTGGATGCTTTGCTCCAAGTTCCTGTCGGAAAGATATGAAGTTTGTTTCCTCATGAATAAAGCCAATTAGCTAATACAAATGGTCACCCCATTACCAGGTAACATAGATTAAACTATGTGTGACAAATAGTGCTATCAGGTCCTCTCATTTGAGGACCTGTTATTGTCTATCTTCAGATCATGTGTATAATGAGTTCTGTTGCTTAGAAAAGGGATGAGATTTCTTTCTGTCTTGCTTTCTCTTAGTTCATTGCCTGTGATGCACTTCATATTCTGTTTTAATGCTTATTCAGTAATAAGACTTTTCTTTGCTAACTTTGTGGAGAGGTTTTTGGGGGATGGGATATTATTTTATTTTTAATTATATTTCTTTGACAAAGAAATCTGTAGTACCCTGCACAAAACAATTAGAAGTTAAAAGAAGTATGTATTTATGATCTATTAAATGTGAGGAAATTTCAATGATTTCTCTCTCTCTCTTTCTTTCTCTCTCTCTCTAGTTCTCAATGTCAATTAACACCATTATCAGAAAATGAGACAAGGAGTATAGTAAATTTATACCAATTTCCAGTTTCTGAATTTTTGGAACTCAGGAATTACAAAACTTTAATACATGTCTTTTTACATAAGACATACAGAGACTGAAATACACACTTTGTGCTACATTTTGATAATTTTTTTGTGAAGGTATGCAGTTAGGGCACCCATAACCTATTAAGATAAAGAACAAGGGCTGGTCCAAATCCAGCTATTCACTGATATAATTTTTATTTTCTTTTATTAAAAAATTAATGTTTATTTTTGAGAGAGAAGGGGGGAGAGAGAGGGAGAGAGAGAATGTGAGTGGGGGAGGGGCAGAGAGAGAAGGAGACAGAATCTGAAGCAGGCTCTGCACTATTACCACAAAGCCTGACATGGGGCTCTAACCCCTAAACTGTGAGATCATGACCTGAGCCGAAGTCAGACGCTCAACCAACTAAACCACCCAGACACCCTTTTTTGATTTAATTTTTAAAAAAGTTTTATTGGGGTGCCTGGGTGGCTCAGTCGGTTCAGCGTCCGACTTCAGCTCAGGCCATGATCTCATGGTTTGCAGGTTCGAGCCCTGCATCGGGCTCTGTGCTGACAACTCAGAGACTGGAGCCTGCTTCAGATTCTGTGTTGCCCTCTCTCTCTGCCCCTCCTCCACTCATGCTCTGTTTCTCTCTGTCTCAATAATAAATAAACATAAAAAATTAAAAATAAATAAATAAAGTTTTATTAAAACACAGGTTCATTTATTTAAGTATTTTCTATGGTACTTTTGCTCTACCAGGGCAGAATTGAGTAGTTGAAACAGAAACCATGTAGCTCAGAAAACTTAAAAAATTTGCTCTCTGGCCTTTTCAGAAAAGTTTCTGGATCTCTAATATAGAATATTATCATTCAAGAATGTTTCCTCATGTCCCTTCTGGGCAGTACCCAGTCGAAACAAAATTACCTCTGTTTTGATACTTAATCATGGGTTATTTTCCTTATTCTAAAATGTTATATATATATATATATATATGAAAACATAGAGGGGGTCGTAGGTGACTCAGTCAATTGAGCATCAGACTCTTGATTTCAGCTCAGGTCATGATTCCAGGGTCATAGAATCAAGCCTGGTGTTGGGCTCCATGCTGTTGCTGGGTGTGGAGCCTGCTTTGGATTCTCTCTCTCCCTCACCCTCTTCCCCTCCCTTTTCATGTGCGGGTGCACTCTCTCTCTCAAAAATAAAATAAAAACTTTAAAAATATATGGTATCATAGAGAATATATGTTTTTGTGTGCAGAATTTCTCACTAAGTAAAACGATGTTGATAATCAGTTCTTTGCTGTATCAATAATTTATTTCTTTATGTTGCTGAGTAGGATTACATGTTAGGAATATACTGCAACTTGTTTATCTGGTCCTTTGAGACAGTGATATTGTTTTCAGCTCAGGCTACTATTTGTAAACTGCTATAAACATACACATCCCTATTTAACAGTAAATTTACATGTCTGTTGTGCATATCCATGTTGTAGAACAGCTAATTCAAAGAATGAGTTACTCTTTATAAAGGAAATGCCAAATCATTTTTCAAAGTAGTTTCTCTTTTTTACCCTTCCATGGACAGTGTATAAAAGCACCCAAAATATAATAATTTTTCAAAATAAAAAATGTGTTTGCTGGGTATCACTGGAACCTGTTGAAACTCAATAGAGAAAAGCAGGTAAAGACAATGAACACCTGAACAAAAGCAATGGAAGAGGGTAGATTTGGAAAACAATAAAACTGGAATTGTTTTGAAGGATTATTCATGAATAGTAAGACTGAAAAAGGAAACAGAAATATAAGTAATTTTTAATGGTCTATCTGGTCATATAAAATTCTGATGATTCTGTTTTCAAACAATCAGGAGACAAAAACATATCTATGGAGAATCAGGTTGAGTTGTCTTTGGAATATGGAGTTGGAGGTATTTGCAGAGTGTCTGCATGGATATGTAGTCGAGGAAATTTGGACATACGAGCCAAGGACCACAGAGAGTTCAAAACTAGAAACACAGTATGTACCTGTCCCTTGAGCTTACATTTGACATATAAAATTTAAGTATAAATTAAGGGGGAGTTGGAAAGAATGCTACTTTTAATATTGGAAAAGAAAGAAAAGTGAAGGGAGATACTTTTGGGTAGACCACTGTGAGTTAGTATAATGGACATCAGGGATTCTAAAACTTTATACCTATGCCTTCGGTTATCATATAAAGTTACTAAATAGCAATACCTACAAAATGGAAGTACGTGGCATATTTATGCCTCTGCCCATGGAAGACACTGAGGAAGATTATCTCTAGTGATACGGGAATTATCCTTTTTTCTTCCACAATGCCTAGGAGTGTGCACTTATGATGACACCATTTTTTAAACAGATACATTAAGCCATGATGCTCTTTGTTCAGTTACATTAATCCCCAAAATGACTCTAATAAAAAAAAAACAATTTTACTCTTACTCTCCCATTAATATTACTCTGAGTTCCTTTTAAATGCCTGGGTTTTTATTTCCAATTATTTTGCATACAGTTTTACAAATGAGTGTGTGCCACTAAGGAAATTAAAAGGAGACCTAAATTAATGGCAGACATAATATGTTTCTGAAAAGAAATACAATATTTGAAAGATAAAAATTTCCACTCAATTAATTTATTAATTAAATACAATTTCAATTGACATACTGTGTTCTAATTGCTAAAAATTCTTAAATCATCTGGAAGAATAAAAGGGTAAGAACAGTCAAGAAAATTTAAATGCCACAGCAAACTTTCCCTAACAAATATTAAAGGCTATTAAATATGCATGATGCTAAATATAGTGTTCATCTGACAAGGAAATTTTGGATAAATAGAACATATAAAAAAGTAATGAAATGGATTCTGTTTTGAAAAAAAAGTTATTATGTGGAATGGTGATATATCAAAATAAGAGCTAGATGAATCATCCAATAATTGTAATGTGACAGTGACTAATTGTTTGGAAAAATGATAACCTCATTATTACTTAAGTGGATGGATAAATCACTCAATAAATGATATTGAAACAAGTGATTAATTGTTTGGAAAAATATAATGATAACCTCATTTTTAATTAATTCATTATTAGTTTTGCTAACTACTATAATAAACATACAATAAAAGTATAATGACCTATATAATAGCTCATATAATTTTTCCTCATCAGAGAGCAGCTTTCTTCCTGGCTTTATCTCTGCTAACCTCTGCCATACACAAGGACTTTGAAGTGCTCCTCAGCAGCAAACAAATAGAAGGCAAATCCCCAATACTGTGGCTTACAAGTAAGATACAGTATTTTGACTCATATTCCATTGGTGAGGAGTGGTCACATAATTCAACCTGAATGCGAATCATAGCTGTAACACATAATCTTTGGCAGAAAACAGAGGATGAGAGACACGGACTTTGATGAATAGCTGGCCCTATATGTCTTATGCACCCAAATAAATAACATACACATTACATATTTAAATATGAAATTAATTTACTATATATGTATATATATCTATAGTAAGTATAGTATAGTAAATATAGTGTATACACACACACACACACACACACACACACACATTTGATAATTTAGCCAGTCATCTGTCAATAGACACTTGGGCTATTTCCATATCTTGGCTATTGTAAATAGTGCTGCAATAAGCACAAGGTGCATATTTTTTGGAATTAGTATTTTTGTTTTCTTTGGGCAAATACCTAGTGTTAGAATTACTGGATTATATGGTATTTCTAATTTTTTGTAAGGTTTATTTATTTATTTTGAGAGAGAGAGAGAGAGAGAGAGAGAGGGAATGAGTGGGGGAGGGTCAGTGAGTGAGGGAGACAGAGAATCCCAAGCAGGTCCTGTACTGTCTACTGGGAGCCCCATGCAGAGCTTGATCTCAAGAACTGAGAGATCATGACCTGAGCCAAAATCAAGAGTCAGACTTTTAACTGACTGAGCCACTCAGGTGCCTTTGGTATCTCTATTTTTAATTTTTTAGGAAACTCCATACTGTTTTTTCACAATGGCTGTACTAATTTATATTCCTACTAACAGTGCACAAATGTTCCTTTTTCTCCACATCTTTGCCAACACTTGTTATTTCATTGTACTTATATGTGAAAGCTAAAGAAAGAAATAATCAAACAAACGAAAAGCAGAAACAGAACTATAAATATGGAGAATACACGAATGGTTGTCAGAGGGGAGGAAAGTGGGGGAATGGGCAAAATGGGTAAAGAGGAGTGGGAGATAGAGGCTTCCAGTAATGGAATGAGTAAGTCATGAGAATGAAAGGTACAGCCTACGGAATATAGTCAATGGTGTGGTAGTAGTATTGTATGCTGACAGATGGTAGCTACACTTGTGGCGAGCACAATGTATAGAGAGCTGTTGAATCACTATAAGGTACCTGAAACTAATGCATCATCATGTGTCAACTATACTCAAATAAAAAAATAATAAAAAAATAAAGTGAAAAGATTACTTTAAAAATATTTAAAGTAGCCTTTAAAAATGAATTCAAAAGGTAAGCCACAAAGGAAAAAAAAAACTCATGGATTTGAGTAAGGAAATATTTTTAAGGTATGCATATGAAACAAATCAAAATTCCATGAACAAATTGAAAGCAAATTAGAGAGCAATATATATATATATAAATATATACATATATATATATATATATATATATATATCCACATATGAAAATAGAATATGTAGGGCAAAATCCATATAAATCAATAAGAAAAATCAATGCAAATACTATTAACAGACAATATGCTAAAGAAGTAGGGTAAATGATAAATATGTATATAGAGAAGCGGATTATCCATTCACATTTGTAAAAAACTTAAAAATATATGATACCTGGAGTTCCAGTTTCAAATATGTTGAAGTAACAAAAACCGTACTTCAGTACCAACAATAAAAACTAAAAACCTTGATGAGAAAAATGAAAATTTACTTTCCAACATTTAATGACAAGCCATCAGCGGAATGAGATCCCAGAGTGAAGGGAAATAAATTAGGAGAGTGCTACCATTGTCCCTATCTTCTGTCAGAGGTAATTTCCAGACAGTTAGGGGAACCACAGAGAGCTTGGTGTTACTGATGTGAAGAGATGAAATTCATAATATGAAGAGGCTGAGATGCCTGGAAGTGGTGGAAGACTTATGGCAAGACGGGCTATAAGTAGAGAAAGAGCTCCAGACATCTGCTTAGGCATTCCCTTGAATATATTAAGCTGTATTTGCTTAGAGTGAAATTCCACAAATCCAGGCAAAACCCCCAAATTGGGTGGTGGGTGGAGAGATAAGATCAAAAATTTTGAGAGTTCTAAAAAGGAGCCATATTTGAGCTACCATCAGCTAGAGTCAGCAGTCCTCAGTGATCAGCAGGTGTATTTAGTGAAGGCCTGAGAGAGGAACTTTACACATAGTGAAAGTTACTCTAGAACCAAAAGAGCAAAGCTTAGGAACAAACTTATAAAAGATTAAAATGATCAAGAAGAGATGTTAATTCTTGCAAAAAGAAAATTCTTTACCTTCTAAAGTAATACAAAAAATCCATAAGTATAACAATGCAATACCATGATGTTGAACATCTAATAAATATTACATTATGGTAAGTGAAATCAACCAGACACAGAAAGGCAAATACTATGTAATCTTACTTATTTGAGGCATCTAAACTAGTCACTCACAGAAGCAGAGTTGAATGGTGGTTGCTAGGGGCTGGGGGAGGGGAAAATGAAGAGGTATTAGCTGAGGGTACAACATTTCAGTTATGCAAGATGAATAAGTCCTAGAGATCTACTGTGCCGCATAGTACCTGTATTTAATAATGTGTATTGTATACTTAAATTTTGCTAAGAGGATAGATCTTATATCAAATGTTCTTATCAAAATAATTCATAATAATAAATAAAGAGAGCAGAAGGAAACTTTTGGAGGTCATAGATATTTTATAACATAGATTGCGGTGATGGTATTATGAGTGTATACTTAACTCCAAATTCATCAAGCTGAATATGTTAAATCTGCACATCTTTTTGTATGCTAACCATACCAAAAAACACTGGTTAAAAATAGTATGCACAGGGGCACCTGGGTGGCTCAGTCAGTTAAGTGTCCGACTTCAGCTCAGGTCATGATCTCACAGTTCGTGGGTCCAAGCCCCATGTCGGGCTCTGTGCTGACAGCTTGGAACCTGGAGCCTGCTTCAGATTCTGTGTCTCCCTCTCTCTCTGCCCCTCCCCTGCCCTCTCTCTCAAAATAAACATTAAAATTTTTTTTTAAATAGTATGCACAGAAATTTAAAGGAAAACATGGTCAGAATATGGACAAAAGGACATTATTGAAAAAGATCAAGTGGAACTTCTATAAATGAAATAGTATTTAAAAGGAAAAATATGTGATACAGAAATTAATAGCATCTGAGACAATGCAAAAATTAAGACAATAGTACAAATTATTATATGATCTATTAAAAATGAGAGAAACAGGGGAAAAAACTGAAAAACTTAAGCTGGGTATCATTGACTAGTGTGACCTTACCTTGTAGGGCAAACTATAGGCAATATGAGTCCCAAAAGGAGATAGTAGAAGAGTAAATATTTGGAAAAATAGTAGCTAAAACTTTTCTAAATTTGATAAAACCTATAAATGCATCGATTGAAGAGACCCAATGACCTCCAAGCTTAATAATAATCATAACTCAAATCATAAAACATCTTCAAAACTTAAATGTAAAACTAAAAATCTCCAAAGCATATCATTATCAAACAATTGATCATCATTTATAAAGAGAATCTAAAAGCAGCCAAAATAAGCATGTGACAAAATTCAATGCCACATATGATCAACAAAGTCACAGAACCGAGGAATGGAGTGGAACTTCCTCAACCTGATAAAGAGCACCTGTGAAGTACCTGTAGCTAAGTTAACTGTACTCAGTGTTTAAGTGTTAATCCCCCCTCCCTTCTACTGGGAATAAGACAAGAATGTTTACTCTCACCACGTCAGATCAACATAATACTTTAAGTTCTAGCTAAGGCAGTAAAGAAAGATAGATAAATAAAAGACCTCCATAGTGGAAAGAAGTAACACTCTAAATGCTGATGACATGCTTATGCATGTAGAAAATCCTTTTTATAGGGTTTATTTATTTTTGAGGGTGGCAATGAGTGGGGGAGGGACAGAGAGGGGGAACAGAGGATCCAAAGTGGGCTCTGTACTGACAGCAGCCAGCCCAACACGATGCTCAAATTTACCAACCATGAGCTCATGACCTGAGCCGAAGTCTGATACTCAACCAACTGAGCCACCCAAGTACCCCTGCATGTAGAAAATCCTAAGTGAACAAACCAAAATAAAACTGACTAGAACTAATCAGTGAGTTCTAGGACATAGGACACATGATCAATAGTTTAAAAAATCTATTTCTCTTTATAGGCAATAACAATTGCAGTCTGAAAATATAGAAGTCATTTGTAATAGTGTATGTAATATTAAAATAATCAGTCTATAACACTTAAACTACAAAATACTGGTGAGACAAAGTTTTAAAAGGCCCAAACAAATGGAAGCTAGGGCATACTCATGGATTGAAGGCTCAATATTTAAATTATCTTTTTCAAATTGATGCGTGGATTCAGTACAATCCAAACAGAAGCCTGTGTAGGCTATATTTTTTGTAGACATTGAGAAGATGATTCAAATGTCTATGAGCATCTGGAAGACTTGGAATAGTCAAAATAATTTCTTAAGGGAATAACGGATTAGGAGGGTTTACATTCTGTGATCTGATGACTTGCTCTGAAATCAATCATAGTGATGAAGACTGTGTGGCATTGATATGAATATAGATATTCAATCTATTGAATTGAAATACAAAACAGTGCACAGATACACTCACATATAGGATCAATTAATATTTATCAACTATACAGTAATTCAGTGGAGAAAGGATAATTCTTTTCAATAAACATGATTCCAAATGTTGACAAAAGGCTGGAATTCTTTCTTTTTTTTATGTTTATTTATTTTTGAGAGAGAGAGAGAGAGAGAGAGCATGAGTGAGGAAGGGGCACAGAGAGAGGGAGACACAGAACGTGAAACAAGTTCCAGCCTCTGAGCTGTCAGCACAGAGCCCAATGTTATGCTTGAACTCACTGACCGTGAGATGCTTAACCGACTAAGCCACCCAGGAGCCCCAGGCTGGAACTCTTTCATGTTGCTGCTGGGAATTTAAAGTTAAACAACTACTTTGGAAATTAGTATGGCAAGTTTTTTTTTTTCCCTTAAAGTTAAACATACATTTCCCATATGACACAGCAATTCTATTTCTAGGTATTTACCCAAGAGATGTAAAAACCTTTAAACAAAGATTTGTATATAAATGTTTATAGCAGCTTTTGCATCATAGCATCAAACTGCACAGAACCCAGATGTCTGTCAGTAAGTTAACAGACAGATTGTGGTGTAATCAGAAATAAATATTAACAAATTATTGAAAACATTATGTTGAGTGAAATAAGCCATGGAGAAAAGGATATGATTCTATTTATAAGTGAAGTATAGAAAAGATCAATCTAGTCCTTAATGACAGAGAATCAGTGGTACCTGGGGCCAGGAGAGGAAAAGGAATAAACTGTGGATAGACACAAGAAAATGTTCTGAGTTAACATAGATTTCTGTGTTTTTATAGTGCTGGTAGTTTACAGGAGTGATTTTGTGGAAGTTCATTGAGATGTATAATGGAGACAGGTGTCTTTTATTTATTGTATGTGAATTGTACTTCAATAAGGATGACTTGAAAAAAATAATTTAATTAACATCTATTATTTTATTTTCCCACATATTTTCCCACATATTTACCATATTTGGTCTTGGAACTAAACTGTTTCTTTTGGTATTTTTCCTTTTCCCATCTTGACATGTTTTGGTTCTAGCAGAGCCCAAGAAAGAGATTTCCAGGCCAAAGAATGGGCAGGTAGTCACATCAAAGAATATTTATTCAATTTGTCATTAAATTTTCCTTTGTCAGTTCATGACAAGGACTCTAATAAATTAGATTACTTTCCTGGGCACTTTCAAATTTCTTCTTTTAAGAACAGTACTCTTCCATTTGAGGGCATAAATTATAAAATGTGAGTCTGGGTGTCATATGCCTTTGTCATTTGCAAGCTATCCTGAATTGGAGACAATGAAGCTGACTCAGAGAGAAAAATCTCCCATGTCAGTTGTGGAAAATGGTCCAGGACCTCTGGATGATGGGTTAGATAATAAGATGGAAAGGTAAGCAGGCTATTTTGGTGCGGGGGGGCTCAGGCAAGTAATCTTCTATAGATAGATTTGATAGATGATGGATGGATGGATGGATGGATGGATGGTTGGATGGATAGATGATAGGTGGATGGATGGATAGATAGATAGATAGATAGATAGATAGATAGATATGAAGGCAACCATGTTGAAAGTGTAGACAGCCTTAAGGTATTGTCAGTAAAGATTTGGATAAAAATAGACAATCATAAGCATAGACAATTTATATCATAGATTAATCTTTGAGTTGTAGAGTATCCCTGCCCTTTGGAGTACTAGTTCATTGTTAAAAATAACTCATTGCTATTTCATTGCTAAAGTTTATAGGTGTCAAGATGAACAAAAAAATTTGGATGATATGGTTTTCAAAGTTTCTTTTCAATTAACATATATTAAGATTCCTTGATGAAATAGGTCCACTAGTTATAGAAATGGAAAACTTCTCTTCCCTTCTAAGTTCTTCTGCTTGCCTAATATTAAATTGCCATAAAACAGATTAACAGGAGAAAAACAAATTTAAGTTCATATATATAGAAACTCCATTAAAGAAAAATAAGAAGTTCAAAGAAGTGAACAGAGCAGGCAGGTTTTACAGCTTTTAGACAATGAAACAATAAATTTTTGAAGAATTGACAGGTAAAAGGGGTTTAGGGCTTAGGGTAAAGAAGAACCAAGGGACATATATTTCCTGCTTTCAGGGGGACATGGAGGGTCAGTGCCTTGCATTGGCTGTGTCTCAAGTAACTTTAATTTAAAACAATTAATATGCCATTCATATTTTGTGGTGACATATTCTGCTGCCCTTTAATGTATGTATGTGAATATCTTATGCATATATCATATATACATATAGATGTATTTGTTTATAAACAGAATTTATATACAGTACAACTATGCAGGACAGCAAAATCTACCTGACATCTATTTATATTTAGAAAATAATGATATAAATACAGCATTTAAAAGTAAAATCAGATGTTAGGGATGAAAAATGTCAATCAAGCACTAAAATTATCACATTTCTAATTACTTAAATTATGGGGATTGGTACTTGAGTATCTACTGATTGAAACTAAAGTTGATTTTTTTAATGCCAAATATGTATCTTAAATTCCAATCAAATCTGTATTCATTTTCATGTGTTTTATATGAAAATCAGATAAATAGAAATAATAGAATTGAAAGGATTTGAGTTTAAATAGAAGCATAGGATGTAATCCCAGAGAGTTCAACCTAATGTTATACAAGCACATTTCATACTAGAGTTTCATGGAGGAGATTGACTTTCTGCTAGTTCATTTTGCTCACAGGGTTCTCTTGTGATGAGTATTAAGGAAAAATTTCTGGAGTCTTTCTGTTTTAGTAAATTAAGGCTGGTTGTCTCCTTCATCTTTCATCTGCATGTCTCGTATGCATCAAACACTGCAGCATGTGCCAGGGATATAACTATGAATACGTCACTTTGTGTCTTCAAACCCTGTGGATTATGCTGAAGTGAAAAGACACTTTACCATATGGTGTGACACGTGAATATTGGTGTATGTGACAGAAACCAAAAACAGTGCCTGGATCTAGAACTAGGCTAATAACTCATAGGAAAATGGAAAAATAAAAAAATCAAGATCTTACCATATGTCAGAGTAGACTATTCATAGTATAAGAAACAGAGAGAGAGCACAAATGCCTATAAACCAAAAATATAAAGTTGAGGATCTGCAAGTGGTTTTGTTTACTTGAAGTAAATTGATAATAAGGTCAACAGGAGGAAATTTTGTCCAGGTTTGTTTGGTGGAGAGAGAATAGAACAGATTGTTAAATATTATTCTAGAACTCCTCCTCATATTCAATGTCATTTTATGGATCCTTCCATTTTATCTATAAACATATTCAATCTTCGACAAAGAATTATTTTTTAAAAGGTTAGACTAGACACTAAAGTCATTCTATGACACTCCAGTGGATTTCATTTTTATTTTTTGCCTGTAAAATGGACATGCAGGACTTCTATTCAGTGAATAACCACTTCTGGAGGATATTTATTTTGAAATTAGAAATATTTGATACAATTTGAATAATACTTGATAATTTACTGAGGCCAGGGATTTATATAAAAACATATATAAGAAGTCATTTAGATAGAACTGTAGACTGAAAAAGTCAATCAAAACTGTGATATACAAGCTATTTTAACATGGGAATATGTGAGGACAATAACTTTTTCTGATGTGGTGAAATAATAGAAAGATTCTTTACTTAACTGATTTGTTTTCAAAGTATTATGGAATGTGACACAAAAGCAAATGCAGTGTTTAATTTACTTCTGTATGTAGACTTTTCTTAGCTCTCACCTTTAGGTGTTTTTACATAACTGAATTGAAATCAGAATGATTATCAGACTATAAACATTGGGAAAACTTCAGAAATACATTATATGCTTTGTACAGAAACATGTAGGTGTTTTCAAATTAATTAAATTTAACTAAACAAAAAGTTTTGTGCACAAAAATAATTTTGTTGTTGGTGATCTAGTTGTTACAGGCATTTTAAGACAAACAAGACATATATTCCCATTTCTAACATGTTTTTCTTACTTAAAAATAAATCATGAGCAATCTCCCAAATACATAAAGTAAAACTAGGTCATTATTTAATCTATGTCCAAGTTTTCAATTATATGCTAAATACATTGAGCATTTGAGAACATAGACTTCAGAACAGACTGCTTACTTTCTCATCCAGTCTCCCCACTATTTATGTGATCTTGAATATGTTTTTTTAATAATTTTTTAATTTTTATTCATTTTTGAGAGACAGAGTGTGGGTGGGGGAGGGGCAGAGAGCAAGAAGGAGACACAGAATGCGAAGCAGGCTCCAGGCTCTGAGCTGTCAGCACAGAGCCCGATGCAGGGCTCAAACCCACGAACTGCGAGATCATGACCTGAGCCAAAGTCGGACGCTTAACCGACTGAGCCACCCAGGCACCCCAATGAATATGTTTTTTAAATAATCTTTGCTTCAATTATTCCATCTCTAAAATAGGGATAATAATGAAACCTAACTCATTCAACTTTAAATTGCTTAGGAAAAAGCCTGGCCCAAAGAAGGGCCATTATATATACTTGCAAGTAAGAATATAGTTGCTAATATTTGCTACCATAATTATCAGTACTATACATAAAATGTGATTATGCATCTATAGCCCTGTTGATGTGCTTTTGAATTTTCCCTATTTTGAGCTAACTATCAACTCTGAGCAGTATCTTGCAAGTGTATATAATTATTATCATTTTTTGGCAGTTCTACAAAATGCAGTGTGGCAAAACATATTCCCACCAGGAATTCATGAGAATATCCACTATACTCCATCCTAACAAGCCCTGGAAGTTCCCACTTTATTATTCCCAGTCTAGGGAATTAAAATAATTAATTTGCACATTCTTGAGGACTAGAGATGTTTGGGGTATCATTTCACAGGCTTGTCAATATGGATAATCCTTCTATAAATTGCCAGTTTTTAAAAATTCCTTAAGAAATGCTTTAATTATAATTCAGTAAAATTACTTAAACATTTGCATATTGACATTGTATCCCTCCTATGAATTGAGAAAGAAGATCCATTATATGGGCACCCACTCAGTGTCCTTATACTTCAGTGTAAGCAAAGATGATAGATGTTCTAACTGTTCAGATATCTATCTCTGTGTCCTTTTATGTTTTGAGCATTTTGCTATGCTGAGTGTTAATTATATTAAAGATACATATTTTCCATGCAATATTTTATCCCTGTTTTTCATGGCTGTTAAACAGAAGCACACACAGTAAGTTTCAATATTCTTATAGCGCTATGTGAATTTTGACTTGGACACTGCATTAACACCAAATTTCTAGGCTAGTGGAAGTTTCACAGCAACTTGTCTTTATGTCTTGGACTTGTAGCATTTTTGTAATTGTATAACATGTTTATTTTTAATTTCTTTGGTATTTGAATTATAAATATTTGGCAAACACTCGTCTAATTTTTTATAAACATTATATTTCCTGTATTATCACAAGCCTTTCACTGGACAGTTTCAGATCTATGGGCAGATCAGAGAAATTTAGCTCTATTGTTGGTTTTGTTATTTCTTCATTAATTTTTGTTATTTCTTTGTTAATTCTTTACAGTCTTTATGGTGTGTTTGTGTTTATGGGTATACACCAATTAAATCAGAAGAATTCTGTTATTTTGTCCATTGCTCTCCTATCTGGCAAGTCTATTAGCTTCATTTCAATAGGAGGCACATGTTCTAGACTTTTCAGTGCTGTCATTGACCTTCGATTCCTAATTTGTTTTTATTATTTTTGCTCTTTTTGATATTCAATACCCTCTATAGCCCAGTCAAACTGTTAGTCTCACTTGAGGTGTTACATGCCAATAATTATTAAATGGAATAGTATTTGCTATTATTATTGAATTTCTATAAACACATGTGCACAAGAAACAAATATTTTCCCTGCCAGCCAGGTTACTCAAGACACCGAGTCTTTTCCCTACCAATTCTGTCTGGAAAACTTTACTACAAATTCAGATTGTTCTCAAGCATCAAAGTAGGAAGACTTTCTCCTTATCACACACAAGTAGCTGGTACAACCCTTTCCTAAAGTGACTCAAACGTGTTCTCAGGTCCTTAGGTAAGAAATGTGACTCCACATTCCAGATGTAAGATCAAGCCAGCTCCCTTGTCACAAAAACAATCTGCTCTACTTTTTCTTCCTATCCCTACAATAGAGTCCATGTCTTAGACATTCACTGCGGGTTCTCCCAATTTACCTACACTGACTTTGTTATTCCAGACACATCTTAAATGAGAATTGATATGTAAAGGCTTTAAAGAATCAGTCTCAAGATGCCATCTTTTTAGGATTCCTTCAATTTTCTTTCTGTTTTTCTTTTCTTTCTTTTTTCATTAAGCATTGAGAAGCAAAACAGAACAACTTGATGAGCTATAGAATGCTGAATCACTACAAAAATTTTATAATCTAAATTATTTTTATCAGTCTGTTATAATTAAAAAGTTCATTTATTAGTCACACATTGTTTGAAAAAATGTGCATTGATAATGTCTTACATTATTAAATTCATTCATTCCTATTTCAAATCTTTAAAAATTAATAAAACAATTGATCTATATTTCACATTTAAATCCAAATACTACAAGCTATAATATTATATTTTCTCAGATTTCATGTGTATTCAAATTATAAATACATTATTTTGATGGACTAGCCTAATTGATTTTTATCAAAAATGTCAAGTTAGCTTGAATATGTGTAACTAATTTTGATTAGATGTGTCTGTGTATATTGCACATTTGACTGAGTAGACTTGTCATGAAAAAAATCTGGAATAAATGTTTGTGTGTATATGTGTGTATATATGTATATCTATCATCTGCCTATCTAATCTCTATGTATAAATCTCTATATATGCAACTTTAGTTGATTACTCAAAGCATTTAAAATAACAGACACCTCACATTCAAATCTACCACATTTGTTTTAATTATCTTGATATCTGGTATTTTGTTTTTAAGTTTAATTGAATTTATTTCCATATCTGATCACTGGCTTAATGGTGATATACTCTATCATTTTCAGATAAAATTAACACTCTGTAAGAAATGTACAGACTGACAGTTTAAATGTCAGTTAGAATTATGCTAATGCAAATTGGATTTTTAAAATAACCATACTGTGATGAGAAAGGCCATTTGGAATTATGTGGCATGTAGTTATTTTTAAATGAAGCTCAAAAGTGTAAATGGGATCCAGCTATAAATGTCAGAAGGTATAGAATTTGCCTGAAAAGATTCCTCAATTTTTTCCCTAATCTTTTGGAATTTATTTCTTTAAATATCAATTATATCATTAACATTTAAACAAATGCCTATTCCTTAAAAACAAAGCATTTTATTTCTTAATTGTCTAACCATTATCTCTCTTAAAAATTGAGTATCTAAGGAGATCTAGCTGGAAATGAGGAAACAAGTGCCCAGACTTACATATATGCAAGTCAAAATGCTGCTTGGATCCCAATGATCTCATTCAGTTTTTCTTATCTCAGTATATACCTATGGCCTCATTAATATTATATTTTTCCAAGTGGTCTCCCTTACTAATTCCCCACTTCTGCCATTTGCCACTTTACGTTGAAAATCCTATTAGATTTTGCATTGCTTCTTCTCTCTACTTCCCTCCAATATCCTAGTTTCATTCTCCCATGGTCAATTTCATTTCCCATCTCAGTCCAGTCGCATCATTTGCTGCAGGACTATTGCTACCATCTGCAGCAGGCCATATAGATCATTTAGTCTTTACATTCTTCAAACTATTTAAACAACATACTCCCTCTCACCTGAGGTTCTGATTTTGCACTCGAGGCCTTAAATTTGCGCTACTCCAACAGTGTACCTATCACCCACACAGTGTCAGAGAGCAAACATTCTATATTCTCCTTCTGTCAATAGGGAATATTTACTTTAGAGACTTCATGCAAAGTTAAATTGCTAAACAAATATACCAGTGAATGATCTAAGTGTAAACTCTTTTGAGATTAAGTTTAGCTAGTCAACTCATGTATTTTTAGAGGATACTTTTTGAAGGAAAATTTGATGGAAAATCTGGAGAAGAGAGTATCTTGATTTAATTAATTGGGTGATTGATTTTGCCACAACCAACTGACTCACTTTTTTTTTTTTTTAATGTTTTTTGATCTTTAAGGACATGAAGATAGAAACAAATTTATAGTTGCTGTGACAAGTACTCACAGTTAGGCCTGAATCGCAGAAATATCACTTAGGCTCTCAGCAACTGCTCAGATACCCAGTTTGTTTTCCAATTTGTATGAAACCGATCAATGGAATTTTTGCTCATAATTAAAAGTCATAATAATTCAATCATCAAAAAATAGGAAACAGAGAAATCCCTTCTCTTACCCCTCCTCCTCATCCTTTTTTATTAAAGATACAGTATATATCTCAATTGATGAGGAAATATTTGATGGAATTTATTTTTACTCCAAGAAAAGCTGTCTAAACCCTGATCTCTCTGAAAATTGCTAATCTAGGAAATCATAAAAGAACAGGGCCAATCTTTAGCCACTATCTTTAAGATATCAAAACCCTTCATCCACATGATCTGCTCTACAGAGGCCTAATGTTCTTAGCACTGGTCACTTTGAAAGACAATTTAGAGGAAAAAAATTTCAAAATGTTCTCTTATTTTTCTATAACAAGTAAAGAGATATACATTTTGTGTGTTTTATATACACTGTATGACTTGCTGAATGTTTTTATTTGTAATTTTTTGTTCCTTACGTGTCTTCATTATGTACATATTGCTCCAAAACAGAACATCTGAACTGACACTGTATGGGATCTATTTTATTTTTTCTGTCTGCTTGTATACACACAGGCACCATATTCTAGGCATCATTTCATAAAAGGTGCTTTATTTTGATTAACACCGACCAGCATGTTCATAAATGACTTATGTCTTATAAGACAGAATGCTAATATATAACGATTTAATACAAACATGTTTTTTAAAATTTTTTAACATTTATTTATTTTTGAGAGAAAGAGAGAGACAGAGCACGAGCAGGGGATAGACAGAGAGAGAGGAAGACACAGAATCGGAAGCAGGCTGCTCTGTGCTAACAGCAGCACAGAGCCCGATTCGGGGCTCCAATCCATGAACCATGGGATCATGACCTGAGCCGAAGTCGGAGGCTTAACTAACTAAGCCACCCAGGCGCCCCTAATACAAACATATTTTAAAAATTGAAAAACAGCCAGGTGAAAAGTAGGTCACTGGGTCACATTTTTCCTTTTCCATTCATGAAGTATTTAAAATCCATTACAGAATATAAGGGGAAAGGAGTTATGAGAAATAAGATATTTTCCTTCTGCTTTAATTTTATGTACTATACAAAACTGCTTCAGACATTTAATTAGAAGTTAAATCTTTAATTAAATATTGTTTGGGGCACTTGGGTAGCTCAGTTGGTTAAGCGTCCCGCTCTTGATTTTGGCTCAGTCATGATTTCACTATTCATGAGATTGAGCCCTGCATAGGGCTCTGTGCTGATAGTGTGAAGCCTGCTTGGGATACTCTTTCTTCTCTCCCTCTGCCCCTCCCTCAGCTTGGGCGTGTGTGTGTGTGTGTGTGTGTGTGTGTGTGTTTGTGCGCGCGCGCTCTCTCGTTCTCTCTCAAAATAAATAAATTTTTTAAAAAAAGTAAATAAAAAGTTTATTTGAGTCATGATGCAGTAGAGAAAACATAAGCTACATCATTTATTAACAAAGAGGAGTTAATATAAGGAACTCATTACCAGTTGTTCATCAACAACTGACAAGCAGAAAGAGGAAATCTGGGGTAACACATGGATAGTGATTCCAGAAACTTTTTGGCAAACAAAAGAAAGACTTTTGTCCACTAGAACCTAGAAGCTTGAAGAAGAGGTTCTGTGGAGCTGAGACTAGACCCTCTCAAGTAGGAATGCTGCCAGCCGGTGCCAGCACCCCAGAAGTAAAGAGGGGGCTGCATTCTCAGGACCCTTACAGAGGGAGTATTAAAGCACTGGGGTTTCCGTCTGTAAGGGAGCTTCTGGAAGTAGAGAAAAACTGGAAACAGGACCTAAATGCCAGGGCAAAGAGCCATTGTTAAGTTTACGTTAGCAGGACCAGGACAACACTAGGAAAGGGCAAGACCTCTTCCTCCCTTCTCTCGGATTCCAGAACAGTTCTCTAGTTCGCTTACAGACACCTGTCTTACTGACAAAGAAATGGAGTGGGCAGAGTCTGAATCCCAATATCACAAAGCAGTGAAGGATTAGTTTGGGGCCTGACAGATAGTAAATAGTAAGGTTAACCAGTACAGACATCTAATTTATTAGTAGTCCAAAAATATACCCTTATTTAAATTGTTTTTCTCATTTTCAGCACATGAGTGAACTATATATATATGTGTGTGTGTGTGTTTTATATATATATATATATATATATAATAGGTATATATACACACACACACATAATCTGTTAGTGAAATACATTAGTGAATTATGAAAAAGGCCTAAGTTGCTTTGAGGAGCACTTCTTAATGAATTTTATGCGCTACTAGACTGCAAATGCCACAGCTCTGCAGACTAATGACTATTTAAAAGTATCATATTGAATAGTATTTCATGATAATATATTCCTCCCTCTGTTTGACTCTGTTTGATATAAGAATACAGGCATTCATATAAAATTTCCTATGGATTTATGACATTATGAAATATATTTGACTCCAGGGAAAATGTCAATGAAGAAGTATATTTAGGATGAATTCATCTTAAAAATATCTATTTATACTAAAAATATTATTGAAATTAATCTTCCCTAAATCTGAAGATTTTATATTTTATCAATATTTTACAATTCCTTTGAGGATAGACTGTTTCGAACAACATTACTATAATACGTGGCACAAGTACCTACATTTGTAAAACTTCTTTCAGAGTAGCTATTGGCATACGGAGCTCAGAATAAATCTGAGTGACATAGTTTGGGAAACTGATGCCAGCAAGCTAATAGTAACTCACTCTTGGAAAGCACATTCATCGCAATACCCTTAAGAGAAAATGATTTAAACTAAAATTGGCATTTCACATCATGCAGTGAAAATACAGCAGCTTAGAGTCTATTTTCCACAATAAGCATCACCCAACATTAGAACGCTTAACGAAGAGTCTTTTGGATTTATTGCTAAAATAACCTTCCTATATAACATTTTCTATCATCGCGGTCTGTGCCTTGTGCTGGTTCAATCTATCTTCTGTTTGACCAATGATAATCTATATAAAGCTCTTATATAATCTACGTAATCCTCTTAGAACATGAGGGACACTCAATACTATTATTATTGTGTATGTTGTTATTGTTGAGTTAGAGTTTGTATGAGGATAAGACTTTGATGGCATATTCCTTGACTTGCCACTATGTTCATCACAAGTGAAACTGCACCCTGAGAGGGGCCTGAGTGCAAACTCTCAGGTTACTGGTTTTCATTTAACAAAGAGTTCATGCTAAAGAATTCATTACCTAGAAATTATCTCCCAATGATTTAGATACCAATAATAAATTTATGATAATTCAGGTAACTGTTTTAAATATATTAACTAATATTAAGGAACATCATTATATTTTTTCATTTTCTTTTTTTAAGTTTATTTATTTTGAGAAAGAGAGAGTGTGTGTGCATGCGTGTGCATGTGAGTGTGGGGGGGGAGACATTTAAAAATTTAAATACATAAATAAAGCTCACATTCTTTATACTGTTTTAGAAAACTCTGAAGTGTGGGGGAAAAAAAAACATGTGACTGGATCTGAGAATTCTTATATTTCTTATTCTTATTATCATTTCATATGAGATTAATAGAATAAATAAACCAAGGTTGCCAGATTAACAAAGAGAGGGAGAGGACTCCATGCTGTCAGTGCTGAGCCCCATGTGGGGCTCGATCTCATGAACCACAAAATCAAGACCTGAGCCAAAACCAAGAATTGGAGGTTTAACTAACTGGGCCTCCCAGACCCCCCAATATTCTTATTACAGCAAGTGATATACATCATTGGTTTTAATTGAACCTAAACATAAACTGATTACTTCACTGTTTTCTAAACTGCAATGTATAAAATGGTGATATTTGTTTAAGAATAGAATAGTACCTACTAAAACTGCTTGATTCTGATTGTGTGTGTCTGTGGCGTGCATGCACAATTTTGGTAACTTGGTTCCTCAGACATCTAGGAAATAATGAAACCTTGGTTTCTTTTTTTGCCACTTCTACCCAGTTTCTACTATCCATAGTTCTTGAGACCAACATGTCTTGGTTGCTGCCTTTAACCTACATCTTTTGTCTCAAGCTTAAACTAATAATTCTCTTTTACTCTGACTAAATTCTAAAGATAAAAATGACATTAAAATATAGTCAAGTACTTGCTAGTCTCCATTCCTACACCAAACCAGAAGAAAAATTAGTTATATTTTATTCATAAAATTTACTTCAGGGATAGAAAAATAATATAATTAAGATATATAACATTTGTTAAAGATCTGCAAGCTTTCTTTGTTAAATAAATATTTCAGGTTTTACATACTATTTGTGGTCTTGCTGCTGTTTCTACTTCTGCTTCTTCTTATTCTTTTTTATGACTTTTTAAAAATGTCCTGTAATTTGGCCCTTGAGCTGTGTAGTTCATGGATCCTTGCCCATATATTATTGCTTCTTTTGCTGCTTATTGCATTTTTGGAAGTTAAATTTAAAAATAACTACTTTTAAACTTAATAATTGGTTCTCCTTCATTTATTTAATAATAATTTTAAATATTAACATATATTCTGATAATTATGTTATGAGCAATAACGTCTTTCTTGCCTCATCTTCCTGCTCCCAATTTGTCCATTTTTCCATGTTAAAGAGTGTTTCCTAGGAGACATAAAGATCTTTCCATATTGACAATGACGTTAATTTTTCTGCCTATAATACTCTATTATACAGTGTTTAACACACATATTCAAAGTACTTGTAAAAGCATAATTGATTCTTATAAGGAATTTCTTTTTGAAAACCCAGTAAATTTCTTATCTATCAAATTACTTCTCTTTGCCCTTAGGCAATTTAGTCATTAACTTTCTCATTTTCAGTCATGAGTTGTTCCTAGCTTTACTTACTCATCAGGTTAAGATGAAAGACAGCATTTACACATTTCTTTTAGGATTTCATATCTCACATTTTAACACTTGGGAAAATATTTTCTATAAATCACAAATGTGGAGAGGCAGCCATAAATCTAAAATTTTAAAAGACATTTAATTGGAGAAGAGGAAAGGAAAGAAGACAAGTTTTACAAGGCATAGGAAGAAAATAATCAAAAGAAACTGAGAGTAAAAACAACTATAATAGACACAAGATAAAAAAAAAAAGACAGAACTATCAGATATGAATGGCAGTATTAGTACCTTCTTTATGCTCAATTATTTAAAATTGATATTCCATTTAATCGTATATGTGATGGCATAAAGAAGAACTTTTTATTCCAATTTTATAGGTGAAGACAAATTCACAAATCATATGAAGGGCAATAGGAATTAAATTCAAAGGTTGCTGGGAAATAGGAGAAACTGTCCCTGCCTGACCTCTGTTCTCAGAACGCTGTAAACATGGAACTCGATGAAGTCCCAAGAGGGCATGCGGGACAGAGCCTTCCTGGTCACCAGCCAAGTGCGTCAGGAACCACGACGCCAGAGATACACCCACGCACAGTTGCAGGCTGTTCCTGTTCTGTCCTTTCCTTATCCGCACCTATTGTCCTGATTATACATTTACTGTAACACTTACTGTGCTCTCCAAGCTTGCAAAGAGGGTATAAAATAAGATGTTGTTCCTAATAAAGTTTGCCATTAGCCATCAGCTCTTGGTCTGTTTCCATTAGCCATCAGCTTTTGGGGACGTCCATTTCCATTGGCCATCAGCCTTTGGGAAGGTTATTGCGTCGCCTGTCATTCCCAGGCTCCCTTCCCCCAAGGAAGATTCTACCACAAAAAGTTACTTTAGTCTAAAGTTCAAGAGTGTATTACTATGTTATCTATTTTGCTACAGTGTGTTTTCAAAATAACTCATAGATTTTCAAATTCTAACTTGCAGTTTGTAGACTCAGTATGTGACCTCATCTCCTCTTTATCTGACAGATATACTTCATGAATAAACAAAATAATGCATGGACTTATATTATTTTCTCTGAATTTGAGATAAATGGGTATGTTTTCAAGAGAGATAGAGGATTTTACTCTAGTGTGTTGATGGAAGTTTAAAATTTTATTTTATTTAACTTCATTTTTGAAACAAGCGTTTTACAAATAAAAACTACTTTGGTCAGTTACTTTACATATAATATTTAATTTTAATAACAGATTCTGAAGTTTTTACTATTATCACTGCTGTTTATTAAATGAAAAAAAATGAGCTTGGAAAGATAATTTGATCAGATTCATGCAATTATGATTCAAACTCAAAACTATCTGGCTTTAAAGCTCATATTCTTGGGGTGCCTGGGTGGCTCAGTCTGTTAAGCATTCAACTTTGGCTCAGGTCATGAGCTCGTGGTTCGTGGGTTTGAGCCCTGCATCAGGCTTTATGTTGACAGCTCAGAGCTTAGAGCCTGCTTCAGATTCTGTGTCTCCCTCACTCTCTGCCCCTCCCCTGATCACACTGTGTCTCTCTCAAATAAATAAACATTAAAATTAAAAAAAAAAAGCAAAAGAAGGAGTAATTAAAGGAAAAGTAATGAAAGAGAAAGGGAAAAAAGGGAAGGAAGGAAAAAAAGGATAGGTGATTTGAAGAAAAGAAGGATGGAAGAAAGGAAGGAAGAAATAAAAGAGAATAAAGAGACACAAAGAGCAATAAATACGAGTATTATTGAAAATAAATATTAAAAATGTATCCAGGGGCTCCTGGGTGGTTCAGTTGGTTGAGCATCTGACTCTTGGTTCTGGCTCAAGTCATGATCTCATGGTTCGTGAGTTCAAGCCATGCATTGAGTTCTGTGCTGAGAGCGTGTGGAGCCTGCTTAAGATTCTCTCTCTCCTGTCTCTCTCTGCCCCTCCCCAGCTCATTCTCTCTCTCTCAAAATAAATAAGTAAACTTTAAAAAAATTTTTAAAAATGTACCCAGTGTTGACACATAGAAATAATAGTTTCTTAGTCCACTTATCCCTGAAAATATTTAATAAATTATAAAAACCTAATATATTTGACCCACCTGCAAACTGAAAATTAGCCAACACTCACATTTTCCATATTTCTTCCATATTCCTCACCATTGTTACTTATTATTTCAATTAATCCCTTTCCTTGTTATAGCATGTAACTGCTATGTTACTATCTGGATCACACCAATTCTTCTCTTTGGCAGGGATCTGGGATAGCTTTATATATATTTTTGTGTATGTGGATCTCAGTGTGAGGTCTTAGATGATTACATGGAAATTTTCTAGTTAAAAATAAGATGTATGGAACAATTTTCAATATAATGACATTAAGACCATCTCCTTTATATCTCATGAAACTGCTAGTAATTTTTTGCCATGTTAAAAATCACAACTAAGTAAAATACATTACATGCTTTATACCCTGGTAATCTAGACTGTAGAAAAATTAATTATTTTGATAGTTAAACAAATATATTTAAAGCTAATAATTAGTTTATTAGAATTTATCAGTACCTATCCCAATTTTTCTCTTTGAAAAAGAGTCTTATAAAGAAAATTTAAATGAAATGCATGAATTGTATACAATTGTATACAATTGGAAGTATAGATTATCTCCTTTTTTCCTTTCTGGAAATATTGGCTTAGATTTGTAATGGAATAATTGGTTATTTATTTTGCTTTATACTTAGGTACGTAATTATCACAGAGATGCTTGTAGAAAAATTTAGAAATTCAAGGCATAGAATTAAAGAGTCCTATTATGCCATGATATGAAAAACAACCAATAATTTCTATCAGCTGTGTGATCCTGGAACACTTGACTTTGGATCACTAGGACTTTGTTGTTACATCTAAGAATTAAGATTTTTGAAGTAATTTGTTCCACATTTTCTTCCCAATTCAATTAATTTGGGGATTTTAAAAGATGAAATTATTATACTTTTAACATTTTTTTTTTTTTTTGGTTTCAAATAGTCAATGAAGTTGATTTGGACTCTCACATAGATTAATTCTAATTGTGAATTAATCCTGTATCTTCCAGTAAGGCAAACTACGTTGAATAGAGAGCAAGGAGACCTTGGAGAAACTTTAAATTCTGTGGCTCTCAGTTTTCTTATCTTTAAGTAACTTTGGTTGTGGTGGAGTTAGACATCCAAGTTCCCTTCTTGAGCCATAAATAAAATAAACTAAATATGTAGTTGCCAAGTCACCACTTGATTTGGGATGGATAGACACAGTCATTAAATATGGGCAAAGGGTGAAAGAAATGATCCACACGGAGGTGAGGCAGCCCACCTTAAATCTGAGGAAACTGCATTTTCAACAATGAAATCTAATAAGCTTGAGATTCATAAAATGACTGGAGGAAAGCCATGCACACGAGCAGACTAGCAATTTAGATGTGGCCAACTGTGGATGTGGAGCGTTTGTGCACTGGCCAAACAAAGAAGATCATTAGGCAGAATCATAAAACTGTCTCAACTCATAAAATGCTACTATTTTGCTCCTGCAAACAGCAATTTCGCCTCTTTTTTTCCCTGTGTATTTTATGGCATGGGACTCTTTTATCGTGCCAGATACATTTAAATCTAGTTTCTTTAAAAAATTTTTTTCTAGTCTTTATTTTTTACCATTTTGAGAATACTACAGCTCACAATGGAATAATCAGTGTTGCTAAAGCAAAATATATAATGTGAAGTGTTTCAGAACAAAAGAAAAATGCATTTCCTGTTCAATATAATAATGAGATTGATATTTTACTATCTACTCATTTATTCCATAATTATTAAATTTGTCTTGTTTTCGTTCAGGTATATATTTTTTTCATTTGCTACTGAGGTTTGTACAAGGTGCTCTCTTTAATATAGAAAACGCTACCCAAATGGCTTTGGTAAACATTTGTTTGCATTCAGGTGCTATGAAATATCTCCATCCCTTTTTTCATGGCAATGTTCTGGGATCCAATGGCAGAATAAATCTCTTAGTGTAAGTAATTACTTGTTGCACAGTAAAACTCCTGGCTATCAGTGTTTCTGTGTGTTTTTAGTCTGAGAGCTAATTTTGTGCTAAGTGTCAATAGAGTTAAAACCTTTCATTTGTTAAGATAATACTTTTTGTTCTGATAAATTGTAAAATTTATTTTTTATTTTTTAATGTTTATTTTTGGGAGAGCGAGCACACATGAGCAGGGGAGGGACAGAGAGAGAGGGAGACAGAGAATCCCAAGCAGGCTCTGCACTGTAGGTACAGAGCCAGAGGCGCGGCAAGAACTCACAAACGATGAGATCATGACCTGAGCCCATACCAAGAGTCAGATGCTTAACGAATAAAGCCACCTAGGTACCCCAATAAATTACAAAATTTTAACATCTACAGTATTTCTCTTCAAAACATTTTGATAATAGGATCAGACAGTGTCAATGTAGATTTTGTCAAACACTTTAAAGTACTGATCACTATCTGAGATTATTTCAGAAAATACAATTTTTTCTCAATATCGCAAAAGTCTTGGTCTTTTATGGTAGCTGAAGTAGTACTGAACAACCTGTGTGATTCTACCCATCTTTTAAAGACAACTGACTACTTGTTACTACAGTAAATACATGTATGCTGACAATATCTCCCCTTGTATGTAATTAGCATATAGTCTCTGTTTCTTTCCTAAAACTTGTCATTCATCACCATATGAAATGATGTAGAATATACATATTGTCATGTTCTTCTAAGTGCACAAATTTGAAATGTGAAGTAGTTAACATCCTGTAGGGTATACTTGTAAAATAATGGTTGAAAGCTAGTGTGCATTATTTCCTTTTTCTCAAAACTAAAATTCAAAACATAATCAACATAGCTCCTCAGTTAATCCCTTGCTTGAGATCCAGTTGCTACTAGTGTTGACAGTGTGATCATTCTTCTTTTCCCGTCTTTTATCTTTCCATCCGTTTTTTTCTTATTTCCAGATATCACACGCCAAGATCATATGCATAGCTTGTTTCTGACACTAAGATTTTTCAGAGGAAACTGAGCTAATGTAGCTTCCAGAATGCATACTTGAATGATGACATTCCAGAGTTAGATTAATCAGAATCAAAACAGTGATTATAAAACCATTGCCAATCATAAATTAGGTGGGTGAAACTCCTAATGTGCAGTAGCATCATAATTATCACAATTTTCATTGGTGATAGATTGAAATGTGATGCAGGTCAAAGGTTGGTTTACGTAGTAGTGGTGGTACTAATACAGGAATGGGAAAATGATAAGACTGGTATTGGCTGAAATGTGTTAATGGCATAGAAAGTGTGTATGTATGTATATGTGTATTAAAAATACCCGTAGCTAGGGGCAACCAGTGTTAACATCTCACTTTACACTTCTGGCTGTGTGTATATATTCTGTTTTACTAAATTAGAATGATAACCATTTTACAACTTCACTTTCCATCAAATGGAAAATGATGCTTTCTCAAAACTTCAAATATACTGGAAAAACACTAGGAAAAGAGAAGACTAGAAGCAAGATACCTCAAATTAGAAGTATTTAAAGTAATATGAAGACTAGATGTAGTGAATTATTTTAGTGTCATTTAAGATTTATTGGTTTAAAGATTACATAGAGTGAAATAATTAGTGAAATATATTAGAAAATGAAGTCTAGGACTTGGAATCATATATGAAATGTTCCAGTAGTTTTCTTTGGTTTAGTCAACACTTTTAAAATCATGCTTCTTTTTAAGTAAGGAAATTATTGAATTTGCCCTTTGAAAAAAAATATTCTGGCCACCTACTCTATACAGGTTCTATTCTAGATTTTGAAAGAGGTTTCAAAGAAATAGATGGTATACTTTTAATTCTCATCAATACTTGTACATTAGGGAGCAGATTGCATATAAGAAATAAGCATGCTATTTTTTTCTTAAAAAAGAATTGAAATTATGTAGTATATAAATCAATCCCATTAAACTTGTATTTGATCAATTAACTTATGAATTAAAAATAATCTATGCTTTTGGATTATAATTCTGAACATTTTGAACAATTATATCCAGTAAATGATAGGTAAGGAATGAAATAAAGAGAAGATTTGAACAAAATACCTAATTGTCAGCACATTCATTACCCTTACAAAATAACAAATCACCACAGTATTTGATAGCTTTAAAAAAAAAAACATTTTTATCCCATAGATTTTGATGGGTTAGGATTCCAGGAACAAATTAGCTGAATGATTCTGACTCAGGGTCTTTCATTAGGTTGCCATTAATCTTTCAGCTGGGGCTGGTTTATATGAACTTTCATTAAGACTGAATAATCCACTTCCAAACTCAGGCACATGGCTACTGGCAGGCCTTAGTTCCTCATCACTTAGATGTCTGCATAGGCTAGATGAATAAACCTATAATGTGGCACTTGACTTCTCCCAGTGTCCCCCTAACACTTAGATTAGTTCATAACATTTTTTTGTTGGATTTAGACAAAAATCTTAGAAATGATTGTGGCAGAAAAATAGCTAAGTGATTTGTGTAGCTCATTGTTAGTGTGTCCGGGAGCTGATCCACACACAACCATTGTACCTTTAACTCTGGGTCAAGATCTTCTCTTACCATATTGGTAAAAAAAAAAAAAAAAATCTCCACAAATACTCAAGATCATGGCACACTCATCCAACAAATTGATGATTTCTTTTAGAAACTTCCTCCTATGTGAATATTTTTATCATTAGTAATTATCTGCACAATTTCTTTGACATTTATTTATCTCAATTTTTCATTTCTACCTTATAAAGAGACTTCACATCTTTTACAAAAATTTACGCAAAATTTCTTCCATACATTTATCAAATCCATAGAATATACAAGTTCAAAGAAAGAGTTCACATTTTAAAAACTCAAGTACTTTTTAAAAATAATCCCCCTCTCTAAATATGTATTCTGATGATTTTACATTGTCAACATAGAAACAATGTTCCCTCAGACAAATATGAGCTCCTCATGAATAAGTAAATGATTAGAAAAATGTTCAAAGCTGGTTTTCTATTATCCAATACTATACTAACAGTATAGTTGCACTGCGCCTAAAAATATATTTCTTAAAATCTCGGTTTTTATCCCATTTTTATTTTCATTCAGTCATCCATTTTCAATGGGGAAAATGCATTCTCATTGTACCAAAGAGTCCTTTCACAAATAAACAAACAAAACCCTCAATTTTTGGTGATGGTTTACTATGTTCTACTTATATATAACATGTCATCAATAACAATATCACCAAGATAATAGAACTCTTACTTCTGAGGCCATCTGGCTTGTTTGGACACGTGATTCTCTTGGAGATGAACAAAGGGTAAGAAAGAAAACAGAAACAATGTTGTTTTGACCTAGGCACAATACTGACCAGCTGTAATTTCCATCTTATACTACCGGTCAAAGACTGAATAATCCACTTCCAAACTCAGGCACATGACTACTGGCAGGCTTTAGATCCTCATCAGTTAGATGTCTACATAAGCTAGATGAAATCACATAACTCAACCCAAAGTCAAAATGGGAAGACAATTAAAAGCATAGCAAATGGTTGAAGAAATGGGTCCATTAATGCCATCTACCGCTCAACATTAGAGACAAATTAAAGAAACTCAATGCACAAAATAAAATGAATTTTGATCTAAATCTTCCTAAAATTAGATATCTTAGTTCTGTTAAGTGAAAAAATAATTATCTTTAATAAATTTGGATATGGATATTAAAAGTATACAATTTTAAATCATAAAAAAGCCATAATCTAAAAGCTTATAAGCAGTTAAACTTTACTGGTTAGAGGATGTTAAATTATAGTTTTTAGATAAGTTCTTGCAGACATCCCATGGTTATGCATTTTTAGAATTTTAAGAGACTAATCTGTTAATGAATAGCCAAGAATGGTAGAAATTTCTCATTTATGTCTATAGGATATAAAGAATGGATAATATTTTCTAATGAGATTATGTTATGAGACCATGAAATGTAATGCTCTGGAACTTCATAAAAAATATTTCTGTTAAAGGTCAGAGGATATATTAAAAGTGCTATGAGCAAAATATAATAAAGATATATGATATTTGAATGAATGTTAATAAATAAGAAGCAATTCTTCACTAATATAGGCTTGTATATTAAACTGTGTATATTTTCAAGTGGTTACTTTTTATAGATATGTACAAGTAGGAAAAATATTTTTATCAGGCACCAAATATTTTATTAAAAATATTTTTGGTATAAACATGAATTGTTTTTTATAGCCAATAAATGCAGAAAAAGTCTTTTATATACATAAAATAACTGAATAGCCAATTTTTAACAGTCATTATCATAATTGACAAAGTTTAATTTAATACAAAATTAATTTTGTCAAATAATAGGTAAAATTTCACTTCTGCCATAACCATGTAATCATTTATTTATATTTATCTTATACTGCTTTTTATTTTGATCTTTTTAATACAAGTGAAAAAATTTTTTAAATTTTTAAAAATGCAAGAATATTCAATGAAAAATGAGTGTCTACTTGAAACTTGATGCCCTTATCTCCATAGCAACTATTTGTGTATTATTTTATAAATGTATGCAAATGTATTTTACAGATACATATTTTTATATATAAATATTCATATACCTAAAATTATAAAATACTTGAAAGGAAGCTCTACACCTGAATTTCTTTTCATGAAAAAATGTATCTGAGCCACCATTTCAAGTCAGCACACAGACATTAACATAGAATCCTACTAATGATGCATTATTAGTATGGCTATTTCCCTACCTATGACTTTTAATATTTTATAAATCTTCAAAGATGAATGCATATAAAAATAATATCATAGTACATTTAACTCAATAATGAAGACATGGGAGAAAACTGTACATTTAAATATCTGGATGTTAAGATGCTTTGTTTTGGGGAAAGTGCAAAAGACTGACTCTAAACTATTCATGTCTCAGAATTTAGCAAGATTTGTGACCAGAGTCGTTAGGTAACTTCATGAAATCAGATTATGAAGCAGAATTCTGTTAGAGTCTGTAAATCTGTTAAATCAGCCATGTGTGACAGTTCTACAGTTTGTGGAACCAACACATTCATATTTAGAACATTTCTCATCATTTCTCTTAATCATCAGGATTTTAGGGCAAGAAATAACCTCTTTTAGATGGATGTTAAATTGTGGGGGGGAAACAACTAATCACTAAAGACCTAAGACACCAAGCTATTTATCATCAATATTAACTGTTAGGCACTCTTCACAGGGAAGAACATAGAGCCTGATAATTTCTTAACTTTTCAGCTAGTCTTTATTATCTCTTTATTATGTTTGAAGATATTCTTGTTGTTGGCCAGTAGAGTTAGGTATGCGATGTTGATGGCTAAAATCCATCTAAAAGTAGGAGGCTGGTTCAAGTAATTCTGTCAAAAGTGCACAGATTTCGTCGTTGTTGCTACTGTGGTGTGATGGACAACCTGTAATGGCAGTGCTAGCGTCGCAGTGACCCCTGCCTCCTCTTACTCCACAGACTTGAGTGATACAGTATTTGGTGAGCTGTATTTGGTGACCTGCTTCTAATCAAGAGAATATGGCAAAGTAACAAAATATCACTTTTGAAATTAGGTTTTAAAAGACTCTGGCTTTCCTTTTGCTTAAACCTCCCCCCCCCCCAACATCTCTCTTCTTTTCCCTTTCTCTCTCCCCTCACTCGGGGGAAAGCAAGCTTCCATGTTGCTACAGAAGCAATGTTATAGAGATAATTGTGGGAAAGAACTGATATCTCCATCAAACGTCAGGACATGACCTAAAGCCTGTCAACAGCCACTTCAATGAAATTGAAAATGAATCCTTCCTTAGGGAAGCCATGCAATGACTGCAGGCCAGCTGACCCCTAGACTGTAGTCTGTGAGTGGCCCTGACCACACTCAGCTAATCCTTCCCTGAACTCCTGACCCACAGGAACTATGAGATAATTAATGTGTCTTATTTTGAGCTACTAACATTTAAGGAAACTTTTATATAGCAATACATAACTAGTATACATGATAACAATTATGCTGGCATTCTTTACAAACAGTATATGAAAACCTGTAAAGTGACCTCTTGATCATGAGAACGACAGAAAATATAAGAAATAATTACGTGTATAAACACACATAAAATATCCATGCTAATTAGAAAAAACAAACATCTATAAGAATAGTTTGCAAGTCATTGAAATACTATAAGGTGAAGTGAAATAAATATTAAAATCAACAGAGCTAGTGTGTCTCACTGAAGCTAGTTCTAATCTTCCTAGTCCAGTATCTATGAAAAACCAGAGAAATCCAAAGCTAACAAAAAATGTAGAAATAGTTAGATTATGAATATCTCAATTAGGATTCAATTTGTAATTATTAAAAAGAGAGAGAGAGAACAAAACCTAAGAGAATATTTTTCATTTACTAACTAAATTAAAAACTGTCCTAAAAGGGTAGAATCAGATAGTACATAACAGAAGACACTGCTTTAAAAAAGAATGCAGTTTTTCTTTGGAGACACCCCATCATCTTTCTTGCTTATTAAAAATTTCCTTACAATAGGTTCCTGGAAATCAATGAAAAACACTGCCATTGTGTAATAGAGGACATCCATAATAGTTTCTCAAATTACACACAGAGAGGGATGAACCTGAATATTTTCTTCTATGTGGGGCTTTGGAAGCGATCTTTTATTTGCCTTGAGATTACCCATCATACAAACAATAGTTGGGAAGAAAATTATAGATTATTTAATATGTTTGTTGAATGAATTCACAAGTATACATACTCCCATTAAGTTTTATGTTTTTTATAATTCTTTTGCTGTTTTTTTTTTAAATGGGACCAAGCAGCTCAACTTTCCTAAAAAATGTAAAGAACAGTGTCTCTCTATACTTGGTTCATCATTAAATGCTTTTTCCTCCCAAAATAGTTGTCTTTGTGTTGTGTTGATTTTCAGTTGAGCATCTAATAGGTAATATAACTAAATGTTTTTAATTGATTTTCATGTTGGCACAAAATAAAATACATTGTGATTCTGGAAGGCAACACCCTAACTTTTACACTTCTTTACAATCAGCAGTGTGTTTTAGCATAGTAAAGGCTCCATAAAAAAGAGTATATACACTGTTTTCAGGTAGATATTATTACCCAAAAAGTTTGTTTTAGTAGCATCATCCATTAATAGTCTAACAAACTTTTAGGCGGATGTGAGAGAACTAATACTTCTGGTTGGAAACAATTTAGTATCTAATTGTCAGTTATGAATTATGAGGAAACTGTTCACCGCATCTATTCTTTTTCCATCTTCCCTTGCTAGAATACCCTCTCCCAGTACCTAATGTGTTGCTGTACACATAATGAACAGGAAGTGCTTATAAACCAGTCCACTCTAAGATGCTTTATCAAAAAAATAATTGCATTTTTGCCACTATATTGATTCCATTAAATTAAGAGTGGAGAAAAAAATGAACGTGGTATTAAATGAAGGAAACATTTTGTAATTATCTGATAAACATGAACAAAATAGATTTTCAATTCTACTGTTTTCAGCTCTAAATTAGGTTTTAGTTCCTAATCTAATTTAGCATTCTATTTCTGTAGAAATTTTCTAGATAACATTTCAACTCTCCACTTCACTCAGTCTATCAGTTCCCAATCTTATCTGTGTAATGAAGACCAGACCTATTCACGTACATCAGACTGGGCAGAATAATCTTTTCATTTTGCTACTTGTCTACATGACAGCACCAGTCAGTAGGGATCCAGTAATTCTACTCGTGCAGTTCATCCTCATGTAATATGAAGTTAAAAACTCAAATTTAGGCAATGCTTCGACAAAGCTAATCTGGTTGCACTTCTAGAGATAGCTCCAAAATTAATGTACCAAGAATATTGTCACTTTTCCCCAACTATTCACTTATTCTTTCTTTCCTTTTTAGTGAAGAAAAATACCGCACTTGACTAATATCTGAACTCAAATTTAATGTTTAAACCTGCACTGCCTTGAATACTTCTATACTGATCTTTCTTAAAGATATTTCAGTTTTCCAAAAATCTCTGCACACTTGTAAATGTGATTAAATTTTATTGAACTGTTTAAATTTCTTTTTTTATGTTTATTTATTTTGAGAGACAGAGAGAGAGAGAAAGAGAGAGACAGAGAGAGAGAGAGAGATTGAGAGCACGAGCAGGGGACGAGCAGAGGGTGGAGAAGAGAGAGAATCCCAACCATTCTCTCTGCTATGAGCGCAGAGCCTGATGCCAGGCTTGAACCCACAAACCCACAAGATGCTGACCTGAGCCAAAATTAAGAGTTAGATGTTTAATTGACTGAGCTCTATCCAGGTGTCCCTCAGCTGTTTGAATTTCTAATTGTGACATGTTTAGGTTGTATATTGTACATTTGCCAATTTCCTTTGGGAGATTTCCTCTATTTTGTACAGTATCAGTGAGAAAATAACTCTGGCTTATGGGGTGGGTCAATTTTTCTTCTCCACAGCATCCTTAATACAGGTGAGTTGCACTGACCTATGTTTGCTTGACCAAGCCAGCTTTCTCTTTCTCTCTGGGGATTTTATAGACTGTGCTAGCAGCATAAGGACAGGAGGGAAAAATGTGGATCATTCATTGTAGTAGAAGTGAATTGACCAGAATGTATCATTACAAACTTGCCTGCTCTATTTTCTATTCCTTACATATGAGAAACTTTCTTCCTAATTGTAAAACTGAAACTCCAAACCCTCCTCTAGCTTTAGTTCCTTATATGTATATAATATCCAGTTTATCAGAGGAAATAACTATTGAATTTAACCAAGAAACATAATTGATCTAGAATGTAGCTTTCTTCAATATGCTTTAAAACCATAAATTTCCTGTTTTTTCTTCACTATGAAGTAAAATTGAAATAGTGTATCACAACTTGACTTAGATAAAGACCAAAGTTTTGTGAATTTTGGGAAAGAAGTTTTAAATATATCATAAATAAGATTTAACAAGATCATAAATTAAGGAGAATATTTCTATGACATGAATGAAAAAGGCTTAAAATGATACAAAGTAAAGTAAATATTAAACATTCAAATACTTGGGGCACCTGGGTGGCTCAGTCGGTTAAGCACCTGGCTTTGGCTCGGGTCATGATCTCATGGTTTGTGGGTCTGAGCCCCGCATAGGGCTCTCTGCTGACAGCTCGGAGCCTGGAGCCTGCTTTGGATTCTGTGTCTCCCTCTTTCTCTGACCCTCCCCTGCTAGCGCTCTGTGTCTCTCCCTCTCAAAAATAAATGAACATTAAAAAAAGTTCAAATACTTGAGGGGAACCTGGGTGGCTCAGTTGGTTAAGCCTCCAACTTCAGTTCAGGTCATGATATCATGGTTCGTGAGTTCGAGCCCCACACTGGGTGAGCTCGAGCCTCACTTCAGATGAGCTCAAGACTAGTTCTGGGTCCCACACTCTCTCTCCCTTACTCTCTCCCTCTCTCTCTGTGCCTCTTGGGATTCTCTTTCTCTCTCTTCCTCTCTCTTTCACTGGCACTCTCTCAAATAAATAAATAAATAACAATTTTTAAAAAATCCTTCAAATACTTGAAATACATATTTTAAATAAGCTAGGTGTTATAATTGTAGTGAGATAATAAAAATAGGAAAATAGGAAGTGCAATGGTTAGGTAAATATTTGGAAACAAACTCAGCTTAATGAAGAATTTCTATCACTTCTCTTCATTTCACTTATAATTTTTGCTCCCTTACTTTAACAGAACTGTATATCCATTTACATATAATTAATTATTTAAATTGAGGTTTAGATTTTATTTATGATAAATGAATAGGACTATTTACATTAAATTTGTAGTCACCTATATTCATGATATATGCTTTTTGAAATCTTAAATTTGCAAAGTCTATTTTTGTTTATATCTACTGTAGCTATTCATGACTGCCTATTTAATTGTACAGAGAAAATACTTAAATATGCCTTATTAACAATTTAAAATGTAAATACTATTAAAAACATTATAGATCAATTTTTTGCTATTGATATTTTTTAATTTTCTTAAACTTCATATTATTTTCACAAATGTTGTTCTATGGTTTTGCTCTAAACAATAGAGTTAAACATATTAATTATGTGGGAATATAATTATGTCATATCATTTCTTAGAATTGATTATGTCAAACACAAACAATGCTAGAGTGAGTTGCTTTTTTTACAAGCTCTTTCCAGTAAATATCAGGGGAAATGTATTAAGAAACAAGCTGTTAGTAGAATAATTTGTAAATCATTCATATCTCACATCACTCCATGTGAGTAGTCAGTACTGCAAAAATTGTGGTTTTGTTTCAGGTCATCATTTAATTTATGAAGTAATTATTTAGGTTCACGAATAAAATGTTTTAAATATCATAACCCTCTTCCTGCGTAAAAAGTTCATATAAAAACTAGAATTTCCCCCATGCAGTGGAAAATGTGTATTTCAAGTTGGATTGTGCCAAAGAACAGTGCAAAAACTGCTCCATTATATCAATGTTGGCTTACTCAGCGAGGAACTTCTCCCACACTCATTGTATGATGGAAGCCGGTTATGAATTAGAAAAAAAGGAAAACTGTTCCTTCATATCAATACTAATAAACTAATGGTTTCTTTTAAAAACATTTTTAGGCAATTTGAAGAATTGCAGTGGTATAAATACACAGAAGACTCTAGAATGTCTGTCTTTAAAATGCTACAGACTCTAGCACCCCGCCACACACACACACACACACACAAATGTTTTTCTGTTTTTCACAAAGCAAATGTAAATAATGTAGTTTCCTACTGAAATAACGCTCTAGAGAATTAACTTTCTGAAACACCATTTATATTAGTCGAAAAAAAAATGTTTTTTCATTATGTCTTCCTCAATATATAGGCATCTATTTAGGCTTCTATAGATTTAAGTACATGTAAAAGTCTTAGGATTGTGGATTATATGTAGTTAACTATTTCCAAATGTAACATAATCATTTATTAGAGTTCCTTACATATTTTGGATGTAGCTTCTTTTTTTCTTTAAGTTTATATATTTGTTTTGAGAGAAACAACACATGAGAGGTGGTGGGGGGAGAGTATCCCAAGCAGGTTCTGCACTGTCAGCACAGAGTCTGACATGAGGCCCAAACTCATGAATCATGAAAGCATGATCTGAGCCGTAACCAAGAGTCAGAGGCTTAACCAACTGAGCCACCTAGGCACTCCTGGATACAGCTTCTTATCAGATATGCAGTTGGCAAAGATTTTCTCCAGTTCTGTAGGTGGCTTTTTCACTTCATCGATGCTTTTCTTTGCTATGCATAGTTTTTGTATGTTCCTTTGTTTGTTTGCTTTTATTTAGCTTTTCAGCTTCTTGTCTACTTTTGCCTTTGTTGCCTGTACTTTTGTATTCTAGCCAAAAAATCATTGCCAGATGAATTTTTTGCTCCCTTACCTTAATAGAACTGTATATCCATCATTCAAAAAGCTTTTTTTCCTTTGTTTCCTCCTAGAATTTTAAGATTTCAGGTCTTGCATTTGTCTTTAATATTTTTTAGTTGATTTTGGTACATAAGAATTATGACACAAACATCTAATTTTATTCACTTAGAGGTGGATATAGTTTCCCCAAAACCATCTATTGAAGAGACTGTTCTTTCCTCATTGTGTATTCTTGGTGTCCCTGTCAAAAATTAATAGATGGTAGGTATATGGGTTTATTTCTGGGGATCTTGATTCTGTTCTACTGATCTCTGTGTCTATCTTTATGCCAACACCATAATGCTTTAATTACTGTAGCTTTGTAATATAGTTTGGAATAAGGAAGCGATAGCTCTAATTTTGTTCTTCTTGATCAAGATTGCTATGGTTATTCAGGAGTTTTTGTGATTCCATACAAACTTTAGTACTGTTTTTCTATTTTTGTGAAAAATGCCTTTGGAATTTGACAGAGATTGCTTGAATATGTAAATAATTTTGCGTAATTCAAGGATTTCTTCACCTCATACTATATATAAAAATTAGTGTGGAATTTATTATATGAGTAAGTTTAAAACTAAAAACATAAAGCTGTGAGAAGGAACTTAGGAAAAATATTTGCAATCTCAGGGAAGACAAAGATTTTATATGGAGCACAAAAAGTAATAATAGTAAAGAAATAACAGTTTGGCCTTCATTTTAAAAACAAACACCAGCTCTTTAAAAGGAAAAAAAAATACTGGGAAAAATATTACATATATGTTATGTAATATAATATATAATATATATGTAATATAATATATATTACAAGGCATATCTGTTTTTATTGCACTTGGCTTTATTGCACTTTGCAGATGCTGTTTTTTTTACAAATTGAAGGTTTGTTTGTTACAGCACTGCACTGAACAAGTCTATCTGTGCCATTTTCCCAACAACATTTGCTCACTTCTTGCCTCTCTGTCACATTTTGTAATTCTTTTAATATTTTAAATATTTTTCATTATTATTATATTAGTTATGGTGATATGTGATTAGTGATCTTTGATGTTTCTATTGCAGTTGCTTTGAGGAATCACAAACTGCACTCATATAAGACAGCAAAATTAATCAATAATGCTATTTGTGTTCTGACTATTCCACTGACTAGCCATTTCCTTCCTCTCTCCCTCTCCTCAGGCCTCCCTATTTCCTGAGACATAATGCTGAAATTAGTCCAATTAATTACAATGCTCTCTAAGTACTCAAGTGAAAGGAAGAGTCGCACATCTCTCACTTTAAATCAAAAGCCAGAAATGATTAGGCCTAGTGAGGAAGGCATGTCAAAGCCAAGGTAGGCGGAAAGCCATGCCTCTTGTACCTATTACCCAAATGGTGAATACAAAGTAAAAGTTCTTGAAAAAAATTAAAAGTGCTACTCCAATTAATACCCAAATGATAAGAAACAGTCTTTTTGCTGACTGGAGAAAGTTTTAGTGGTCTACATAGAAGATCAAGCCAACCACAATATTTCTTTAAACCAAAGCCTAATCCAGAGGACGGCCCTAACTCTCTTCAATTTGGTTAAGATGATGAGAGGTAAGGAGTTAAAGAAGAAAGGTTTACAGAGGTTGGTTCAGAGATTTAAAGAAGCCATCTCCATCGCATAAAAATACAAGGAGAAGCACCATGTGCTGATGTAGAAGCTACAGCAAGTTATCCAGAAGATCTAGGTAAGATAATTAAGGAAGAAGCCTATACTAAACCACAGATTTTCAATGTAGACAAACAGCCTTATATTGGAATAAGATGTCATCTAGGACTTTTATAGCTAGAGAGAAATCACCGCCTGGCTTTGAAGCTTCAAAAGACAGGCTGGCTTTTTCTTAGGGTCTAATGCAGCTAGTGACTTTAAGTTGAAGTCAATGCTTATTAACATCCCAAAAAATCTAGGACCCTGAAGAATTATGTTAAATCTACTGTCCCTGTGCTCTATAAAAAGAACAACCAAGCCTGGATGACAGCACATCCATTTACAACATAGTTTACTATTTTAAGTCTACTGTTGAGATCTACTGGTGACAAAAAAGATTCATTTCAAAATATGACTACTCATTGACAATGTACGTGGTCACCCAAGATCTCTGATTGAGATGTACAATGAGATTAATGCTATTTCATGCCCACTAACACATCTATTCTGCAGTCCATAGATCAAGGAATTGTCTTGACTTTCAAACCTTATTATTTAAGAAGTACATTTTATGAAGATTTAGTTGCCATAGATAGTGATTTCTCTGATGGATGTGGGCAAAGTAAATTGAAAACCTTCTGGAAAAGATTCTCCATTCTAGATGCCATTAAGAATATTTGTAATTCATAAGAAGAAGTCAAATGATCAACATCAACAGGAGTTCAGAAGAAGTCTATTCCAAGCCTCATGGATGACACAGAGGAGTCAAGACTTCAGTGGAGGAAATACCTGTAGATGTGGTGGAGGTAAAAGAGAATTAGAATTAGAAGTGGAGAGAAGTACAATCTGATCATTTTAGCTGGGGGCAGCATTTTTGCTGAGGAAATTAATCCCACTTTTGCATGACCTTGACTTGATATGTATTTGTAGAATGATTAAACTAGAAAGAGAAAGATTTCATATCAATAAAAATCATACACTGGAGTGAAGCAGGTGGGTCAGTCTGTACTGTAAAGGAAGTATGGGAGAATTGAAAGGACATTACTTCATGATGATGACCTGTCCTTTATGAATGCTTGAAGGCATTTAACTCTGTTATATTTCAACATACATATAAGAAGCTGCAGGAAGGAAACAAAAGCAGAAGTAATGGATTTCTTTTTATTTTTAAACATTTTTTCAAATTTATTTTTGAGAGACAGAGAAAGAGTGTGAAGTGGGGGGCAGAGAGAGAGGGAGACACAGAATCTGAAGTAGGCTCCAGGCTCTGAGCTATCAGCACAGAACCCGATGTCAGGACTCAAAGTCACCAACTGTGAGATCATGACCTGAGCAAAAGTCTGATGGTTAACCAACTGAGCCACCCAGGCACCCATGGACTTCTTTTTCTTAAAGCAAGCAGAGATGGATATTTTATTTTTTGTTGTTGAAAAATAGTAAAAAGGAGTATATTTGGAATTTTGTTTATACAGGAATTTTTAATACAAAATTTCACTAATTAACTTCATTTTAATTACAACTATTATTTTCTATGCTGTCTCTTTTTTATGTATGTGGTTTTATAATGGAGAAACGTCTTATTTCATGTTGGTTTCCTTTCAAAATATTGTGTCTAAGTCATCAGTTTACCAAAAACAAAACAAAACAACAACAAAAACAAGCAAAATTAAATTTAAAAACCAGAAACTAGTGAAGAACAATTTATCTTCTTTCATTTGGAATAGGTTTTCAATGCCTCTATTTTCCTGCCTTATTTTTTGTTCCTAATTGCAACTGTGAGATTCATAACCAACTCCTTACTGAATAAAGAATGCGGTTAAGAACTTTTTGTAGACTTTGTTCTAGCTTCCTGCTGAGATTATTCTCTAAATAGTGATAAAACATATGTGAGCAAGGCCTTTGAGTTCTGCAGGGTTTCCACCACTTTAGGAAAGATGGAACATTGTTTAGGAAGAATTTTTTTTTATCATTATTCAAGCAATGGGTGTCTTTTAAATATCTCATTCTTTGACACAAACATTTACAATACTTTTACACAAAAAGACCTACTTAATTATGTTCAGTAATTTGCTTTAGAAAGGTAATCCTGGTAAACAATGTTCCCACTGTTGAGTAGTTGTGAAAATACATAGCTTATGAAAGTAATAATCTGTATGTTTTGCTAAAAATATTGTTGTAATTCACAATTACCAATGTTAGCAAATGAGCTTCAATAATTTTTCATCCCATATGCCTACGTTTTTGTTCTAAAAATAAAGCAAAAGGTTACTCTTCAATGCGTGAATTACTAAAATGAGAAACTTCTAGAAAATAGTCATCTACTATATAGTTATAGATTGACTTTTTTAAGTGTTTCTTTATTTTTGAGAGAGAGAGAGACAGAGCAGAGCAGGGGTGGGGCAGAGAAAAAGGGAGACCCAGAATCTTAAGCAGGTTCCAGGCTCTGAGCTGTCAGTACAGAGCCTGAAGCAGGGATTGAACTCACAAACCATGAGATCATGACCTGAGCCAAAGTTAGAGGCTTAACCAACTGAGCCACCCAGGCTCCCCTAGATTGATTTATGATAACTATTGTGGACATGTTTATTAACCCATCTTTCTCTTTAGTAAAAAATATCAATTGCATCATATATTCAATAATTCTTTGAATTATTTTTCAGAATCAAACTAAGTCAATTAATGTTGTTTACAAATTGCAATTAAGAAAATCCACTTATTCATGTATCTTTTTCATTAGCATCTGGTAAGTATAATTATGAACCTGAGACCCTAAATTAACAAAACAAAAACAAAACCAAAAAACTCACAAAATTCCTTAAATTGTTATTGTTAATACTAAGAATGGAGATTTGTATTTATAATGATTGCCATTTTTATTATTTATTGATCTATCTACCTAACTTTAAAAATTTATCCAAAGAAAGCAACTGGATTTTGACCTATGTAGTTGTGGCTTAATATTGAACAATTTAATTAAGGGGAGCTCTATACAGATTGTTGTTGTTTTTCTGTGTAGCATCCTCAATTCTGTTAATTTGGCCAAATATAGCCACATCAGCCTTCCCAAATTTTAATCCTTCTTCCATTAGCTCATTGAGATAGACATGCTCTGCCTGAGTTTCTTATCTCTGTAGTGATGAGGAAATTGTCACTGTCAGTTTAATCTTTTTTTTTTCATCTTTTTTTTCAGGCATCACAGTCATGTGCTGTCTATTATCTACTTTGCAAAAACAGTGATATGATATATTTAATCCAGTTTTCTAGTTATTTATTTCAGGAAAGAAGTCCAGAAGCAATGTCTTTTTCATAACACAAAATAAAAGCTTCTTATGGAGATATTTGAGGATGAAGGGGAGCACTATTAGAAATACCTCTGGAAAATATATGCAAACTGAGACTGTCCAAAAACAAGCAGACCATACCTTTTGTTCATGAATGACTTATGTAAGTGACAAGACATATAACAGTTTCCTTATAAGAGAACTATATAATAAGCTTTAACTGTAATAAGGATTTTTCATTTATAAGAACAGGCTTCCTAAAAAGATGTACAAGAAAAAGAAAAAAAATCTTTCTGAAAAATTTCATGTTTGGCATACTGTCTCTCTAAAAGGCTACAAATATTGTAGCTGACTAGAGTAGTATGGATACTTAATTTAAGGATACATAAATATATAATTTATGGTGAACCATCCCATGTTGTGTATTGTCTCAATGAAAAGCATAATGCCTCAGTTAACAGGATTGTGGCTTTTTATTTTTATAATTGGAAGATTGAGCAGATTATGCACTTAGGATTTTAACTGATATTTTATAAGTTAATATCATGAAATTGAACCATAGATGAGGCAAAAAAAAAAAAAAAAAGCCAAGCCATATATAAACTCACCAAAGAAACAATGGGAAAAAGTATTTGAAAATTTGTAGAGAATTTGGTAATAAGATGAAAATGAAGGAAGATAAAATAGCGCATGGATGATAGGAGAAAAAAGCTGATTTGGCTCTCGAGTCAGCCAGTTAACATTCATTGGTACTTCCAGACCACACGTATTATTGCAATAAGTTCATTTTTCCTTTGTTGTTGCTTAGTTGCCTGTTTTGTATGAATAATTGTGCCTGCTTTATGTAGAAATGTTATTAGCCTTGTGATACTCTTTGTCATACTGAAATCATAGGCTACTAATTATATCTCAAAGAAGTAAACACATTTATTTCTTGCTAAGCAAAAGAGAAATGTAATTTCAATGTACAGATTCAAACTAAATAAGATTCCATCTAAAATGTACCACTTAGGGAAGAATATATTTAGTTATTGAGAGAAGCAAGATTGTTTAGCGATTGGCTGATTCACCACAAATGTAGATTTAATGAAATAAAGCTGTTTGGCTAACATTCAGAAATGAGGTGTTGCCACTGATTAGCTTATTTTCAGAGGTATGTATTGTTCAGTAATTCTATTGATTGATTCTTCTCTCTTCTTTCCTCTCTTCTATCTCCCCCTCTCACTCTGTCTCTTTGATTATATGTTGAATGTTCGAAACACTGGACAAAGTATTTGAACTCTGGACTCAGTATTCTCCTTTATTTTAGAAAAGATTTACTTGTTACTCTTGGTATCTCCACCCCACTTTTGATAATTCCTTAGCAAAAGTTTCAGAATAAATAGTGCTGGATTTTCCAGAACTTCATCATTTTTTGGATTTTCTTGGAAGGAAAATTTGGAAGTTTGATTTGAAGAGGATTGACTTTTGGCTTCAGTGTTTCTCAGACTGATTTCATCATGTCTTTTTTTTTTTTTTTTTTTTTTAAATGTCTTGTTGAATCATCTTTCAGAGGAGTAGCTTTTCAGAAACATTTCAGTCTCTGGATCATAGTGTTCATAAAACTACTACACAAAAATGGATAAATTTCTATCAGAACTAACAGAAGGGTGGTCTTGAACTATGTCCCAAGATTTCCATGATTGACCAAAAACCAAAGTCCCTGAGGTCACCTTAGTCTATTTTAAATAACCATGATTCCTTTTCTTTAGTTTAGACATAGATAGTACTACTTTACTTATGGTATTACTCCAGATTAACTTTTCACAACGGGTCAGATTACCCTATTTGGCCACATTAAATTTCATTTATATTCTATTATATATTGCTACTTTGTCTGAAGTTTTTAAATTGTTTTTGATCTCAAGTACATGAACTTTTTAAAATATTAAGTCAGCCAAAAAGAGGAACCCATTTTTGCAAAGGCCATTGGTTAATCATACTCTTATGATTGGTATCATTCTTTTTTTGTTTTTAGGTGCACTTCCTGGAAGAGTTTAATGTTTTGGAACCTCTCTAAAATTATATCTCATCAACAAGATAAATAAACCCTTATTATTTTATCAATTAATGCAGAGATATTGACAAAACCAAGCTTCCATTCATGCTGAAAAACATTTAGCAAACTAGAACTACAATGGGGTTTTCTCAACTGATAAAAAATATATTTTAAAAATCTTAAGCTAACATTATACTTATGAGTGATGCTTCCCCTCTGGTAATAGGAAAAAGGTAATATTGTGCTTTCTTACTTCTTCTACTCAACATAATACTGGAAATTCTAGCAAATACAGTAAGTCAAGAAAAACTAAAAAAATAAATTTGTGTGGAAAGGAAAAAATAAAACTGTCTCTTCTTACACTTGTCTATGTAAAAACAAATAATCTATCTAAGGAAACAACCAAAATATATATATTGCACCTTTTAGGTGAGTTATAGCTAGTTTCCAATGTAGAACATCAATAAACAAATGACAATTGCTTTCCTATATGCTAGCCATTAACAATTGGAATTTGACATTTTAAAAAACAATAGCAATCAAAATATCTCCAAAATAGGGGCACCTGGGTGGCTCAGTCGGTTAAGCATCTGACTGGCTCCGGTCATGATCTGCCGGTTCTTGAGTTGGAGCCCCTCATCAGGCTCTGTGCTGACAGCTAGCTCAGAGCCTGGAGCCTGTCTTCGGATTCTGTGTCTCCCTCTCTCTCTGACCCTCCCCTGCTCACTCTCTCTCTCTCTCTCTCTCAAAAATAAATAATAAAAAAAACATTAAAAATTTTTTTTAAAACTTTTAAAAAATCTCCAAAATAAAATACTAAAGTATAAGTGTTACAAAATATGTCCAGAATCAATAAGAAGAAAGCCACAAAACTGTAGTGAAGAAAAATAAAAAAAGATCTAAATAAAAAAAGAAATATTCCATGGTCATGATTGGAGGAGCTCAGGAACCAACACAAAAATTATAATCAACTGTTTTCTCTTCTTTTCTTTTTTTTTAATTTTTTAAATATGAGAGAGACAGAGTGCAAGTGGAAGAGAGGGAGAGACAGGGAGAAACAGAATCTGAAGCAGGCTCCAGGCTCTGAGCTGTCATCACAGAGCCTGACGCGGTGCTGGAACCCATGAACCGTGGGATCATGACCTTAGCCAAGGTCTGGCACTTAACTGACTGAGTCACCCAGGCACCCCCATCAACTGCTTTTTCAACAAAGATAGTTGTGCCTCTTGAACAAAAGAAATTCAGTGGAGAAAAATAGTCTTTCAAAAAAAAGAAGTAGAGCACTTGTATGTTCATATGAAAAATGAAACAAAACAAAACCACAACCAAAAAGTGCACTTGGACATGAGCATTCTACCTTAACATAAAGTAACTCAAAATGCAATAATGACCTAAGTATTAAGGTCAAAACTACAAACCTTCCAGAAGAAAGGTTTAGGAGAAAAATCTATATGATCATATAGATATGAGTTTTAGCTTCAACAACAAAAACATATAGATATGAGTTTTAGCTTCAACAACAAAAACAATGTTTCCTGAAAGAAACATTGGCAAACTGAACTTTATTAAAGCAAAAACTTAGACTTTGTGAAAGGCATTGTTAAAACAATGAACACAAGTCACAAACTATGAGAAAATATTTGCAAAACTCTAATCTTATAAAGGAGTTGTATCCAAAAGTGCAATGAACAGTAAGAAATCAAACATCCAAACCAAAAAAAAAAAACAAAACACAAAACATGGGTAAAAAGTATCAATGAGACACCTTACCAAGAAGATATACAGAGGCCAAATAAACACATGAAACGATACTGAACATAATTTGCATTAGAGGCATGCAAATTAAAACAATGAGGAGGTACTATTACATGCCTATTTGAGTGGCTAAAATTTAAACATCTGGCAAAATTGATTACTTACAAGTATGTGAAGGAACAGAAACTTTTACTAATTGCTGTTGGGAATTCATGTTGGTACATCCACTTCAAAGACAAGTTAGCAATCTTTTATAAAACTAAACACAGTTTTGTCATATGCTTCCAGAATCATACTCTAGGTATTTACTCAACTGATTTGAAAATTTATGTGCACACAGAAACCGTCATGAAAATGTTTATAGCAGTGTTATTCATCATTGTTACAAACTGGAACCAACCAAGATGTTCTTCAATGGGTGGATGGCTAAAAATTACTGTACTACATCAATTCAGTGGGATGAGATTCAACAATAAAGGAAATGAGATATCAAGTCACAAAAATACATAGATAAATCTTAAATGCATATTGTTGAGTGAAAAAAAGCCATTTAAAAAGACAAAACATTTCACTTTTATGCCATTCTTGAAAAGGTAGAACTAAAGAGGTAGCCCACAGATCAGAAGTGGAATGGAGTTGCGGGTGGAGGATGGCTGAATAGGTGAAGCACTGGCCATTTTTCAGGGTGCTGACTTTATTCTCTATGACACTAAAATGGTGTAAATAATACATTATTCATTTGTCAAGTGACATAGAACTTTACAACACAAAGAGTAAGCTTTAATCTAAGCAAATTTTGAAAAATCATTTAAAAGGTCATGGAGTTTCAGAATGGAATGCAAACTATAACAAAAGACTAACTTATTACAAATGTTTGAAACATTCTTAATGAACAGGGTGAGGGGAAATTTGCTAACCTAAGTAACTTTGGCAATGAGGGAAATCTATAAGATTTAAGGAAAAATCTTTACATAGGTACTTTATTCTCATTGATAAAGTTGTATCCTACAGGGGTATGGATTATAAATTCTGATAGAGTTTTTCTTTTTTTTTGCATACCAGAATTGAATAATTAAGTAAGTGGATGGCAGGTGCTGGGAACCAGTAGTCTTATTGTTAGTGTAGGTCATTACAAATTAGCAAGGAGGAAAGACCAGAATGATTTAAATGATAATTAGTTTTGGAAACTGTAATGTGCACTCATATTTATCTTACTATGGATACAGATGCTTACATGGAGAAGTACTTATAGATATGTGCACATAAAGGGATTAGTATACACACATATAACCCATTACTCTGTCATCTGAGAGGTTCTAGAAGCACTGACATCTAAGTGAGCACACTTAGCACCAAGATATTGCTTTCTGATACCATTTGCCAATAAACGGGACCAAGTCTCCTTGGAGAGATGGGTGATTCTAGGACTAGAGAAGAAAATGCACAAGGTTAGCTTGAAGCAACTTGTAGTGTTAAAAAGTAATGAAGTATTAACAATAACAACAACAAAAATCTTGGAGTGAGGGGGGTGAGGGTATGTCAAAATTAAATAGGATTCAACTGAAAGAGGATCCAATGTCCAAAGCTAGAATTATCTGAACACAAAAATGATTAAAGTAGCATTGGTTCATAAGCCAATTTTCATTTTTTATTTTAATTAAATTTATATTTTACTTTTATTGAATTTTTTACAAATAATTATTGAGTATTTTCCAAATAATTTTTTTTGGAAAATTAATATTTTTATTTTATTTTATTTACAAATTTGTATTTAAATTCTAGTTAGTTATCATGTAGTATAACATTGATTTAAGGAATAGAATTTAGTGATTCATCACTTACATATAACACCTAGTGCTCATCATAATAAGTGCTCTCCTTAATACCCGTCACCCATTTCGCCCATTCCCCTCTCACCTTCTTTTGTCAACTCTGTTTGTTCTGTTGTCATAACCCAATTTAAAAATTGCCATCCATAGGTCCATACTGATGAACATTTTAAAAGTTAAGTAAATAATGATAGAGAATGACTAAATGTCATATTCAGTAAAATTCCAAATAATTTAGATAGAAACTCTGCCTTCAAGGACATGGATCATAATTTGCCACACTGTAAGTGTGGTTGCATAAAGTGATTTCCTTCCAAAGTTTATGGTATGGATAGGGGAACAATTAGTAACTTTAAAGTGGAAAATCTTGACAAACATTGCCTTAGCCAGGTGATCAGCCAAGATGAACATGGACAGTGACAAATCAGGTTGATAATATATACCTTTGATAGGTTAGGATGAGAAGACACTTTTTCTCTGTGATCTTATTTCCCCCAAATACATAACCCTCTCTAATCATAAAAAAGCATTAGATTAACCCCAATTGTGAGGGAGACATTCTATACACCTGACCAGTACAACTCAAAACTGTCCAGGTTAGGAAAAAAAAAAAGGAAAGTCTGAGAAACTGTCACAGTCAAGAGGATCCTTGGAAGACATGACAGTTTAATGTAATGTGGTATCCTCCATTGGATCCTGAAAGAAAAAAAAGTTAGGTAAAAAAAGAATGGGGAATTTTTAGTAGTAATATGATATGCAAAATGAGAGGTAAGATAAATATATAATATAAATATTTTAAAAAATTATACTGGGGCACCTGGATGGCTCAGTTGGTTAAACATCTGACTTCAGCTCAGGTCATGATCTGATGGTTCATGCATTCAATCCCTGTGTCAGGCTCTCTGCAGACAACTCAGAGCCTGAAGTCTGCTTTGGATTTTATATTTTCCTCTCTCTCTGCACCTCTGCTGTTGACATTCTGTCTCTCTCTCAAAAATAAACAAACATTAAAAATTTTTTTAAAGAATTAAAAAATAAAATTATAAATATATAATCTTTTTTTCAGTAAATCAGTAAAGATAAAAGAACCCAATGAAAATTATATACAGCAAAAGTGTTAAAAAATAAAGTAATAATCACTGCTTCCTGGTATCCAGAAAAAATATTTTTCTGTTGTCCTTAAGTGAAAGTTATCTACTTTATTAAGCTATTTGCTTTTCCATGGTTGTTGGGTCAGCAGTCAACTTCAGTGTGATAGCTGCTTCTGGAGGTTTTTTAATTAAGATACTTAATGGTTGTATCTTATTAATTCTTGTTATTTGGAGATAGCTGATGTCATATCAGTTGCTAAGTGTATATCCAAAGATAAATGTTTTTTAATTTAACTGTTAATTAAGAGAACCCCATGAGATATTTTACACTGAAGATCAAGAGCAATATATCATGATCAAGGATACATCATAGTCATGTAGGATGATTAGATAACAGTTGGAGAATAAAGGTAGCCTGTACATATTAATGCTTACAGGAATGATAGGAATGATTATACTTCCTACACTTTCCACAATATTTAGATAGATTGAAATGTAAAGATTGGAATAAGTTATGAATACAGATACTTCTAGTGCATGAGCCTACTTGTAACTGGTTCTTGCCTCTCTGACTTCATCAGATATAAGAATGCAGAATGCAGGGCCATGACAGCTAAGAAAATTATTTAAGAAATTTTTTTAAGTTTTATTATTTATTTTGAAAGAGTGAGAGAGCATTAGCAAGTGAGGGGCAGAGAGAGGGAGAGAGAGAATCCCAAGCAGGCTCCACGCTGTCACTGCAGAGCCCGAGGTGGGGCTCAACCTCATTAACTGTGATGTCATGACCTGAGCCAAATCAGGAGTCGGACCCTTAACCAACTGAGCCATACAGGTGCCCCAGGAAATTACTTTAAAACACAAGATTTCAAGGTTATTTGGTGGTTCAACTGCCTTATGTTTTACTTCATTTGTTCTTCATATGTTTTATTTCATTTGTTCTTTCCTTTTTTCAATATTATTGGGCATAATCAATACAATCAGGTCCTGAGTAAGGGGCAATGCCTTCAGGCATTTACATCTAACTTTCCCAGTAAAATGTATTTCTTCTATACTGAATAAGTAAATCAGAATGGTCCAGGCATTTTTACAGATTTTTAAGACATTGTGAGTGTCACAGCTTTTTAAGTAGGCAATTCTTTATTCTTAAACAAGAACTCCATATATATTCATTGATGCATTTTCATAACCCAGAATGGGAGACAGTAATAAAATTCATTTAGAGATGCTCAAATCTTCCCTAGGATGTGGTTACTATCCATGTGCCACTTTTCCAGCTTTTCCAGCAACATTTAGGTTACAAGCAAGTCATGAATTGTTACAGCAGAAATCCAGCAGTGTTCAACTCTATTTTTAAAAGGTTGTCTAATGGACTTTAGCAAGTGTCCACTAGAGGCTATCTGGTCCTAATACACCATCATCTAGCTTCACCAGATTATTTCCTCTTTGATCTTCAACTTAATTTTTCCAAGATTTTTTTTCATACTCAAGAGCCACAGATTGTGCATCTAAGGTGATATCTGTAAAAGTTATCAAGGATTTGTCTTTGAGAATAACTTTAGGTAGAACGATTTATTTAGCCTAATAATTTACTAAAGCCTTTTCTCCAACTCCTATATTACCTCCTTCATAGTAGGCCAGTGCCCTTATTTTGGAGTGTGTAATATTTTTGTGAGTAACATCAAGACATGAAGTAATTTATATATTTATTGTCCATTTTTTAAACTCAATATCTAAAGAGGTTAACTAAAATTTTGTTTCTAAAGCGTTCCATGAATTGAATCAAAAGCATAATGAATATCAGGATATATTTTTAGCCTTGCAATTTCAGCAATTTGTTATGTCCCAAGTTTGGTCACTTGAAATTTGATACTAGATTAGATTCAAAGAAATCTGGATTAGTTATTGCCAAACAAGACTGAAACTGTGCATTACTTTTAAGATGACACCGATCAAGAGATGAAACTAAGTCAGGATTTACTTACAACAGTATGCAAAAGATCTATTCTTAACAATATTATTATCATGACTTTGTTCCTCCTTAGGTAAGTGTAACAGTATTTTTGGAATGAGAGTGTTACATAAGTGGATAGAAATATGAGAAAAAATGTAACAGTGATCAGTTAATTAACTGTCAGGGAGATACTTATTAGGGACTTTCCAGTAGCAATAGGAATCATACCACATTTGGTAATTCTCATTGAAGACCTGAGGATGTCTTGATTAATTTAGCTGAGATTGCAATTGTTCTGAGGCAAAGATAAGCCTTAGAATTCTTGATATAGGAACTGCTGTTGAGATGGTACCTGTAGAACATGGCCTAATTGTCCATGTACATGAAAATGTGTATAGGAAGTTGTTGAAAGCATATTTTGAGATCATTTAAGAACACTATAGGTTTCCATATTCCATGGGGTGGGTTTCAATATCTTAGTTGAGTCAAAAAGATAGAAGCATTGCTATTTCTGAAAAATTTGACCCTCAATGCCTAAAAATGTTTATGTCAGAAACCCCATTCTGAGTTTTTTTGAGGTTGGTCTTGAGAAATTTGGAAATATTTGTAATCTATCCTTAGACAATATTCATCCTTTACTTAACAGATCACGAGTGAGTACAATTATTGTTTGACATAGAAGCTTCGTGTCACTTTTCAAACTGGCCAGAAAAAAAAAAATGTACAGAATTGCGGTAGACAGAATGATGCTAACAAAGATGTCTACATCCTAATATCCAGAACCTAGAAATTGGTTATCTTACATAGCAAAAAGGATTTTTGCAAATGTGATTAAACTAAGGATTTGGAGATGGGGAGATTACTGTAGACTACCTATGTGGTTGCAATAAAATAATAAGAGTTCTTGCAAGATGGAGACTAGAGGGGCATAGTTCCAGAGAAGAGAAGTTGGTGCTAGAAGCAAGGGTTGGAGTGATTTGCTTTGATGTTGGAGGAAATAATTATAAGCCAAGGAATCCAAATGCCAGATGCTGGAAAAGGCAGAAACTGAATTTTCCCTGAGTCTCTGAAAGACTGACACCTTGGTTGTAGCCCAGTGAGACTCATTTTTTGACTCCTGACCTCCCAAACTGTGTGAGGGTAAATATGTGCTTTTGTAAACCCAGTTTGTAGTCATTGTTACTGCAACAATGGGAAACTGACACAAGAACCAGTTTTAAATTTATCCACATTAATACAACATTAAGAGAGGATTTGTGTGTATTTTGTCAGAGTACCCCCACCAGGATCTGCACCTCTTAAGAATTTTGGTTTAAGCTTATGATATGTATCATTGAATTTCAGTAAATCTTTGGGGCATATTTGCAATATTTATATAATTTATGTTTTATTTGTTCCCCCCTAATACTTAGAGAAAAGAAGAACTTTAGATTTTGGGGTGAAGAGTTATGTGTTTTATGTAAAGATCATTAGTCCATTTTAAACAGTAACATTTTTCTCTAGGGCTCTTTGAAAATGTTCAGGCACATATAGGAGACCTAATTTATTGATTTCCTTTCCCAATATGTTTACTAATTTTCCTGACCAAATTTCCTATTTCAAGCCTGAAAGTATTTCCAAAAATAGTCCAGAAATTCCTCTTTATCTTATCAGTATTTTTATAGCAGAATATTGTGCTATAGTTTCTCAAAGTCTAATTTTCCTATTGATTCATCTTTTTATTGTAATTTAAATATTAACCAATTTACTCTTAAATAAAAGCTTCTGAAATGTCTTCATTCTGTGTATTATGCTGTATATTTATTACTTTTCTTGTGCTTGAAGATTTTTTAAAATGAGGCATGGCAGGATAGATTCTTTCTTTCCTATTATTTCCTATCTTGTTTTATTTAAATATTGTTCCTATCTGAGTTAATAAATAATGAAGTTAACTATATCGTATAGATCTTATAATCTAAGACCAAAGCCTCTAGCAATATCCTAAATTCTGAAGAAAGATTTTAAACTGTCTTTTTTTTTCTTTAGGAAAATCTTTTAATATAATATTGAAGATTATTTCAGATAGGGTTTTAAGTCAAACCCTATAGATCTTCCTACTGGACTAGTAATTCTAAGAATTTATTGTGCCATTATAAGACTTTCTTTTTCCTAAGAAAAAAACCTTAAGATATATTTAACTCATTTGGCTCCTTTTGTTTAGGAGAAGGAAGCATTCAAAGAAATAGGATAAGTAGATGAGTAGCTTGACAACTTAAAGCTGGAGAAAGATATATAAAGCTGGCAATATATTATATATTATATATAATATTTATACACACATACATATAGAGAGAAGAGGTTTGGTTTCAGAAGATTTGAGGTAGAATTAAATTTTTTATTTGGTTTTTGCTTAGAAAATCTTTGAAAGCGAAAAGAATATGTTGAGAGTGTTCGCTTACAAATCAAAGGAGTCTGATCACTGAGTGTTTGGCATTTTGCTTTGGTACTCTTCTAGAATTGTTTTTAAATGCATTTTTTGACAGTTCATAAATTCACCATAATGATCATATAATTTGAAGTTATATTTAGTGAATTTTTATCATTTGTAAAAAAAAGTGTAAGATCAGGATTATAGTGGACTATACAGAAGAAACAAGAGAATACTGTTTATGGCTTTGACACAGGCAAATCCATGGAAAACGTAACAAGTCAATCAAAACTGTGTACTTATCAATGGTGCTCGTGTTCCCAACCAAACTGAGGATATGAAACTACTGAATAATCATGAGTCTAGAAACCATAGACCTCAAATTATAAACTAAGCAAAGTGACTTGAATGGTTTTCATCGCTTTTTTTTTTCTATTGTAATTACTATTTTGAGAACAATCTAGTTACATATGTTGTGATGTGCTACAGTGGACATATCATAAACTTTGAATTCACAATGACTCAGGTTTAAATCCTAAGTAAGTTACCCAAAGCTAGGTTCCTATGCACATTCCTGACCCTCTGTGAGGAGGATTAGTGGGTTACAATGAGGCTACTAACAACATGTCAAGATGACTATATTTATTCAACAAGTTAAAGAATGTAAAAACTTATTACTCTATCTGGCAATTAGCAAGACTTTTCTCATTAGGTATTTGTTTCTTAATCAGGTTAAGGTATGCATTAAGTTAAACATTAAGTAAATAGTCTAATGGGAATATTAACTTTTTTTCTGACTGGCAAATCCATCGTTTTCTTTTAGACTATACAGGATAATTTCCATACTTTCTTGAAGTATCTTGAATCTCTGAAGTTATTAGTTTTGTTTGTAATGTTTTCTATTTTGGCTTTGAAAGCCATTTGATATTGGTGCCTTCAAGGTTTAACTGACAGACCTAAATCTTTCCTCAACACTTTCTTCCTGAGGATTTAGGTTGTTCTTATGCAAATGAATTTCCACTCACCCCACCATTGAATTCCTCTTGAATGGGAACATAAATAGAAACAAGAATCTGAAAACATAGGTAAATAATAAAGCATTAAAATTAATGATAATAACACAGAAAATACAGGATTTGAAAGAAATATATAACAAAGAAATCATCATTAAATGTTATTATTCAAAAATTTTAATTTAAAAATCAATAGCAATGAGTTATAGAACACATGTGCATCTTTTCCTTTTTTTAATTTTTAATTTTATTTTTGAGAGAGCACAAGTTGGGGAGGGGCAGAGAGAGAGGGACAGAGAATCTGAAGTGGGGTCTGCGCTGACAACAGCTAGCCCAATGTGGGCTCGAACTTAGCAACCATGAGATCATGACCTGAGCTGAAGTCAACTGAAATCGGACCCTTAACCAACTGAACAACCCAGGTGCCCTAGAACACAAGGGCACCTTATAATAACTGCAGCATCAGGAATTTATACCAAATGGAAGTGACTTTTATTCATCACGGACAGCAACTGAGCTCAATTTTATAATAAAAATATTTTTTTTATATTTTCCATCTTGGTTCTGCATGATGTTTGTCAGTAAACTAATAAATTTAGGAAATTATTTGTGGTTATGAAATTTAAAGTCACTATGGGAAGGAGATACTATAGAACTAGTTAGTAAGAATAGCAACCCCAGGAGGTTCTATCATTCTCCCTACCATTCTGATGCCTTATGAAAGAAAAAGAAGGAAAAAAAATGCTGCATCCTCACATTAACAAAAAGAAGCAGTCATTCTTCTTGTTAACTAAAGATCTCTCCTCCCTCTTCTTTCTACCCTTTTTTTTCTCCTAACTAAAGAGTTTTAGTAGTTGTTGTGCTCATCCATCTGCCATTGTTATAAGCCTTAAATAGTTATGTCAAAATTTAAAACCACAGGCCACTAACATCACTTAACATAAAAGCTTACCAGCTTTCAAGAGATATTCATGCTGATTTGTAAAACTAAAACCAAGGTGTGAAAAAATGTTAAATATATTGTGTTAAAAATTATTTCTAAAAATGTAAAGGGAATATTTAGGCTCTCATTTATGGTACCAAAGCTATACATTTAGATTTGCATAGAATGAATAGAATCAAATTCTGCATACTCTAATAATCTACATCTGGAAAGCTCTTATCAGATGGTAATATTGTACCAAATTATTCATGTATTCTGTGGCATAAATTACTTAGTGATCTGCCTTTATATGAGAAAAACACTTTTTGGAGAAAAGTTTTTCTACTTTTAAAAAAGGAGTGCTTGGAAAAAATAAGACAAAATAAAGCCATATTTGGAAATAATAACAATAGTTTAAAAATCCATATGCTGGTGTCAGACTCCTTAGGTATGAATCTAAGTTGTTTGTTTGACCCTACAAAAATTAATTTCTTTAATCCTCATTTTCCCCCTTTTTAAAATGAGTATTGTAAGCACCTCTTCAAGTTTCTCTGCACATGGGTTTAGAAATAAAATGCACAGCAAACAGCAAGATATCTGGCACATGACAATAATTCAGTAAATATAAGAATTTATTATTATTGTTACTAAAGCTGTTTTATCAGGTTGCATTTTCCAGGAAACAAAGTCTGAGAAGTTCAGCATTCAGCATGATGATTTTTTTTTTAATTTTTTTTTTTACATTTATTTGTTATTGAGAGACAGAGACAGAGCACGAATGGGGTAGGGGCAGAGAGAGAAAGAGACACAGAATCCGAAGCAGGTTCCAGGTTCCGAGTTGTCAGCACAGAACCCGACGCGGGGCCTGAACCCGTGAACCGCGAGATCATGACCCGAGCCGAAGCCGGCCGCTCAACCGACTGAGCCACACAGGTGCCCCTCAGCATGATGATTTAAGAATGCTCTCGGACCTTAACTGGAGTGGGTACAGGCAGAGGCTGAGCTGGAATCTAGGCCTGGTGTCAACCTCTGTGACTTCACTGGGAGTTTTGGAGCTAAACTGGCCTTTCTGTGTTTTCCAAGTCAGGCCCTTACTCTCCCTCCTATAGCAGTCCTGAGATGTAGTTCTCCTGGGAAGGAGAGTGGTCTTGGGCAAGGCAGCTTTGAGCGGCTGAGGCATCCCAGAGAGCTGAAGGATGACTTAAAAATTAAACGTTTTATGCCACAGTCTAGCTCCAGCGACAGGTCCAGGGCTCCATGATGGACGGACGGTGTCGGCGAAGCGGGGGGGAGAATGAGAGAGCCTCGAGTTTCTTTCTGATCACCAGGCAGGCATCTCTGCTCTGTCTGATTCTCTAGCTTTATTTATAGTGAAAGGTACAAGGAGTAGAAAGAGCAGCGTGTGTTTAGTAAATGATTTCTCATAGATAATTTTTATAATTTTCCAGAACGTGGATTCTGCAGAAGTTACAGTTCTAGTAGTAATGATTGTCATAAAAAACTTAGCTACAGGCACTCAGGCTATCATATGGGAAGGGCAGGCATTTTTTAAGCATACATTTTTGCCATACGATGTGTAAGACCAAGATATACAAAACCTCAGGCACAGCCCTAAGAAAGCGACCTTTAACCATGAGGCAAACAGCATTGTTTAGTAAAGGTCAGTTTTTTATGAGTAAGGGTCATTAGGCTGTTTATAGCTCTAAGAGAAAGTCCCGGAAAAACAGGATCCCCAGGAGACACAATGTCTGTTCTCACAGTCCCAAAGACGAGTGATACATTTTTGACATTTATCGCAGTAGTGACTTTTGCAATGATGTCCAGGCCTAGAAAGTAGTGAGTTATCAGTTAATTGCTCAGCTAGGAGGAAAATTATATGTTGCTTGCCTTAGTCCCATTAGAGTGTATCTAGTTTACTCATCTTTTCCCTGACCAGGTACAATCACGCCTCAGGGACAGGGCAGGGGGACAGGCCACTCCTGACACTAATCAGCAAAGCACTCCAAGGTTTGGTGCCCAAGCAGAAACGAAAATTACAAGAGGGTAGATATTGGTCACTGCCTGGTGGCAAGAGACCATGCAAACTTGCTGTACCCTCACCAGGAATTTTCACTCAACCGGTGAGTTCAGATGGCTCCCAACAGTTTTATTTATTTTTGAGAGACAGAGAGAGAGAAAGTGAGAATGGGGAAGGGGCAAGAGAGAGGGAGACACAGAATCTGAAGCAGATTCCAGGCTCAAAGCTGTCAGCACATAGCCTGATGCAGGGCTTGAACCCACAAACAGTGAGATCATGACCTGCATGGAAGTCTGATGCTTAACTGATTGAGCTAGCCAGGCGCCCCCTGAAGGATGACTTTTAAAAGCCTCTCTGTAAGTGGGACAACAAGCCCTTTGTGCATCATATGACAGCATCCACCACAGTTACTAGTATTATATCAGTATTCTTTTTTTTTTAATATAATTTATTGTTAAGTTGGCTAACATACAGTGTATTCAGTGTGCTCTTGGTTTTGGGGGTGGATTCTTGTGATTCATTGCTTACATACAATACCCAGTGCTGATCCCAACAAGTGCCCTCCTCAGTGCCCATCAGCCATTTTCTCCTCTCCACCCCCCCCCAACCCTCAGTTTGTTCTCTGTAGTTAAGAGTCTCTTATGGTTTGCCTCCCTTCCTCTCTGTTTGTAACTATTTTTTTCTTTCCTTTTCCCCATGGTCTTCTGTTAAGTTTCTCAAGTTCCACATATGAGTGAAAACATATGATATCTGTCTTTCTCTGACAGCCTTATTTCACTCAGCATAATACCTTCCAGTTCCATCTATGTTGCTGCAAATGGCATGATTTCATTCTTTCTCATTGCCAAGTAGTATTCCACTGCAAACTGGTACAGCTGCTCTGGAAAACAGTGTGGAGGTTCCTCAAAAAATTAAAAATAGAACTACCCTATGACCCAGCAGTAGTACTACTAGAAATTTATCCAAGGGATACAGGAGTGCTGATTCATAAAGGCACATGTACCCCAGTGTTTATAACACCGCTTTCAACAAAGCCAAACTATGGAAAGAACCTAAATGTCCATCAACTGATAAATGGATAAAGAAGATGTGGTTTGTATTAATATTCTTAAGTGCATTTTCAGTAACATCAATATTATAAAATCAAATCTCTATAATTTAATTCTTATATTTCAAGTCTCTTAATATTGACTATATGTTGAATTAACATACAATATATTCAACTGAAATTTGAATTGAATAATAACATGTTGAAATGAAAATTAAATGTATAATATATAACATTGAATATATATTGATTATATAAATCAGTTAATCATGATACGACTTTTATAAAAGTTAACATTCATTTATATCACAGATATCTTCACCCTATTGATTGGTGGTACACTTGAATAATTGACAGTCACACTTTTAAACATCAAAAAAAATTTTGTGAATGAGTCATGAGGCTAGGTTTCTCTGCCCCTTGGAAAAAAGATACATTGTTAAACCTTGTTGAATATGCCCAGTGACTTTGTGAGAACATAGTGAATTCCCCACATCTAGAGGGAAGTGAGGGTTAAGAGCGGGACCATTACCTCTGGGCTTTTGCTTCCGTGCATGCTAGATCTATTCTATTGCACATTGACCCAGCATGAGAAATCAGTCTTTAAAAATAAAATAACTTTTGTTGAGCATTAAGCATGTGCCAGGCAATACTAAAGCACTCTACATGCATGATCTCTTATTTTCATCTAAAATAATTGACTCCCATTTTACAGAGGAGGAAGCTGAGTTGTGGTGAAATAATGTTCCAGGATGATATAAATGGGGAAAGAATTTGAACCTGGGCAGTCATATCTAAATCATAGGCCCTTCAACAGACTGTTGTTGACTATTTTACATTTCTGGATTATAAAATCAAAGAAACCCAAACACCATACTTACATATCTTATCTTGACTGTAACTGTCTTTTTCTCCCTTGTTTTGTTCTTTATTGAGGCATAATATACAAGAAACTTCATGAATCTTAAGGGTATGCTGTGATGGAATCTGACAAATGTATTCAGGGATGTGCTGGTAAGCTGGCTCTCTGGAAAAACAAACAACAATAACAAAACAAAAAGAAAGACTGATTTGTAACATGTATTGATTTTCACGGTTTAAATCCTCCCACCATGGCCGATTTCTAGCTAGCAATGGTTTAACAACTGGTTCACCAACTTATCTGGATTGTATAAGTACTGCTTCTCAGGAGTACAGGAGTCTTAGTCAGGTCATTGCTTGCGTGTAACCACCTCCCAAATCAAGATAGAAAACATTATCATCACTCCAGAAGATTCCCTCATGGTCCTTTCCAGTGAATCCACCTAATCATCCTGACTTAGGCAACTACAGTTCTGAATTTATTGCCATAAATTAGTTTTGAACTTCATATAAATGGGACTACATAGGATATTCTTTTATTTGTGGCTTCTTCTGCACAACTTAATATTTTTGAAATATTCATCCATGTTTTAGAAGACACTATTTTAAAATCATTGTGTTTTCCTATAAATCTATTATCTGTGTCCTTGTAGAGATTGTAGGTCCATTACTGGAATAGAATCTATACTTTAAACCATAGTTTTTCTTCTTTAAAACTCCTTTTTCTTGTTCACTTCTTCTAGCTGTTCAGCGCATAACATTAGCCATACAGCACATAGGATGTAACAGAAAGCAGGAGATTCTTTGATTCTTAGTATTTCAAAATTTCAAATCGCATATTTTATCAAAATAGGAATTGATGGGGAGAAGTCATGGAATATCATCAGAACCTGTTCCCCATTTAATTTCTCTTTTCATGGTATGCGTGTGTGTGTGTGTGTGTGTGTGTGTGTGTGTGTGTGTGTGTGTTATTGTGTTATGTGCTGTGAATCTCTGAATAGGATAATTGCAAAACCTGGCCACAAGATAGTATGCTCCAGCCAGACTCAAACCTAAACATAGCCGGAATTTGGTGCACCAGGTGGGAATGTTTTCCCCAGCAACACCTCCGGCTCACCATAAAGACATTAGAAGCCCAAGGCTAGAGATGAAGTCCTGTAATTTCCAAGCAGAGGCCCCAGGGCCCAGAGTGAGGGAGCTCTCTAGATGAACTGAGGAGGGTTCTGGTGCCCTTTACTGTTACTTGTAAGTGCTTTTTATAAAATGATTTGTGCATGTGTGTGTAGAGAGTGCTTAATTATCTAAGCATACATTTACATTTTAAACTGAATAACCATGTTATTAAAATTCTTTTTCACCGTCTCATCACAGAGCATTCCCCAAGCCTTTTATTTCACTAAAGCCTCAGATTTATATCTTTTTTTTTTTCTTCTTTTCTCTGCCACTGTGGATTTAATTCAGATTTCTTTCAGCAGCTTTAAATCAAAACAATACCAAACCCTACAAATTCTTCAAACTCTGCCTTGTAGAGCAATATAGAGGTGTGTGTGTGTGTGTGTGTGTGTGTGTGTGTGTGTGTGTTTCTGATGTTTCGTTTCTTACCTAAGTATACTCTAGTCTTTCAGCATTATCCCTGAGCTACTTATTAATACATTCTTCACAGTGGTGTTCTTTATGAAGAAGGCTTTTATTTCAGCTGTTAAAGAACATATTTCACCTCTTCCCACACATTTAGTACAAAATCTAGTGATTTTTAAGGCTATATTTAAACAAAAAACTCCTCATTAATTCAATTCTTCATATCATTAGATAATTAACTAAGTCTTTGATTTGGGACAATTTTCTCAACCTTGATGGAATTTCAAAATGCTGGATTTGACCCAAAAACAAAACAGGTTGAAATTAAGAAAACCTGAAGCCTGGAAGCTCTAAAATTATACAACCTTAGAATGAAGCTCACCTATTCGATAGATGAAATTAAAGTTAATTTTATGTTAGCCAATACATAATCCACAAAGTTATCTATTCTTAGTTTTCTTTTCACTTAATTTCACAATACAGTAAAATCAAAATTTGAGTACTTTTTATTTAAATAAATTTAAACATGGAATTTTGGTTATAATAAATAACAAAGACAAAATGTTCAAAATATTCAAAACAAGAACAAAATGCTCAAAAACATAATAGTCATTTCGGTTCACTGTGAAAAATATGTATCTTGGGGAGCCTGGATGGCTCAGTCGGTCAAGTGTCCAACTTCAGTTCAGCTCATTAATCTCATAGTCTGTGAATTCAAGCCCCGCATCAGGCTCTGTGCTGACAGCTCAGAGCTTGGAGCCTGGTTCGGATTCTTTGTCTTCCTCTCCCTCTCTCTGTGCACCCCACCCCCAGCTTGCACACTGTCTTTCTCTGTCTCTCAAAAATAAATAAAACGTTAAAAAAAAGAAAAATAAAACAAGTGTCTTCATAAGACAATAATGAAACAAAGACCATACATTACAGAATTATTTTAAAGTAAAATTGTTAAAGGAACTTGAAATTAATAAAGTATCCAACATTTTTTGTTTGCTTTTACTCAAATAACCTTGTTTAAAATGTGAATGTATTCTTGGCGGTTTGATATGTAAAGGGATTTATATTAATCACACAGACTATGGCTGGTAAAAGTGAATTTGGTGTTTATATTTTAAAAATTAACAAATTCTTTAACCATCATTCTACCCCATCCATCCTGTTACCCTGGTTTCTGAAGGTGCACAGTTCATAATTTCTACATATTGAAGCACTCATTGAGAAGTACTCGTTTGGATAAGACTTATTCTCCAGACTCATCAAAAATACTAAGAGAAATTGAAATACGATTTTAAGTTAAAAAGTTTTATAGCCTTGCTCAATATGTAAAAGAAATTCCAATAACTTTAGTGAGTGCATTAGAAAAAATTAAAAAAAAAACATGTTTTCATTCATGTACATTTTCCACTGACTTTAAGAATAGATATGCTAAGTATAAATGAGACAAGATGCATTTCCCTGGCTTTAATGTCAATTTCACTTTGCTTAATATGAGCGAAAAATTCAGGCTGGAACCTTAGGGGGAAGATGAAGTAGAATTGAGGTATTCAAAAGCACAAGAAGTAAAGATCAAAAAGTATTTTACTGCAAACTCATATTTAATAAAATCTGGAAAAAAATGCATTAGAAAGGAATTGTAATAAAAGAAAAGCTATTCTTGCAAGCTTATCTTCAATGACATCTACTTTTTTTATTCAAGCTAATGCAATTCAACCTTAAAAAAAAAAAAAACAACAAAACTTTGCCATACCCCAGGTGCCATTTTAAAGAATTACAGGGATAAAAGCTTGATAGACCTTTTTAAAGGGATTTTTAAAAGACACCTGACCGACTCTAACTCTCAAAGCTCTTCTGTGCTACCAGTTGAGTCTTTATTAAGCACTCCAGAGTCAGTCCATCCCCTAGGCTCTGGAAAACTATCTTGACTCAACGTTGACTTACGTCAGAAGGAATTAAGAGATCCTAGGTTACCATCTCAGTAGAAATACTCAGTCATTCTTGCAGACATTCAGACATCATCTTTATACCCTGATTCTAGTAATTGGTCTTAGGTCTTGTTTTGTTATTAGTCCTTTAAATGTGCAAGAGAAGACCTCATTCAAGTTCTTACTCTTAAAATTTGCTCAGGGACCTGTTCCACCTAAAGTGTTCCTGACTTTCCCTTGGAAAACTCTGAACTCTGAACTAATGTTATGTGACTTAAGTCCTCCCCCCAGCTGATAAATGTCCATAATGTTAAGCTTGATCTTATCTGTCTGTTCCTGCATTCTATAGTATGTTATAGCGATAGCATCCCACCTGTCTCCATTGAAAACCATGTATTTAACTCTTCTTGAACACTCCTAAAGCTACCTATATAGATTAAACCTTTCTTCTATCACCTTGCAATCTTTTTTTTTTTTGTAGTTTCAAGTTTTTATTTAAATTCCAGTTAGTTAACATATGGTGTAATATTATCTTCAGGATTAGAATTTAGTGATTCATCACTCACATAACACCAAGTGCTCATCACAAGTGCTCTCCTTAATACCCATTACCCATTTAACACGTACTGCACCCACTTACCTCCAGCAATGGTCAGGCTGTTTTCTATAGTTAAGAGCATATTTATGGTTTGCCTCTCTCTCTTTTTCCCTTATGTTCATATGTTTCATTTCTTAAATTCCACATATGAGTGAAATCATATAGTATTTGTCTTTCTCTGACTGACTTATTTTGCTTAGCATAATAATAGCCCCATCCATGTTGTTGCAAATGGCAAGACTTCATTCTTTATTGATGTCTGTGTAATATTCCATTGTGTATGTATACCACATCTTCTTCATCCACTCATCAGTTGATGGACATTTGGGCTCTTTCCATATTTTGGCTATTGTTGATAATGCTGCTATAAACATTGGGGTGCTGGGCTGCCTGGGTGGCTCAGTTGGTTAAGCATCCATCTTCAGCTCAGGTCATGATCTCATGGTTTGTGAGTTCAAGCCCCACATCAGGCTCTCTGCTGTCAGCACAGAGCTTGCTTCAGATCCTCTGTTTTCCTCTCTTTCACTGCCCCTCCCCCGCATCGTTATAAAAAAAAAACACGTTAAAAATTATTTTAAAAATTGGGGTGCTTGTATCCCTTCGAATCAGTATTTTGTATCCTTTGGGTAAATATCTAGTAGTGCAATTGCTGGATCATAAGGTAGTTCTATTTTTAGCTTTTTGAGGAACCTCCATACTGTTTTCCACAGTGGCTGCACCAGTTTGAATTCTCACCAACAGTGTAAGTGGGTTCCCCTTTCCTGCTCATTCTCTCCAACATCTGTTGTTTTCTGTGTTGTTAATTTTAGCCATTCTGGCAGGTGAAAGGTAATATCTCATTGTAGTTTTGATTTGTATTTCCCTGATGAGGAGTGATTTGTGCATCATTTCATGTGTGTGTTAGCCATCTCTAAGTCTTTGGAAAAATGTCTATTCATGTCTTCTTCCCATTTCTTAACTGGATTATTTGTTTTTTGGGTGTTGAGTTTGATAAGTCCTTTATAGATTTTGGACACTAACCTTTTATTAGATATGTCACTTGCAAATATCTTCTCCCATTCTGAAGGTTGCCTTTTAGTTTTGTTGATTGTTTTGTTCACTGTGCATTTTTTTTTATCTTAATGAAGTCCCAGTAGTTCATGTTTGCTTATGTTTCCCTTCCCTCAGGAGACATGTTAAGTAAGAAGTTGCTACAGCTGATTAATTTTAAAATTTTAAAATTTTAATTTTTTAAAAACATTAATTTTTCTTACCTAGTTGGTAGGTAAGAGGCACATATATGTGCGAGGGGAATGGAGACAGTTCATAATGTCCTGTTGAGTTCTGCCACGATTAGCCTGGAAATTTCTTCAGAGGAATCAAACTTTAAATATTGGATTTTGTGAAATAAATAAAATATGTCCCCAAGATATTAAACTGATCTAATTTAAATCATGATAATTTTATTCAAAGATTTTCCTAAAAGTGAGCAAAGAGGTAGGAAGAAATTTAAATAAATATTAAATATTATTTATATTTTTGATGAAGGGTCTAAAATGATAAGAATTGTTATTTATGAAGTTTACATTGACTTCAGCCAATTTGGTAGTCTCAGATAATTACATATAATTGAAATTTTATGTATCCTGAGTGACATATAATAAATATAAGTATCAGACCAAAATTTGCCATAGAAAGTCATACTTAAAGCTGTTTCTTAACTTCTGCAAAGATTTTTGTCTTTCTATCATCTTTTTTTCCCTTTATTTGTCAAGACTTTATCTGAAAGTTCATTATAATACAAATGCAACATATTCTGACAGCAGTGTTAACCACCTTTCTAGGCAAACCAGGTGACAAAATCCTTTAAAGGCTGAAGGGAAGATCAAACATAAAATACAATCCAAAGGTTGTACCCTCCACTCATCCCAGTATGGAGGTGTGGAAATAAAGTTTAATCAACTGCAAAACCTGACTGGTATTCAATCCAATGATAAGTCATTTTTAATATGCTTTATAATAAATAAAGTTTCTTTTGTCAAGATTTTGGTATTAGCATTAGCATTACCTTATCAGACTCTAGAACAAGTGCTTCTGAATATGTAATTTGCAGTTAATTTACAAGCACTAAATATGCACTCCACTGTTAAAATTGTTTTTTTTTGAAAGTCAATTCCAAACTTTGCAACACTGTCCAATACGGGAAGGGGTAGAGAAGAAAGAAACTAGAAGTAGAATAATAAGAATATTATTATTATTTAGGTTAGAGATAGTGAGAGCTCCAAGTCTGGGAGTGTGGGGGAAAATGCTGGTGCAGAAGTCAGTGTGGGTGAGGGCTTATCTGATGAGGGAAGTTTTGATGTCAAAGCATATTCTGATACGTGGATCTGGACTGCTAGAAATAGGAGGCAAAACAAATAAACAAGAAAAGACAGTTTGGGAAGTCAATAAGCTCAGCATGGGCCTGGAAAATGAGTCTGTTTAGCCCATGAGTAATTTAATAGTATCACTTGTTTGTATCATAAAATATTCCACAATAAATTTTTATTGATTTTTCTCAGTTATGACAATAGTCCTAAAATGTTCATCCTATATTGTTTGTTGGTATTAATCCAACTTTATTATTCTTTTATTTATTTCTGGCACATATTTAACCCAGAATAATGGTAAAGGGAATTTCTCTTTCTGCATCTGGTCATAACTTTCCTTCAAATTGATTTCATTCTCTTTCCAAACTGTGGATGGATTCATGCTGTCCTTAGGTAAACACTTTTTTAGCTTTATCACAAGAGCAATGCCTTTGATAGATTCAACTCAACCTAAAATTTAAAAGTTCACCTAGTTTAAAATATCTAATTGTAGATGTAGCATTAAAAGAATATATTGTAGGGGCACTTGGGTGGCTCATTCTGTTCAGCATCTTACTTCGGCTCAGGCCATGATCTCATGGTTAGCAAGTTTGAGCCCTGCAGCGGGTTCTGCACTGACAGTGAGGAGCCTACTTGAGATTCTCTCTCTCCCTTTCTCTCTCTGCCCCTCCCACACTTGCACTCTTTCTTTTTCTCAAAATAAATAAACTTAAAAAAAAGAACATATTCTAAAAATATGTGTTACTTTTCTAGATACAACTAGAACCTTCAGAATGAAAACAAAAACCAAGGAAAGCTAAGTACTTATTGAATAATTACAAATTTTCCAGGTATTGAGCTAGATATGTTACCCATGTCTTATTTAATCACCATAGGAATTAATGTCCATTTTAAAGATACAGAAGTAAGACCTTAGGACATATTGTCCAAGTGTATACAACTAGAAATTGCACTTGACTTATTGTTTTGAAAAATGTTTAGTTCATTCTGAGAAGATAAGTAAACTGGCAGTGTTCATTTTAGAAATAAAAATATTCAGGTTAGCAAGATTATACATAAGTATTGACAATCACTGAGAAGTATTGTTGTCAATACCTATTGACAACAGGTAGACCTAGAAACTAGTATAAATAGTATTACCCAAACCAGTGAATTTCCTTAATTTGGTAAGAAACACTATATATTATTCTTCTAGTTTGAAAGAATAGATATGAAGTCACAAAAAAGATGAGATAAAATATCACATAGATTTTATTATATATGAATACATCCACTTTATAAAGAATGTTTACTAAATTTCAAACTACTCTTAAACATCAATTTTTAAAATATTCATCTGCTGACACAGGCATTTACTCTTATTATAGTTGAATGACATTTGGATAATTTTTGAAAACAGTGAATGAAGCTAAGGGAAAGTAAACTTTTAAAGACTGGGACTTGAAGGTTGTTATTTTTTTTCAACATTTTGGTTTATCAAATCTGACATCTGGAAATGAAAGAGCAGTAACAGAGACCATAGGAGGATATAATTGTAATGTTAATATTCTTTTTGGGGATTCAAGCTCTTTTCTATTAAAGTCGCTTTTGAGGATAAAAAAGAGAGGCATAATACCAAACTACTTAGAAGAATGTCAGAGGTTATATTCCTATCTTGGATTATTTGTTTCATAAAATCTAGAGCCATAAGGTATTAAACATTGCAAATTTGGGGTTTCTGGGTGGCTCAGTTGGTTAAGAATCCAACTTTGGCTCCGGTCATGATCTCATGATTCATGAGTTTGAGTCCTGCATCAAGCTCTGTGCAGACAGTTCCGAGCTTGGAGCCTACTTCAGATTCTGTGTGTATCTCTCTCTGCCCCTTCCCTGCTCATGTTTCTCTCTCTCTCTCTCTCCCCCTCCCTCTCTCTCTCTCTCTGTCTCTCTTTCAAAAATAAACAAATATTTAAAAAAATTTTTTTTTAAAAATTGCAAATTTAAATTTGTAACAGCATTATTGAAGTTTAATTGACTTAACATAAAAGTTACCCATTATAAATACATAATTGATTGCAATCCAGTTTTAGAGTATTTTTATCACTTCTAAGTGATTCCCTATATTCTGTTGTATTTGAATCAAGACCTGTGCCCACCAACCCCCACTCCCATCTCAGTGAGACAGAAACTCCACTCTATACTCATACAGCCAAGGAGAGAGGGATCCTTGCATGCCAGATCCTGGTCAGGGGACTATATCCTGAGAAGGGCAGAACATCAACATTTCTCATCCTATATCCAGGTACCTAATATTGATGTTATACTCTGAATACTTCAGCCAAGAGGTGAGAGTTCCCTTCTTTTGCCCAGTTTCCATGGTGGAACAGCAACTCTACTTGTGTGTACTTGCTGAGAATCTGGGCCCCAACTGCCCTTGCCTTGGCATGTGAGGTAAGGGTTCCACACCAAGGGAAGCAAGACAAGGAGACCTGAAGCTATTGAGCTTTATCCACCAAACTCTCAGTCCCTAATATAGGGTTGTTACTCAGAACTATACCACTGTACTCACTTTGACACCAAAGCAGTGGTTCAGATATGTTGTCTGAGGCGAGAAACAAACCTTAAAACAGAGTTCCACTCCTTCCCCAAAAGAACTGAGTTCATACACCGCACAGTGTGGAGAAGTTCAGGCCTAACCATATTTTTACCAACAGTGGAAGTTGTGGTGAAAGGCTATTAGGAGGAGACTGATGAAATCATGGATGATACAGGACAAACTGTAAACCAGCCAGTTTGCTAGACAGAGATAGAGAAAGAAAAACTTGAAAAAACCTTGCTTTCATCAGAACAAATCTTAAACACTGATCCAAGGAGCCAGTTTTTCCCAAAAGCCCAAATTTAATTGGACCTCTCTGTGAAGCAATTTATGACCCAGGGCATTTTAGAAAACAAGAGAGCAATTAGCCAGCAATTAGTGGAGTTTTACACCTATGAAGGCCCAGGAAAAGAGTTAGTCAGAGAGCCTTGCCAAAACCACTGGTATCACAGGGTAATTATCACAGGGCAAAGATGTGCCCACTGAGGACCAATGTCACAGGCTTTATATTATAGTGGGGAAATAGATTTCACTAAAATGACTCAGCTAGTGAATATATTATGTAAGATATCTAGGTTTCAACAAAAATTAGAAGACACAAGGAAGTTTGACCCATGCATCCGCCTCCCAAAATCAGGTAACAAGAACTGCCTATGAAATCAACCAGATGCTGGACTGAACAGATAAATACTTCAAGTAGCCATTATGAATATATTCAAAGAACTAAAGGAAAATCCTGATTGAAGAAAGAAAGGTTTGATGACAATGTCTCATTAGTAGATAATTGTGGGGAAGAAGCTGAGGGATCCCCCAGCCTTACACCAATGGGCTAACAAGGCATACAGAAGTATAAAGCCATGGGATGCTCTCACCTGAGTTTGGGTAAACAAGATTAGCTCCCCAGAATATGGAGGTGCAAAGGCACCCCAGAATAGAGAAGGGGTACAGAGCCCCCAGAATAGAGAGGGAGGGGCAAAGACCCAGAATAGAGAGGGATGCAAAGGCAAAGATATATGAGGTAAGCAAGATTAGGCGTTCAGGGCAAAAATGTCCCCCAATTTAGTACAAATTTCTGTGAAGCAGAAATCTGCTTTCACAGGAAGGAAGGACCCAATTAGGTAAACAGGTAAATAGAGCTATAGACTGCTGCACTGTGCTGTGGGTGAAGCTCCCCAAGAGGAGATGATTAACAAAAGAAAAGGTGCCTTGTTAACACTGAAGTTCTTTGGCCTACCTGTCTCATCCCCCAGGCTAGCTAAGATAAACACAGGTGGTGCCTCATGTCTGCCGTTAACAATCATCTGTCCATCTTCCCAGTGCCAGGATTTTGTTTTATACTTGACCCAAACACCAAACACTGTATATCTTCAAAATCCCCTTTCCCTCATGCCCATGAGTTAATGTTCAATGATTCATTGTCTCTGTGAACACCCATCACATTTGTAAGCCTTCTGATCCTAATAAAAACGGGGCAACGACCCTTATTTGGTACTATTGTTGTTTCCTGGACATTAGCCATCCCTCATATTTTAATCCTGCATCCTGCTTTCTTGCCAAGACAAGAGAGAACTTTAGAGCCAGAGTCCACAATAGATAATATTAATAAAGTAGATAATATCTCTACTTTTTGATACTATAAGTATCAAATGGAAATTCTGAAGTTGAAAAGTACAATAACTGAAATGAAAATTTACTACAGCAGCTTAACAATAATTGAAACAAAAAAGAATATTGAATTTGAATATAGATTGATAGAAATTATATAATCCAAAGAAGAGAGAAAAAAGAATTAAGAAAATGGATAAATCTTCAGACACATGAAACAGAGAAGAAAAAAACAATAGGAAAAAAACCCCAATGTAACCAAAAGCTGGTTCTTTGAAGACATTAAAATTGACAATTCAAATTAAAATCAATCAGAAATGAAAGGGCGTTACTACTAGCCTTAGAGAAATAAAAAAAAAAATTCTAACGAAATGCTATGAAAATTGTATGGTGATAAATTAGAACTAATATGTAGTGCAAATATGAGAAAAAAAAACCTATGGCCAGATTACTTCATTAGTATAGTTTACTAAATATTTCAAGAATAATTAACACCAATTCTTCACAGACTTCAGAAAGATAGAGGAGGAAGCAATACTTTCCAACTTTTTTGATGAAGCCTGGATTAACCAGATAACAAAACAAGACAAAACATCATGAGAAAACAAAGCTATAGACCAATATGACCTATTCATATGGGCACAAAAATTGGCAACAAAATATTGGGAAATGGATTTCAATGACATATAAAAAGAATTATAAACCATGACCAAGTGGAATTCACCCTAGGAATGCAAAGTTTCACGTCAAAAATAAATTAGTGTAATAATTCACATCATAGAATAGGAAATAAACAAACAAAAAAAACCCACATGCAATCATTACATTAGACGCAGAAAACCTTTTTGAAATAAGAAGACATTCCTGCATGATTAGAACTCAACAAACTTTGAATAAAATGGAACTATCTCAACCCAATGTAAAAAAAATGTATGTTTTCTTGTGGAAAACACATAAGAAATATTATAGTTAATGGTAAAAAAAAAAAATCAATGTATTCCCTCTAAATTCAGGAACAGGAAATGAATGCCTTCTCTCATCACTCCTATTTATCATTTCACCAGAGTTTCTAACCAGAATAATTAGATACAAAAAAGAAATAAAAAACATCCAGATTGGAAAGAAATAAAACTATCTATTCATAGGTAATATCATAATCATATCATTTCAAGAATACCAGATGAAAATTTTTAAAAATGCCACTAGTATTGTGGTATTTTTAATTTCAGTAATCTCCCTAAATAGTCATACTACTCTTTATTTTTTAGAATCTTCAGGTAGCCCCATGCATTCTGATCTAATTTTATTGCTATAGTCAGTGAGATAGACAGTCTGCTTACTTTATCGTATCTGCAACTATGGGTTTTTAAATATTTTTCCCTTCCCTGCCCTGCCCTTCCCTTCCCTTTCTTTTCTATTCTTTCCCTTTTCCTCATCCTTTCTTCCCTTTTCTTTTTTTTTTTTCTTTTTTTTTTTTTTTTAAGCTTAGAGGTATGGAATCAGCTTCCTTTATAGACCATTCTCTACAGGGGAACAAAAGTCATCTGGTTAAGTCATCAATCAGGATTTCATGTCTCTATTCAAAACTTTGCAAGAGCTTTCAACCTCACTCAGAATAAAATCTGAAGTCTTAACCATGCCTACAAAAGCATACACAATTTGTCTCTTAACTGGATTCTTCCAGATCTCAACTTCTGACCATCCTTCTTGCTTACCCTACTCCAGCCATGCTGGCTTCCCATGATACTTACACCTGCTGTTCCCACTGCCAGGAAAACACAGAACTTCTGCTCACTTTATTAGAGAGTTTATGTGATAACAGATGTGCTTTCCTTTTATTATTGTTAGAAATACTATTGTTCAAAGAGGCTTCAGGAATAAGTCAAGCTATACTGTTTCTTAATTATCAACAGATAGGTTATAATTTCTGAGCCAGAAGCTAACACAATTGGAATAATATGATATATAAAATAAAAACTAGTTTTAACTTGTTGCCACTGTTTATATCAATTGATATTTTAAATATAAATGTTTTATCTTCTCCCATTTAAAACTTAGTCCCCTGAGATCAGAGATAATTCAACTCCCTAAAATAAAATTCTGTCTTCTGTTTCCTGCAATAACTTATAGTTTTAAAATGTATACATTATCTCTCTTCTTTCTGTTATTTTTTTTAGACATAGGCACTTCATTTCTTTTGCATGGATGAAATTTGGATTATTTATTTAGCACTTATATCTAGTATTTATCCTTATATTTACATTTTTTTATTTTTAGGTTTTCATTTGGTCCTTAATCCTGACTCCTCAATAATAAATTGAACATGATCTCTCCTTTGGCATAAAGTGTCTCATTTCTTTTTTGAGTCAAATATTCACATTTCTGACCATGTATTGCTGCCCCCCCCCAAAATATTAAGGAGTTATTGCAGTTCCTTTAAACACATGTGCTTGTTACAAATTGATTTTGGAATCAAGAGATAGAGGGAAAAGGTCTTTTTCTCTAGGACATAAGACTTCTACCAAAAAGCCTGAATGCGTACAATTTTCAGTGATTTCTTCAAAGCTTATTGTAACTCTTATGACATAATTGTCTATATAAAGGTCAGATATGCTGTAGCATTCCTGTACAGCATGTTCTGTGTCTATATATTTCATTTGATTTAGATGATGCATAATGAAATCTGCAATTGCATGTATTTTAAAATTGTATCTCTCTGACTCATGATAGAGATAGCTCTACCACTGATATATATATATATATATATATATATATATATATATATATATATAATTCACCTGCAGTACTACAGATTTCCAGAACAGTTACCAGTGTGAAATTGACTCAATTTGACATTTTGCAGTTTTCATTCTCAAAATCCAGAAGTATTCAAAAGACTTTCTTGTCAATGTGAACAGTCTCAACTCTGTGCCTTCAGTTAAACACTGCAAAGAAATGTATCCTCTGCTTTATGTTCCTGCACCAATGTTTTATATCCACAGCTTGTGAATTTTCAGGGTTGTACTAATTCTTCATTATACCAAACGTAGCATATGGCTACCACATGTACATGGTACTTAAAAAAGAAAAAAAAATTCTACAGCCCAACTGGACTTCCTCAGGAGTAAAATGACAGTCCCTCAGCTCTGAGGTATAAGATAGGGAATAGGAGTAGTTAGTAGACTCTATGTTACACTCTTATGATCTTAACTGCCAATACATAGATATATCCAAACCATTTAAAAATAAGAAATGTGAGGGGGCGCCTGGGTGGCTCAGTCGGTTGAGCATCTGACTCTTGATCCCAGATCAGGTCATAATCTCACAGTTTGTGAGTTTGAGCCCCGTGATGGGCTCTGCATTGATGGCGTGGAGCCTAGTTAGGATTCTATCTCTCTTTCTCTCTGCTCCTCCCCACTTGTGCTTTCTTTGTCTCTCCAAATAAATAAATAAACTTAAGAAATAAAATAAAAATAAGAAATGTGAACCTTGGAATAAATATTTGCAAATTTTTCTACTAACTGGAATGAAGCATTTTCTATTACACATGCTTTCCTCCAAAAAGTTCAGCTAGTTTACATGTACCTTTAACTAAATAACAACTTCTTTAACTGAAAAAGCTGTATTTTCTTCTCTGGTATTATATTCAAATATTCTTCGTAAATACATTTGTGTGTGTGTGTGTGTGTGTGTGTTTCTGAAAGAATATTAGGTAAAATTTGGTTGGGAATTAATAAAGTTCATTTAAAATATGAATCTAAATTTTAAAATTTATTCTACTATAGCCACGTCGTCCAACTCCCAGGGTATATATAGTACATGGAAACCCTCATTTGTATTTTTATACGAAGAAGAATGCTTCCTTAACCTAATGTAACTCCTTTACCAGGTGATCACCTTTGCCTATCTCCAGGTTGCATCCAAGGGAAGACTGTATGAAAACCTAACTTAATATATAAATATAAAAGTTCTGAATTCTTTAATTTTTAATGTTTATTTATTTTTGAGAGAAAGAGAGAGAGGGAGAGAGGGAGACTGTGAGCGGGGGAGGGGCAGAGAGAGGAATAGAGGATTCAAAGCAGGCTCTGTGCTGACAGCCAAGAGACCCATGTGAGGTTCGAAGCCATGAACTGGGAGATAATGACCTGAGCTGCAGGTGGACGCTTAACCAGCTGAGCCACCCAGGTGCCGCTAAATTCTTTTGAAAAGTCCCAAAATACCCATTAAAATTATTTCAACTTTAGGGATCCTCAAGGAAATGTACCCTCCTGTCTTAGTACTTCACAGCTGAGATTAGTCTAAGGACAGATTTTCAAGTGGTGGAGAGAAGTAGCAGAGGTAACACTTACGTCTGCACTCCCAGTGCCTTAGAGAAGGGGCAAATATATCTGAAAAATTCAAGTCATTCTCTGACAGTGCTAAAATTGCAAATATTTTTTCAGGATAGAAAATAAAACATATTTATGCCAAGTAGTCTGCTCCCTCTTCTTACACACTCAAGTACATTCAAGTGTGGGAAATTCTGTGTGCTTGTTTGAGTTCGTGTCATCAGGTAAAATTAGCTGAGATATTATACCCTTTATCAGCCTGCTACTCTGTATTCTCCCTGAAAGGGATATCTTGTGTCCTTTAACACAGTGAGGGGAATTTATTGCAGGTGGGATAAACATTGTTCTGTGAAGCAGTTTACATTATCCAAGGCTTTGATTTTTTCCCCTGCTATCTTAAGCTCAGAGTAAATACAGAATTTTACACAAAAAGCTAGGATTGACATAAGCATAGGGTTTTTGGTATTTTAGTGTGTGTGTGTGTGTGTGTGTGTGTGTGTTTACATGAACTAATGTAAAATTTAATAGTCATAGTAAAGCTCTAAGTCTTAGACATCAAGTCAGTAAACATTAGCAAAATTAAATCCACTTAATTATGTTAGGTGAAATGGACTTTCAAATACAAATTGTAACTTTACGTGCCTATTCTATTATTAAGAAATTTATTCAACCATAGTATATTTAGGGGCACATGGGTGGCTCAGTCAGTTGAGCCTCCGACTCTTGATTTCAGCTTAAGTCATGATTCCAGGGTCGTGGAATTGAGCCCCCAAGTGGGGCTCTGTGCTGAGCATGGAGCCTGCTTAAGATTCTCTCCCTTCCTCCCTCTCTGTCTCTCTCCCCTGCTCGCATACTCTCTCTTTCTAAAAAATAATTAAACATTAAAAAAAAAAACAGTAGTATATTCATTTCTGAATAAGGAAACCCAGAGAGAAAGTGATCCTTCTGACACCTTGTTCCCAGCCCAGTGATGCTGATTGCAGACTTTTAGCTTCCAGAACTGTCAGAAGTTGCCTTACTTTGCTGATGGATCTGTGAGTGACTCGGAGGATGCTTTCAGTCTGCACCATGATCAGCCAGGAAATAGTCATTCGCAAGTACATACTCTGGCAAGTCCTAGTCCTAATGGATGCAAACTATATGCCCAACCTACCAGACCTGCAGGGATGACTATGCTTTTAGCTGAGTCCATTTCGGCTGTGCTCCATTGTTCTTCTTGTTAAACTTTGGCACGTTGACAATTTTGTCTATTGCTCCAGGTTTCACAGAACCAATAGTCTTCTCTTTGCTCAACACTAAGAAGTGTATTGTTTTCAACATTTTAAGGCATGAACTCCTTCCTCTCTGCTGAGTTCCAAATAAAGTCAATCCTCCTAGGAAGAGCTATGGAGGTACTAGTCCTCCTCTTTGCTCTTCCTCCTTGGACAGAACCTCTCTGCTACTGCACCAGAGCTATGGGAAGTCACAGCAAACAGTTAATCCTGCAGTGATTCCTCTGCCACACTGGCAGAAACTAGGCATGAGGATGGCAGCCCATTATGTCATCTTTCACTTGTGAGCACAGAACCTCTATCCTACAAGGAGGGTGCTGGCAAATTGGTTATTGGAGTCCCAGGTATTTTTTGCCCACCACTCCTGAGTTAGAGCCTCAAGCCTATGAGTAGAAGCTGGATGGGGAAAGAAGCCCCAGTAGTTCTCTGCTTTGTCTTCCCAAAGTAGAGCTGCCACAACACAGATTCTTGGGGATGGAGTGAAAGATATTTGTGACCTGCTCCTCTTAATGTGAAATTACATTTTAATGCTTGGAACTGGGGAAATGGAACTTCTGTCTTCTTGCCCGCATAAGCTTATAGTAGAATTCCTGTAACACAGAGAGCTGGGTTGGAGATGAAAGCAGGTCTGGCTCAAATGCTATAAACTAAGATTTAGTAGATTTCCTTGAAGAAATGCTTTTGACTTGCTGTATGGCCTAGACCAATTTCCAGTAACTTTTAAATAATTTTACTTTATAATTTTCACCCACTAAATGTTGTTTGGCTGGAGAGTTTCACCTGAACTATTTACCCAGCCATTCTGGACTTTCCACTCTTTTCTTTCATTCTTAATACTGCTAATTATCTTCCCCAATCCTTTATCTTGAAAACAATCTTCTTAAGGGGTTGTCAACTTTACTAATACTGAAAAAAATCAATTTTGTTTTCTTGTTCCTTTTTCCTAGTGATTTTTCTTTTGTATTTCACTTATTTTCACTTTCTTTATAATTTTTAAAAATTCTATTTACAGAGGTAAAATTTGCCAGTTATTGTTTTTTACTTTATGTCTGTATATACTGGGATTTATATTTTTTTATTATTTTATTTTATTTTTATTGCTGATTTTCAGTTCAATATCACTTGAGTAAAAACTGTGTTCTGTGTAATTTCAGTCTGTTGAACTTTCTTGTGATATGTTTTATGATCTTGTGTGTAGACTATCCAGGTGACTGTCACATGTTCAACTGAAAAGAATATATATTCTGAATTTGTTTCTTATAGTGTTCTAGAAATGTCATGTAAGTCATGTATTGGTTGATATTGCTGTCAAAATCTTCTGAGTTCTTAAAATCTGCCTTATCAATTAATGATGGAGGATTGCTAAAATTTCTAGCTATAGTTGTGACTTTTCCTTTTCTCCCTTTGGTTATATAAACTTTGTTTCATGTATTTTTAAAGATCTACTAATTGTTTCGGTCATGCGTTTAAAATTGTTTAGTCTTCTTGATGAACTAACCACTTCTTTTATTATTATGAAATGTCTCTATTGGGAAAATTTTCACCTTATGTCCTTCTTTTCAGGCATATAGCACATCTGTTGAGTCAGAAAGATATATCTTTTCAAATTTTTACTTTGCATCTAATACTGCGTTTTTGCAGACAGTATATAATGGGTTTGTTTTTAATTTTTTATTTTTTACACAGACTGATAACCCTTTCCTTTCACTTACAGTTTTATGCACTACTTATATATAATGTAATTATTACTACAGTGTGGTTTATGTGTGCCATTATATGTCTTTTCTTCCACTTTTAATACATTTTTAATCATTTTTCTTCCTTGCCTACTTTTGGGTAAGGTAAATATCTGTGCATGTGTTTATGTGTGTATTGATGTGTGTGTTTTATACGTAGAAAGAGGTTCTGACCCATTCAATTAAATTAGAGATTCAGCTTGTAGATAAAATTAGTTGCTAATTTAGACAACTCGAGTCACCGATGATTTGTCTTTCTTCTTTGGCCAGGCCCCTCCTGGTCTTTTGACTGGGTGTTTGGCAAATTTCTCTCTCTCCTGTGCCCTCGCAGCCTTGGATATAATTTTGTGGCTTGGATATTTTTATTGTAGTTCTCCTAGCTCTTTTTACAGTAGCTCCCATACTTGTAGCTTCAAAATCTAGAAAATATGTTGTACTGGACACAAACTGTACCTTTCAGAGAAGTGTCTTCTTTTTGCTTATGAGAATGTTTCCATTTAGTATTATATATAGTAAAAATAAACTATAGATATGTAATTTTTTACATAATTGCTCTTAGCAAAAGTATATTATTTTCAGTGTGTCTATGTCTTCTGTGCTCTATTAGATTATTATGGATTCCACTCTGCCTTTTTAGACTGAGCTCAGTAACTTTGCATTTTGCATTAAGTCTAAGCAACTTAGCAAATTGAAGGAAACTGGCAGAGTTTGGGGCTTCTCTAATTTCCAGTCTATCATGACACTTCTTCAAGGTAACCAAGATCTTCACTAGTTTCTCTTTCTCATCTTTGAGAACCTCTGTGTGAGATACGCCTGATTATCAGTCTGTGTCTTGAATCAAAAATGCCTTCAGACGTGTAAAACTTCCCAAGATCACCTTGGGATGTCCCTCCACTTCTAATTTATCAAGTCCTCCCTGTTTGTTCAAAAATCTTTTAAAGTATTACTTTTTTGTACTTTTTATTCTATTGATTGCAGTGGGAACACTGGACCAGCATGCTGTACTGTACTCTACCTAAAGAGCTGATATCTAGAAATATGATTATTAATAGTCCACGAGGGTGTGCATAGCTTAAATTCTAACCTGAGATCATTGCACGACCTTCAAAATATAAATCGAAGTTCAACATACTCCAAAATATACTTGCTTGTGAACTAGCTAGATTTACCTCACAGAATTCCTGTTTTCCTTTCATTTTTAACCACTTAAATCTTCTTATATCGTGGTTAATTTAGCAATGTCTTTTAAAATCGGCTTTTAATATTTCTTCTTCTTTTTTAAAGTAATTGGTTCATGTAACTGCTGGAACAAACAATGGCAGGAAAAATCGGATCCATCCTAATAATTGCCAGAATACTAGCTCTGTGCTAGGGCCACTAAAGATGAGACAAACTTAAGTCTATTGAAAAGGGAAAAGGTTTTTTAAATTATATGTTACCAAAACCTAAGCAAGGGAAACAGAACAAAATATCTGTAATAAATTCTTAAAATTATACCATGGAGTTTTTACATTAATTAAATGAGTATAATAAAAATAAAGCTATTTTTTTCTTTTTTTAAGTTTTTATTTAAATTCCAGTTAGTTAACATAGAGTGTAATATTAGTTTCATATGTAGAATTTAGTGACTCATCACTTATATACAATACCCAGTGCTCATCACAAGTCTCCTCCTCAGAACCCATTATGCATTTAACCCATCCTGCCACCCACCACCGCCCCTCCAGCAACCCTCAGTTTGTTCTCTATAGTTAAGAGTCTGTGTTACGGTTTGCCTCTCTCTTTTTTCCCCTATATTCATCTGTTGTATTTCTTAAATTCTATCTTTGAATGAAATCATATGGTATTTGTCTTCTGACTGACTTATTTAGCTTAGCATAATATTCTCTAGCTTCGTTTATGTTGTAAATGGCAAGATTTCATTCTTTATTGATGGCTGAGTAATATTCCATTGTGTGTGCATGTGTGTGTGTGTGTGTGTGTGTGTGTGTGTGTGTGTGTAGCACTTCCTTATCCATTCATCAGTCAATGGACATTTGGTCTCTTTCCATAATTTAGCTATTGTTGATAATGTTGCTATAAATATTGGGGTACATATAATCCCTTCGAATCAATATTTGTGTATCCTTTGGGTAAATATCTAGGAGCACAATTGTTGGATCATATAAGGTTGTTCTATTTTTAAATTTTTGAGGAAGCTCCATAGTGTTTTCCACTGTGACTGCACCAGTTTGCATTTCCACCAATAGTGGAAGAGGCGTCCCCTTTTTCTGCATCCTCACCAAACTCTTATTGTTTCCTGTGTTGTTAATTTTAACCATTGTGACAAATGTGAGGTAACATCTCATTGTAGTTTTGATTTGTATGTCCCTGATGATGAGTGATGTTGAGCATCTTTTCATGTGTCTGTTAGCCATCTGGATGCCTTCTTTGGAAAAATGTCTATTCATGACTTCTGCCCATTTTTCAACTCAATTATTGGGTTTGTTTGGGTATTGAGTTTGATAAATTCTTTATAGATTTTAGATACTAAACCTTTATCTGATATGTCATTTGCAAATATCTTCTCCCAATCCTCTGGTTACTTTTTAGTTTTGTTGATTGCTACCTTTGCTGTGCAGAAGCCTTTTTATGTTGACAAGGTCCCAATAGTACATGTTTGCTTTTGTTTCCCTTGCCTCTGGCGATGTGTCTAGTAAAAAGTTTCTTTAGCCAAGGTCATAGAGGTTACTGCCTGTGTTCTCCTCTAGGATTTTTATGGTCTCCTATCTTACATTTAGGTCTTTCATCCATTTTGAATTTATTGTAGTGTATGGTGTAAGAAAGTGGTGTTTCATTTTTTCTTTGTGTTACTGTCCAGTTTTCCCCAAACCATTTGTTGAAGAAACTGTCTTTTTTCACTGGATATTCATTCCTGCTTTGTCAAAGATTAGTTGACCATATAGTTGGGGGTCCATTTCTGGGTTTTATATTTTGTTCCATTGATCTATGTGTCTGGTTTTGTGAAAAGAAAGCTATTTTTGAGTTCCTACAAGTTTTGTAGATAACATTTGTTTAGCCTATTTCTTCTAAAAATGTCTCATTAAGAGTTTTGGAATTGCATATATCATAGAATAGTTACACAATCTTACTACTTTATGATTCTGTATAAAACTTTTGTTCTTTATGAGGATTTTTTCTATGCCTCATCTATAGCATAAATAAATCTGTAACATATAAAGGTCTTTTTTGTATTTCTCTAAGCAAAAAACCATATTTCTCACATGAAATTTTGTACATAAATCAAATATATGAAAACATAAATTATAGTTTGATGTTAATTTACTAAACATTTACTTCTTTACAAAGTTTTTAGAGACTAATGAATGTAACACTTCAAACTCTACCAGGTACTTAAAATCTGAACTATTAATTTATGTTATTTAAGTTCCTATAAATACTTAAAATATAACTATGCTTTTCAAATGTTTAAATAATAGAAATTAGGTGAATCATTTGAATACATGTTCACATTTAGTGCACCACACATTTAAATAAATATATACAATAAAAGAAAAAAGCAAAGCTTAAAATTCAATCTTCACCTATTCTGCTATATAATTTACAATAAGCTATACACCCCATTTAGCTCTTTTCATATAGGCCAAAAAGTGCATTGAAAATATCCAGACCATTTAGTCATCTCTGCAGTGAAGTGGGCATTGCTAATTTTTCCACTGACATGTGTGAAAGAAATAGATCTACATATTTATTTTTCATTCATAATTTTTAATTTGTTTTTTAATTATATTATGATGTGCATTATATCTAAATATTATCCTAGGGGCGCCTGGGTGGCTCAGTCATTTAAGCATCTGACTCTTGATTTTGACTTAGGTCATGATCTCACTGTTCGTGAGTTCAAGCCGCACATCAGACTATGCACTGACAGCACGAAGCCTGCTTGGGAATCTCTCTCTTCCTCTCTCTGCCCCTCTCTCATTCACTCGCTCTCTCTCTCTCAAAATAAATAAATAAGGATTTAAAATAAATAAATAAATAAATATTATTTTTAAAAAGAGAAATATGTAAGTGAGATGTGAGTCTTCTATATAAAATTCTGTGATTCTCAAATATTTATTGATATAAATATATAAAAACTTAAGTCATTACTGTTAGTTTTCTCTTGTCAAATGAAAAGACTATACTCATGTTGGTATTTGGGCAAATACGATACAAAATGTCCTTCACAATTCAGAGATCCCATGATTCTTTACTCCATAAGTATTTTTATTTAATGAGTATCATTAAATCTTTTTAAATTTGCACAGTTTAAGGCCCTTGACAAGCCAAATTAAATTGGTTTCCATAAAAATAAAAGCCAGGGGTATACACTGTAGTTAAATATATAGTTTCTTTATTTTTATTCCATATTTTTCAATGGTGTCACATTGTATGATTCTCAAAAATACCTAATGAAAAAGTATTGTCTATAACATATAGACCAGAAAATGACTTTGAAAGAGATTAAAGAGTTTTCCAACGTTACTTTGATACCAAATCTCGGATGCAGGCTTTAAACCACCTAAGATTTTTTTACATGGTCTTACACTGTGTTCCAGTACATTTAAATTAAAAAAAAATCTAGTTACCTTTATTTTCACTGGTTTAGAGGCACCGTGAATAGAGTACCTGCTAATGACAGTTTGTGACAAAAACTATCACATAGTCATCCACATCAATCTGAAAACAAAAAAGTGGAAAAGAAAAAAGAAAACAACACTTCCAATCACAGCAATACTTATTGTTACCTAATGTTAACTGCTCCTTCCACATTTCCATCTGGAAAATTATGGTATTTGTAAGACTGTTTGTCTTTGGCTCTTTTATTTCAGGAGATGTGGGGAGAGACAAACTATTTATTTTCATCCATTTACAGTAGGCAATTCATTTTAAGGATCATTTCTGGGAAGATTATTGTAATTCTAATTAAATAGCTTGTCAGGGAAACATTGCCTTAACAGATCTGTTGTCATCATGATATCAGCCAGACGTAAAACTGACATGCTGATATATCTGCCCTGCATTTTTACCACTGCTACATTTTTATTTCTTTGTTAGTTTCATCTCCAGTTTGTAATATTAAGAGAGCACAAGGATATCAAAGAAATACCTTTATCTGTTAAAGTAATTATGCTATATTTGAATTATCAAAAACCTAGAAAAATAAGTAATGATATTTAAAGATGATTACAAGTTAAATCAAGGTCTGATTAAAAGGCCAGGCTTCTTAAAGATAATAAAGAGTTTTGGTGTTAATATGTTAAGTTAAAAGAATCTAATTTATTCCACATAGCCTCATCATTATTCAAATAGGTAACTTACAGAATGCTTGATTCTTATCTTCTAAAGAGGTTGATTTATTATCTTAATTTTTCTCCCTTTTTCTCCCCAAGTCTCTCTAGTAAGATTGAAGGAACAAATGAATATTATGAAGTCCAATGTAAAACATTCTTGTTTTCTACGTAAGGTCTGAAACATTGGTAGATAATACAAAACCAAAACACAACAAACTCATGTGTACAATAGAAATTCCAATTTTAGTACTGATTTTTTCTGAACTGGAAAACATGGCTAATGGTTTTTCTATAGCTAAAACTTAAGAATTCATATTCAATGTCAGTGTTCAAGGCTATCAGATCAGAAAATGGAGCCTACCCATTGCACAAAGGAGCAAGATAGTAGAATGTGTATTTACTGCAGGCAGTGTGATTCCCAAAGAGAAAGAGGAAAGAGCTAAAATAAAAATATCCCAAATTTATGATCCTCAAGTGTAATTAGCAGAATATTCAGTCCTTTATTATGAAACTTGCTCTCAACAGAAGGAAACATCTGGAATGGGTGGTAGTACTATCCCTGACAAATATCTAAATGTAGTATTTTGTAATGCTAAGTTCTTTTTATTTATGAAAAAAATTAATGCTTATTTATTTTTGAGAGAGAGACAGAGAGACAAAGTGCAAGCAGTGGAGGGCAGGAAGGGAGGGAGACACAGAAACCAAAGCAGATTCCAGGTTCTGAGTTGTCTACACAGAGCCCAATGCAGATCTCAAACTCAGGAACCAGTGAAATCATGACCTGAGGCAAAGTAGGACCCTTAAGTGTCTGAGCCACCCAGGGGCCCCTGTAATGCCAAATTCTTAATGTCACTCTCTTTTCCATTCTCTCCATCAATCTTCAGGGACAACTGCTATCAAGTTTTGTGCTCATTATTCTAATAATTGTTGATTATATGTGAAGGAAAATTTTTCAGACATATCCTTTATATTGTTTATATTGGCCTGTGTCATCTTTATTCTGTCTCCACCATAGAGGAGAATATGAGTAGCCTGCTCAGGACTGACTCATATGGGTCCTGGGATTGGTGACATAATCTTTGATAAATTTTTAGGTGAGATGAAGACTGAGAGTTGGGAACAAGATATGGAATCATACTCAGAGCCAGTGAGTGTTCCAATCTATTGCCCTGCATAGCACAAGGGCAAAGTGATCACAAAGGAAGGATGATGTTTTTTTTTAAAACACCATTAATTTAGTCCACCTTACTCTTATCTCCCATAACTCTACCTCTTTAACTCTTCTAGAAGGCCCAACTGTGTCTGAAGCCAACTACTCCTCTTTTTTACAACTTGAGGAGCAATTTATGATTGTAAGTTTGCAATACACAGACAAAGAATTGAAAACCAGATGAAGTGGATGAAATAAACAAAAATAATTGTTTTCAATGCATCACATAGTATTAAAAATGTGCCTATTAATTAGTTACAAACTAAAATTCAATAAATGTTAAAAAAGCTCAGGCCATGACTTCTGATCATAATATAATAATGAGAAAACAAATAGCAGAGGATAATTATAAATATTTATTATGTCCAAAAAAAAAAAAAATCTGACATAGGCATCCCTGTGGATGACTTTGTTCCTGTATGGAGCCTTTGAGAATCTGTTTCCTTGCCCTTTCCATTGTCCAGGAGTTGACTACATACTTGGCTTTTGCTCCCTTTTTCCATCTTAAGAGTCAACAACAGCTGATCAACTCCTCAAATCATACCCTTCAACCCACTCTTCTGACTCTCTTTCACTTTTAAGGATTCATGTGACTATACTGTAGTAGACTAATCTCCCCATCTCAAAGTCTTTAACTTCAATTCTGTCTGCAGGTTCCTTTGCCATGTAAGGTAACATTTCATTAAGGATATGGAAATTAGATGAGGATGTGGACATCTTTGGGGAATCATTATTCCCCATTACTACAACAAGCAGTAAACATGAGAAATGAAACTACTTGATGAAAAACACAACTTCTTACACTAGAAAAGAACAAAGAAATACAAACAACAACTTTAAAATGTAAGTGCAAAAATAAGTAAAATGAAGATAATTGTACAGATTAAAATATCTGACTTTATGTGATATGATATATCATTATATTATAGAAAAAATAGCAAAGATACACAGAAACTCAAATGTAGAATGATATAGGAAAAAAAAGCTGACAGAATAGTTTAAAGAAACTATTATTTGTAAAATGGATCAAAAAACCTCAAGACGTGAGACAAAATTGGACATATTTCCAGAAAATGACCAAATACAAAATTAATATGGGTGAATTTAAGAAATTTAAGAAATAAATTGGAAAGAAAGATATTTTGAATAAAAACCATTGCACATCCTTAAACCCCAGGCACTGATGACCTTACAGCAGAGTTTGTCATATTTTCTTGAGAAAAACAGCCTTAACCATATATGAGTTTTCCCAGAATGAAAAAAAAGGAAAGCTAATGTGCTCACTATATTAGGTTACTACTGTACCACTAACTAAAATATAACATAATTAGAGGTTACTGCAGGGATGACCAAAGTAGGATTGTCACTGTCATCAACATCACCACCATGATCGTTATGTTCCAGCAGAGTGTGAGGTTCTCTGATCAATGTAATATGACAAAGAAATTAATAAATAGATCATTTAAATAAATAAATAAAATAGATAACATTTATTATTTGTAGATATTATATTCTTACAAGATAGGAAACCAATAGATTAATAGACAAATCCTAGCTTCAGTCTTCAAAGAAAGAATCAGTAGAGAACCTGAGGCATATAGGAAAATGGAAGAATAAGCAAATGTGTAATTTTCCCGAGAAGACAGAAGGTAATATAAGTTGTAGAAGGTAGACTTTAATTTATTTCTTTAACATTTTATTTGTTAAGTAATCCCTACACCCAATGTGGGGCTCAAACTCATCACCTTGAGATCAAGAGTTGCTCCCTCCTCCAACTATGCCAGTAGGCACCCCTAGAAGGTAGACTTTTAGAAGAGAAGTGCTACCTCACCCACATTTACAACGGAGAACAGCAAATGCTCTGTGTACCTATGGAAGTGGGAAGTTGAGGACATGATTTTGTAATTGCAACAGTTTTTCTTTTTTCTTTTTTTTCCTGAGGAGAATTATGTTAAGACTTATAGATGAGGGTCAAATCTAGGAAGCTAGAGGGAGTAGACTCCAATGGTTTTTGGAGAGAGTGAGAGCGAGTTTAAAAGAAAAACATCATAAGATTGCAATGTTGACATTAAGGTTGGTGTTGGTGTCTGGAGATTTATGTGAAATGATATTTTGCTTGTGTGATTATTTCTAACTGCTGATGCTAACCAACAGGGAATACATCATATGTATTTGAAGATTGGCTGAAGAAACATAAAAGAGGCTAAAGGACAAATTAGTTTGGTGGTTTGACAAGGGGTTATTTTAAAAAGTGTCTCAAGAAATCTAAGCTGGATATAGATGAAAAAGATCAGGGTAAACGGGAAAAAAATATTATACCTAGGCATATCACTTTCAAACTAGAAAATCAAAGATAAAGAAAAAATCTTGAAAGAAGCCAGAGGGAAAAAAACATCTTTATTAAGGGGAACAAAGACAAGAATAACATCCAATGTCTCCTCAAAAATCATGCAAGCAAAAACAGAGTGAAGTGAAATATTTAATGTGCTGAGAGGAAAAAAACACAAAAAACATAACCTTAGAATTCTGTACCCTGCAAAATTATCCTTCAAAAGTGAAAGATATATAAGCTTTGTCAGACCAACAAAAATTGAAATTTGTTGTCAGTAGACCCGCCTTGCAAGAAATGTTAAAAGAAGTTTTATGGAGGGAAGAAAAATATAGGTCAGAAACTTTTATCTACATAAAGGAGGAACATCAAAGAAAAATTAACTGAAGGTAGGATAAAAACCTTATTTTTATTATTTTAAATTATTCTAACATAACAGTTTACTCAAAGCGATAATATTAACAATGAATTAGATTATGTATGCTTACATATATATGACATACATACTTGTGCATACATCTGTTTATATATATTTAATTATGACTTACATGCATATGTATCATATATACATAGATATGCTGATGTATATTTATGTACAAGTGAAATGAATAAAAGCAGTGATTCAAGGTATGGAATGGAGGAATCAGGATCACTTTGTTGTAGGGAATTAGGATTATTGTGTTACTGTAAAGTTTTGTGGGGAAAAAAACAAATAAGTGAAAAGCCTGGAGGTTCTGATCACTTTCATTAAAAGGATTTAGTGAGAGTAATTTAGTAGGAAACTGGAAGAAGTAAAAATTTGTGTTTAGAACATGAGTGGTAAAACCTTAATAATCTGAACTCAATAATGTCCTGTAAAAATATAAATCTCAAACAAGAATTTTAAGTGTATACCAGTTATTCGAATAGTTGCTAACCTATAGAGGTTGTTATGGCCTGTTGTACACAACATAGATCAACTGAGAGCATGAAGCATCTAAGTGTAATGACTATTAACAAAATAATAAACCTTTATCTTTTAAAAGACCCATGAACAGGAAAACGTAATGGCAAGGTGAGATAATTTCAAATCAGTTGTGAAGAATGAAAAAATTCCAGTATATTTTGATGAAAGTGAGTTGCCTCAGGTATAACTTTGTATATGTCTTGATACTTGCTAAACTGAAACTCCTCTGGCCATATTAAATTCTGAGAACAAAAGATATGCATATGTTCTTCATATAACTTTATAGAAATAATAATTGTAATATGGTCATTTCATATTCCTACAGGATATACCTCCCCAAAGACCTCTATTTTGTATGTCATACAATAAAATGTGCTTTTGCTAAGTGATTAGGTGTGATATGAGATGCTGTATCAGAGCCAATGCAAGCTACCATAATTTTAACGTAGAAGCTCACATTAAGATATTATAGCCCCTATAAAACACATTTCTATTCCTATTCTTTTCACTAAAACACAATTTCTGAAAAATTATAGAACTACTTAACGATTTTCAACATATTCTTCAAAGGACATATCTTGTACAACAACATGCTAGTAACATTTTATTTTAATTATCTTAAAAATCTGAATCAAGATATTTACTTACTTTTTAATGGATGCAGAATTTCCCCATAGATTCAGTTTCTTTTTTTTCCCCAGCTACTATAATCAAATATACTTTTTTCTGTTTTTCCCCCTCCCTTTATACATTATTATAACATAATCATGTTATTTTTTTGTACACAACTTGCTTCTTTATATAGAAGCAATTTACCTGATTGTGCACATTTCAAATATCTGCTGGAAAATTTCTTGTGTATTTTTCATTCAAATAAAAAAGAAGTACCTCCAAGCAGACCTTACAAAAAAGTCTTAAGAGGGCCTAATGATCTTTGTTTCAATAGCTGTTAGTGTTCACTTTCACGTTCACATCTAAGGAATACTAAAAATCTGTTTACTTTCTCATGGAGTATGTTTAATGGGGAAATTTAACTAATAAAAGTTTAATGGCAAAAATGGGTAATTTTCTCTTCTAGTTAAGCTCTGAGATAACTAATGGAATTAAGGGTGATATTTTCTAAAATAGGTTTCTTGGTACAATCACCTTAACTTATCAAATTGATCATTGCTATTACTAGATTCCTAACAAATGGTAAATGGATTCATTTATTTTGTCTGTGGGACAGAAACAAAGAGACAGATCAAGGTCTTCCCCACCCTCACCTAGATCTCTAATGTTTCCACAATACAGGACATTCCCATAATTCATGTGTTTTCCCTTAAGATGAATACGGGTATTAATTGATGAAATGGAAACATTACCACTGTTCTACTGTGGCTTGAATGTAGATGGGAAATTGACAGTGGTACTTCCCTTCACAGAAAATAGTCATTGAATTAATTCAATTGTCCCTATACCCTCTAAACTAGTTAAACAAATACATGAACAGGAAATAATTCTTTTATGATTTTTCTTTGCCTCTTTATTAGGAGAGTGGATTGCTCCACACTGAATTCCATGCATACACTGTTCATGGCCTACATCTTTTCCTTTTGTTGAGTAACCCAATCTATGTCTTTGTGGGTAGCAATAAGCTAGGTTCAAATGAAACAAAACAAAATAACAGAGAACTAAAAATATACATAATTTGTTTTATTCTTCCTTTCAATGGTTTTATGGATTACCAATGAGAATTAAGTTGCATTTCAGTGGAAATTTGTCACTAGAGTGAGAAAAATAGTAAAGATAAGAAAGAAGAGAATTCAAAACATAGATTTGAAGGAGAAAGAATTGGGGGATGACTCTGTTTCTTCCTTACTGGCGTTTTGGAACCAGACTTCTCTTTGTGAGTTTCCTTATGGTAGCAGAACATGACCCAGGACTTGGGGGAAAAATTTAATTCTTTCCTCTCTTTGTGATCTCCGTATTTTGTTCCAGGAATAATGTTTTATTGAGCTTGAAGCTGTTGGAAGGAAGGGAAGAGGTGCTCATGGTCAGAAAGAAGCAGAATAAAAGTGAGGCTAGGATATATGGTGAAATGAGATTGTAAGATAGATTGTGATCATAATGTATTTAAAAAAACAAAAAAAAAATATCCATGCTGGGAGAAAAAGAATTTGGAGAACCTCAATGCCATTTTATCATGAAGCTAGAGATGGGTAATAATTAACATCATATTAGAAAGAGTAATAAGATGGAAGTAACCTAAGCATACTGTTGTGACAAAAATCCAACAACGTTCCGCTTTTTCTCGGCCATGATGATAGTAGCCTCAGTATCAAGACATGTCCAGCCTCTATGACTGCCAGGACCTGGCAGGAGGTATGATGTCCTTCAGCTTCCTAAGAACAAATTTGGGCCCAATGGTAGTCAGTTAGAACAATAGCAAGTATTCTAGTGGACATAAGGATTCATGACATATTAGAAAGTAGAGGAGAAGATGAAAAGAACCCCTGCTAACCTGGACAAGTGGGACTTGGAATGATTATACTGCAGACTGGTCATGCAGAATGCAATACAACAAAGTTCAAAATAATGTATATATATTAAAATTTTAATCAGCTGCTTAAGTGACCTGCCAAGAAATGGGAGGAAAAAAGATTTAGTTAAGAAAAACCTCTCCTCTCCTTAGAAGCAGAGAGCAGACTGCTGTCAGCCATGCCATGGACATCATTTAATCTGTTGAGAGCCTCAGAAGAAAGGTGGAGGAAGACTAAGTTCTGCTCTCTGGTTCAGCGGGGACATCAATCTTCTTCTCCTGCCCTTTTACATCAGTTCTTCTTGTTCTTGGACCTGAGGACTCAGACATAGACTAATACAACTGGTGCCCAGTTCTTAGGCTTTATGACTCAGACTGGTTCTCAGGCTTTTGGGTTTGGACTGGGTCTCCAGTTTGCAGAATATAGATCGTGAGACTTCTTAGCCTCCATAATTGTGTGAGCTAGTCTTTCATAGTAAATCTCCATTTATCTATTATCTATCTTCTATCTATCATCCATCATCTATCTATCTGTTTATTCTATACATCCTACTGGTTCTGTTTCTCTGGGGAATCCTGGATAATATAGCATATGAAGTAAATCTATATTAAGTGTTATTAACTTGGATGTTGGTTAAATGACATACCCATTTCTATGAACATGCTAGCCAATAAAAGTATTTAAAACCTAATTTAAAAATATGGAATGGAGGGAAGAAAATAAATAAAATATGGAAGAGAGACCTTTCAAGTAACAGAATCTTTCAAATGTGATTGAGAAAGTAGCTTCTAATCAATCCTTCAGTCTTACTTTCAAAAAGAAACCGATTTAAGCCATGTGTATAGGCATGCTACTTAAAATTGCACTCACCAGCCTTCTTTCTAAACCACTGGAAGACCTGGGTTTCCTTACATTTCCCAAAGGGACAATGTCAAAATGGTTGTAGGAACATCTCAACTCGGATACCGTAGAGAACACACATGTTGAGGACGGCACAATAATTTGACAACTAGAGCCCATATCTCAAAGCCATATTATGGAGCCATAATAACACCTTTGTTTTGCTTTTATTTAAACTTTCATGTGATAGAGAAATAATTATTTTTAAATAGCTGCTTTTTAAGAGCAAGCGTATTTATTAAAGCAGTAAAACATGTGTCCTAAGCAATTCACCAACCATAAATAAACATCAAATAACTGCCAACTTATAAAACCCATTAAAATTTTTAAAAATAACTCTTTATCCATATGTGTCTGTAAAGTCAAGTTATACGTATCTAAAACTCACAGACATCCTGAAATGTCTCTTAAAATTTCATTAGATATTTAATTAATAAGAAAGTAGCTATCACATTACTTTTTCTTCTAAAATATCTTTCTTATTATAATCAGCCTATAGGAAACCTTGATAATAGGTTCAGTGTTTTTGTTTGTTCAGTTTTGGATATTCTCTACACAGTCTTAATAAATTTAGTAGTAAACTTGGGATATTAGGAGCTGACTGTAATAATGAAAAAATATTTTTAATGTTTATAGAGTTGCTACTCATTTGGAGATAAAAATACAGACTTTGAGTGGTACAACTATTTCTAATACTGTTTAGTTTTCCAAGTAAATTAGAATATGAGAAACAGAAACAAAAAAAACTCTGAAATAAGACTGATAATTAAGCCTGAGTTTTAGGTCAGAATTTCAACTGGAAATACATTTTAACTATTCAACTGTTACAATCTATTTTAAATAGTTATATTGCTGCTTATGATTCAAGGATTGGTGATTCAATTACATAAACCCTAATCTATAGCAAGGCAGTGAAAAATTAGGCTAATTTTAAATTTAAGTACCTATGTTTAGAGAAATATGTCTATAGGTCTTTCTCTCCAGAACAGGATATAGTAAATTGCCACAGCCCAATACAGTACTACTATATCAAGAGTTAGGTAAGGCTGGAAAGTCACATTAATAACATTTTAAAAGATATTGAAAATTTGACCTGAATTCCCAGAAGGGAGATGGCTCTCTGATTCCTTGGGTATGTATGCCACTTCTCAGAGTGGACAGCAGATTGGGCTTAGTTCATAAAGAGTCTTCTGAAGAAAGAGAAACCAGAAAGGTCTTCTTGCTGCCTCAGAAGATTGGCCTGGCAGCATGACCCACTTTTTACACAAGACATTTTCTGAGATATGGGCAGCTTGTAAGAGACTGGGAGCTATGGTAAGAATTGAAAATATGATGTAATATAGTGTTTAGGAGACACATTTCTGCTAGTTAATTTAATTTAATTTAATGTAAATTAAAACCACATGTGGTATCATAACACACATATCAGAAGAGCTCAATTTAAAAGAACGTACAATAATAAAATATTGGCAAAAATGTAGAGTAAAGGAAAACTTACATATTGGTGGTTAGGACATAAACTGTTTGCTAAAAGAGCTAAACACACACACACACACACACACACACACACACACCATCATCCAGCAATTATAGTCACTAGTACACAAAAATTAGTGCTTCTGTCCATCAAAAGACATATCTAAGGACAAGATGGTTGAATCTCATAGACATAAGCCCAATGAAAAGGGCACATGATGAATGAGTCCATTTATATGAAATGTAAAAAGTTCTATAGAAGATAAAACAGTGTTAACCTAATGATATTATCAGCTAAAAGGGAACATAAATATTTCAGGGTGTTAGAAATATAAGGCCTTGGTCTGTGTTGCTACAAAAGTATAATGTATGAAAAACTCATCAAGTTCTATATTCAATTCTTATGTACTTTTACATATATTTGTTATACTTCAATGAAATATACACATTAACTCTTAAAAATTCTGTTTTTCTACTTAAAAGAATGAAGGCAACTAATCAAATTTGTCTTTTATTACTCTAATTATTTTCTTTAGTAGAAAAATGGGCACACCAGCACTCCCAGGAAAATTGTAGTCATGTAAAATATTTAAAATACCTAACAGCCACCAAACCAGTTTCAGTAAAGACTCAGACTGGATGCCAGTTAAAAATATAAAAAAACAGTATTTTCATTAGTTTGTACTACTTGAATATTAGCCTTGATCATTACACGATGTTTAAGAGTGTGGCTTCTACAATAAGAATAAATATTTGGATATCTTCCTTCACTACATAGCCTCTATCTGTCCTTGAGAATGTTACTTAATATATTGAGCCTGTTTTTTTTTTTTTCATGTTTAAAGTGAGCATATTGGTACCTACCTTGTAAGGTCATAAATGATGTTCAAGAATGATTAATTTTCATATTTAATTAGTTATATATAAACTTTCATTTTTCATGACTTACTAATTTAGATTATGTGAAAATTTTCAAATCCTTTTTCTTGTATTCCTTCTACTTCTCCAAAGTTTTAAAACAACAAAATTCTCTATTACTATAAATAATATCTTTCAATATTACATACTATCACATAATACAATGCTTCTAATGTGATGAAAATTTCATTATTAGCACATAAATGCTTGAAAATACATCTCAATTAAATTTAACAATTTCACAAAAACACAAGTATCAGAAAGAGGCTATGAGATGTAAGTAGTAGCAAAATCCTAAACATATATAATTTAAAACAATTTATTCTGTGTATTTTTACACAAATAGATTATAAAATAGATTTGAAGTTTCCCTAAGAATATCTTACCAAAAAAGTAGTATATATTAAATTGTTCACAATCTCATAACATGTATTTGCAGTTAGTTATAGTAGTATATTATTTCAAAGACTAATAAAATGTTTTGCCTTTGGCAATTTAGTGTTTCAATATTAATTATAATTGTATTATGTGGGTTTGAAGTTATTTCTTCCTAACTATTGTACAGACATAGCAAATATCTACTCTTCTAGACGGCTTGCTGATTGCAAATGTGAATTCAGTAGAAACATTTTGAGAAGGCCCAGGAATGAAGAGGAAAAGGAAAGACAAGAGAAAGAAGTGGAAGAAGGCAGAGATGGGGTGGGGCAGGACAGAGAGAAGGAAAGGAAGTAGGGAGAGAGGGAGACTCTTATTTCCACACTCTGCAAAACTATTGTGAGTCTTTAATACATGATACAATTCCTAAACAATTCAACACAAATATCTTAATAGAAGATAGTATACATAGCTTTTAACCAAGGGAAACGATATTTTACGAATATATTGGATTTTAGAAAATGTATTAAGCATTGGTATAAATAGGAAAAAATGTATATGAGCTATTTAGGACATGATGTTTTTCGTCTGGTCCTAAAGGAAATAGCTTCATGGGCTTTTAGGAAAACAACAACTTTTTGCTCAAAATCTAATTTACAAAGAAAAGAATATTTATCTTTTTTCATACAATTTCCCAATTTTTATATTTCACTAATTGATAAAGACAGGGGGTGCCAGCCATCTTATAAAAGGTCTCAAAATCTTTATTGGCTTCTTTGTCTGGTCATTTAGTTCATTCCTTATTCCCCTTTGTTTGATAAATGGAAGTTAGTACTAGAAACTTGACTGCGTTCAGCTGATATAAGATACTCAGTATTACATTGTATCAATGACACATAATATCTGGTTATTGAATATTTAATTAAGATTGATCTGTGGTTTAGATGGTGATATTCTCTTCCCTCTATTAAAAACATCTCCTGAAGTTCTTATTGGCTTTATACATTGGTGGCCCTTCCCAGAATCAAAGATTCCATTAAAGGATTACTCTTGACAGCATTTTGTTAGCTAAAACTCCATTTATATAAATATTGCTACCTTGGCTTTCTTTGCACATCCATTTGCTTGATAAATGTTTCTCCATTCACTTGCTTTCAATCTGCATCTGTCTTTAGGTCTGAAATGAGTCTCTTGTAGGCAGCATATTTATGGGCCTTTTTTTTTAATCCAATTTGTCACCCAATTTTGAGAGAGATAGAGCATGAACAGGGGTGGGGTAGACAGAGAGGGAGTGAGAGAATCCCAAGCAGGCTCCCTACTGTCAGCAAGGAGCCCGACGTGGGCCTCGATCTCACTTAACCATGAGATCATGACCTGAGCTGAAATGAAGAGTTAAGACGCTTACCTGACTGAACCACCCAGATGTTCCTCATCACCCTATGTCTTTTTACTAGAGCATTTAGTCCATTTACATTCAAAGTAATAATTGATCTATATATCTATATCTATATCTATATCTATCTAGCCATTTTATTACTTGTTTTGTGGTAGTTTTGTAGTTCTTCTCTGTTCCCTTCTTCCCTTGCTCTCTTCTCTCATGGATTTTTTTAGTGATATATTTGGATTCCTTTCTCTTAATTTTTTGCATATCTATTATGGGTTTTTGACTTGTGATTGCCATTGGGTTTGTATGTAACATCTTCTGCATACAGCAGTCTGTATTAAGTTGATGGCTGCTTAAGTTTGAACCCATTCTTTATTCCTCTCCTCCCATTTTAGGTAGATGGTGTCATACTTTACATTTTTTTTTTAATTTTGTGAGTCCCTTGACTGATTTTTATAGATATACTTATTTTTACAGCTTTTGAGCTTCCTACTTTTCTTACTCTTAAGTATGGTCTTTTCTTTCAACTCTGAGTCCCTTCTAACATTTCTTCTAGGGCTGGTTTAGTTCTCAAGAATTCCTTGAACTTTCATTTGTCTGGGAAACTATTTACCTCTCCTTCTATTCTGAATGATAGCCATTCTGGATAGAGTATTCTTGGCTGCAGATTTTCTGCCTTTCAGCACTTTGAATATATCAAGCCTCTCCCTTCTAGCCTGTAAAGTTTCTCTTGAAAAATCCTGTGATAACCTTCTGGGGCCTTTTTTTTTAATCCAATTTGTGGATTAAATTGTATATAAATTATATATAAATTATATATATATATATATATATATATATATATATATATATATATAACTGTCTTCTTTTCTCTTACTGCTATCAAAATTCTCTCTTTATCATTACGTTTTGCCATTTTACTTATTGTGTGTCTTGGTATGGATCTCCTTGGGTTGATATTTTGTTTTGTGTAGGGGATCTCTGTGCCTCCTGGATTTGGATATTTGTTCCCTTCTCTAGATTAGGGAAGTTTTCAGCTATTATTTCTTCAAATAAATTTTCTTCCTCTTTTTCTGTCTCTTCTAGAATCTGTATAATGCAAATATCTTTATGCTTGACAAAGTTACTGAGTTTCCTAAGTCTATTCTCATTTTACATGTTTTTTTTTTTCCCTTTCACATGCTCATCTTGATTACTTTCCATTACTGTATTCTCCCTCTAGGTCGCTAATTTGTTCTTACGCTTCCTCTAGCCTGCTATTTATTCCAATCTAGTGTATTTTAAATTTCAGTTATTGTGTTATTCCTCTCTGAATGGTCCATTTTTTTAAATCTCTTTGTTAAGGGTTTAACTGATGTATCTTCTCTCAAGTCTAGTTAGTATAATAATGATCATTACTTTCAATTTCTATCATGCATATTGTTTCTTTCCATTTTATTTTTGTCTGTTGATATGGTTTTAAAACTCCATTTATAAAAAAAAACATTTCTTATCAATTAGGACAATTTTCCTAGAATGATTAATTATGAATTCTTTTCTTTTACTTGAAATATATTCAGGGCAAGAACTTTGTGACTCAAATAATTTTAATAGTGTCCAATATTACCCTTTTTGAGGGGGATGAAGATTAGCAGATTTTTAAAATTGTTCTCAATTTTTTCTCCTACAGTGTACAGGTACACCATTTGCTAAGTGACTTACAATGTCTCCAAATATACAACATACATTTTCCTGTCATTGTCAGACTTGTTCTTGTAACTTATTTTGGCCAATGAATATATGAGGACTTCACCATCCAAACAAGAACTTTAAACATAATTGCATAAATTAGCTCAATCTCTTGTATTTCTATCTTCTATAATGAGATAAACGTGTCTTATATAGAAGATACAAATTTATCCTCATCCCTGAAACACAAAGACATGTGAGGTAGAGCCTAGCAAAGTCCACCTGAGCTGGCCTGAGCTGGCCAGATTCCCTCCAAAAAATCCACAAGCGCACAGCCAGATTCATCAACCACTAATTTGGGAGTGTCACTCATGTAGGATTAATATGTTCTAGTTCATAACCCACTCAGCTGCATGTGGGAAACCTGCATATCTAGATGACTTTGATAGCACCTAACAGGGGCATGTCTTTGAGGAACTAACTTTATTAGCAACACAATTCTGATTTTCCAAGGTTGCACTATTGTCTTAGGTCTGAGTCAAATCATTGGTTCTTACTTTCTGTTTGCCAATAAATTTACCGCAATTTATCCTTGGCTATTATTGGATTTCCCAACTACAAAAATTTAAATGGATCCTCATTGTAGTAATGAAATCAAATACTTTTTATTAATGACTGAGTGTTTGATATCCTAATTTATTATACAGGACTTTTGCATGTGTTTGATCAATAATATTAAAAAATTATATTACATCATTACAGACTGGAGTCAAAGATAATTTATTTACATTTTGCCAATTATAAAATTTGACAAATTAATCTTTAACTTTGAAGTATGCCACATTGCTCAAGTCATTCTCTCTTTGCACTTAGTCTCTCTAAAATGGATGCATGGCTATGATGCCAGTATTTAGAAGTTCGCGAGAGAGTGATAGCATAGTGTTGAAACAGGGCAACAGTGAAAGCATCCATTATTTGGACTTCCTGTAATTACTAAGAAGTTAACGGACTTTGCCTGAATCACAAATAATAAAATACTACTAGAATTTTGTAATATTATTTTAGTGGACTTGTTGCTAATTTTGTCAATTTAACATGTTTAAAACATTGTCATTAATACTATTTAAGGTATTACTCTTTTTGCATATATAAATATGTTAGCTAATATATAAAATATGTTTTAATCTGCTTAAACTACTGTCTTTGAGGGAAACTTTCTTTATTTAAATGTATTTATTTATTTATTTTTAATTAATTAATTTTTTAATTTACATCCAAGTTAGTCGTTATATAGTGCAACAATGACTTCAGGAGTAGATTCCTTAAGGCCCCTTCCCCATTCAGCCCATCTCCCCACAAAACCCTTCCTATAACCCTCTGTTTGTTCTCCATATTTAAGAGACACTTATGTTTTGTCCCCGTCACTATTTTTATGTTATTTTTGCTTCCCTTCTCTTATGCTAATCTGTTTTGTATCTTAAAGTCCTCATATGAGTGAAGTCATATGATATTTGTCTTTCTCTGGATGACTAATTTCGCTTAACATAATACTCTCTAGTTCCATCCATGTAGTTGCAAATGCCAAGATCTCATTTTTTTTATTTCCAAGTAATACAAGACATATTGTATATGTCTACCACATCTTCTTTATCCATTCATCCATTGATGGACAGTTGAGCTCTTTCCATACTTTGGCTATTGTTGATAGTGCTGCAATAAACACTGGGGTGCATGGGCCCCTTTGAAACAACAATACCTGTAACCCTTGGATAAACACCTAATAGTGCAATTGCTGGGTAGTAGGGTAGTTTTATTTTTAATTTTTTGAGGAACCTCCATACTGTTTTCCAGAGTGGCTGCACCAGTTTGCATTCCCACCAGCCATGCAAAAGGGATTCTCTTTCTCCACATCCTCGCCAACATCTGTTGTTGTCTGACTTGTTAATGTTAGCCGTTCTTACAAGTGTGAGGTGGTATCTCATTGTGGTTTGATTTGTATTTCCCTGATGATGAGTGATGTTGAACATTTTTTCATGTGCCTGTTGGCCATTGGGATGTCTTCTTTGGAGAAGTGTCTACTCATGTCTTTTGCTCATTTCTTCACTGAATTATTTGGTTTTTGGGCATTGAGTCTGATAAGTTCCTTATAGATTTTGGATATTAACCCTTTATCTGATACGTCATTTGCAAATATCTTCTCCCATTCCGTTGGTTGCCTTTTAGTTTCCCTGGTTGTTACCTTCACTGTGCAAAAGTTTTTATTTTGACGAGGTCCCAATAGTTCATTATTGCTTTTGTTTCTCTTGTCTACAGAGACATGTTGACTAAGAAGTTGCTGCGGCCAAGGTCAACTGCTTTCTCCTTGAAGATTTTGATGGTTTCCTGTCTTATGTTTAGGTCTTTCATCCTTTTTGAGCTTATTTTTGTGTATGGTGTAAGAAAATGGTCCAGGTTCATTTTTCTGCATGTCGCTGTCCAGTTTTCCCAGCACCACTTGCTGAAGACACTGTCTTTATTCCATTGAATATTCTTTCCTGCTTTGTCAAAGATTATGAAAATAAGATGGCCATACATTTGTGGGTCCACTTCTGGGTTCTCTATTCTGTTCCATTGATCTGAGTGTCTGTTTTTGAGCTATTTCTTATTTGAAATTTAAATTGATTTCAAGAAAGAATGGTTATATTAAGCACAGAATTGATTCAATTACTGAGCAATTTTGTGTGTGGAATATAGTTCTTCTTTTTTAGAACATATATCATAATATTATCACATCCTTCCTTCTTAAAATAGTTAATCACTAACAAAATTGCACATAATCTAAATTTGAAGCAGCATTTATAATAATTAACATCTCTGAATCATGTAATATACATTTTAAATAAGAAATGAGGACTTAATAGAAGTGCAAAGGATAGTTTCTGACATATGAGAATAGTTCTTCCAAACATCCATGCAGCTACTGGAAATAACTTTTTAATTTTCTTTTTTTCTTTTTCTTTTTTTTTTTTTGCTTCAAGGATGGGTTTGTTTAATGAGTCAGGAATGGACATCTGGTGAAACAATTTGGAAGTGATTGCTTTTGCTGTCTGGATAAGACAATATAATGTGAAAAGTCAAGACTAAGAGGAGACAAAAAACAGTATAGGAAATTGGATTATACATATCTTATTTTCATTTTGAAAAATGTCCATGATAGGGGAAAGGACAGAGTAGGACTGGCTCAAAATCTGAGAGAAATTTATCACAATTTAATATCACAAAATAAACACAACTAGCAGTTTAGTAGGACCTATTAAAGCAAAAGGTATGCATACCAATAATGAGAAATTAATTTACTGTAAGTGGAATGGAATATGCTGTAAAAGTTCAAGAATAAATTTTATATTTCTAATGAACTTATCTCCATAATGACAAGAAAAATCTCTAAAATAGGTGATATCAAATCAATATTGAGGAAGAACCTAATTGTCTGTAATGGTTATATATTATACGAGTATATATGCATTTAGAATTTGTAGAAATTTGCCATCTGAAGCAAAGTTGGTCTAAGCTGGAAAATAAATCAAACTTTTATACCTTTATCACTCTTATTTTCACTATCTGTAAGTCATTAGAATATCTTATAAGGATAAATGTATTTTAAACAAGTAGAACTGATAATAGGCAACTAAATTTTACATGAACTGCAAGGATTTAACATATACATACATTTTTCATCTACTCTAAACTTATGAAATTATGACAGCTATGCAGTATGTGATTAATTATTTTATGAAAATAAGATGATCACTCCATACTATATGTTGAACGTGTTAGAATATACTTTACTAAAATCACATTTCAGGATGAAAGAGGTCTAAAAACAGGGCTTAAATTATGGATTTTTAAGGTTATGTTAAGCATTGCAATGTGGTACTAACCTTTTACACAGATGGATAAGGATAAAGCTTCAGTGTGCCATTTCAGCACCTGCCCTTCAGGGTGTTTATAGCTGATATTTAAGCAGACAGTAACTGCAGAAAGGAAATTTCATACAGCATAACCAACAAATATGTGTAAAAATTCAACTCTATAACTAAAATCCCATTACATATCTATTTAATCTTATTTTGAAGGAAATGCTATTTTTTCCCTTTCTATAGCAATAAAATGCTACATTTAAAATCAATTTGTGCATAACTCACTGACATGGATTAAAACTCTAGCTTGTGTGGCATTTTTAGCAGACTGTACAAAATGGAAATGTCACCTTTTCTTTTGGGTGAAAGTCTTTTGGCATTCCTTAGAATAAAATATATAGAGTTTAACATTAGCTTTAAAAAGAAAAATTCTCTGTTAACCTAAAAGTTCACCAAAATGTTAAGTCTGGAAAACTATTACTAAATAACTAAACTGCAAAAGTATTACTAAATAACGGAATGTCTAAAAATATAAGCTTAGTCAAAGGCAATAAATCTTTTTTTTCGAGGAATATTTGATAATCCAAATGTTACCAAAAATAATCTCCTAAAACTATATGACAACCTTCATAAGCCACATTATGTATCCATTCATCAGTTTCCTTTGGAGTACCATTTGAAAGTTAAAGACACAGGACTCCTGCGTGTGACAAGTCTACTGATATGACCAAAATGAACTAAATTGATGAATGCTATCAATATCCTGATAACTTGACACAAGCTGTGAGAATTCTCCTATACTGCTGAGATTATTTCTTTTGGCCTTTCTGAAGCCTTGAACTGCTTTTATTGATACTTAGGTCAAAAGAGTATTTTATTATATGACGTTATGACATCTATTAGAGGATAAACAGAAGAATTATTTTAAGTAGCGGATTCCATAATTAGCCCATTATGATAAGAGTCTATATTTTTTTAAGGTGTATATATAGTGTCATAGTTAGACATAACAATTTGGTACTATATTTTATTTTATTTTTTACAATATGGTAGTTTTAAAAGTAAACATCAAAATGAATATAACTTTGGGAGTATTCAATAAAGTGTAATTTTTAGGACAAGGGAAAATACTATCAAACATCCAGGACTTAAACAGCTGACACGAAAAAATCATGACAGAGGAATGACGCATGTTCTTACAATAATGCATTCCCTAAAATTAATGGGAAAAAATAGTTCAATTATGACAGGTTAAAACAGTGCCTTCTTTCTAAGGGTACTTAAAAATGGATACTCAAACTATTTATATCCACATAAAGACAGTTTAGATGAATCATTATTTAAAATTGCTTTTACATTTTAGTTCTTCATCCAAATACAAAGATATTAGGAATAGCCTATAGTGTTAAACAGTATATGTGTAAGGGAGCCTGAGTGGCTCAGTTGGTTAAGTGACCAACTCTTGATTTCAGCTCAGGTCATGATTTTGCAGTTTGTGGGTTCGACCTCTGCATTGGGCTCTGTGTTGATGCAGAGCCTGCTTGGGAGTCTCTCTCTCTCTCTCTCTCTCTCTCTCTCTCTCTCTCTCTCTCTCTCTCTCTCTTCCCCCTCTGCCCCTTGCTCTCTCTCTCTCAAAATAAATAAATAAACCTAAAAAAATAATATTATCCTTGTGTAACAAGGATATTAAAACCTTAAAATCAGTCTTGGGGCAACTGGGTGGCTCAGTTGGTTAAGCGTCCAACATCAACCTAGGTCATGATCTCGTGGTCTGGGAGTTCGAGATCTGTGTTGGGCTCTGTGCTGACAACTCAGAGTCTGGAGCCTGCTTCAGATTCTGTTTCTCCCTCTCTCTCTCTCTGCCTCTCCCCAGCTAATGCTCTGTCTCTCAACGATGAATAAATGTAAAAAAAAATTAAACCTTAAAATCAGTCTCATTTAGCCAAAATAATCACTTAAATTTTAGCTTTCACATTCATGCATAGTTCAAAAGACAATTTTCCTTTCCAGGTTTTTATATATATTGAATAATCCTGAACCTAACAGTTATAAAATTTCAATAAGACAGCTCTGTAGGACCTGGGCAACATACACACGTTGTACATCCATTATTTAAATTTTGAACATATCCAAAGCAACTAATATTCAGTAAGATCATTCTGGGTGAAATGATTATATTTATTAGAGAACAAGATAAAAGAAACAAAAAATCAAAGTCATCTCAAGAAAAGTTAATGGGGGCACTTGGGTGGCTCACTTGGTTAAGCATCTGACACTTGGGTTAGTGAGATCAAGCTCCACATCTAGCTGCTTAGGATTCACTCTCTCAGCTCCTCCCCCATTAGTGCATGTATGCTCTCTCTCTCTCTCTCTCAAAATAAATACATAAACATTATTTTTAAAAAGCAAACAACTGGGGAAACTGGATGGCTCAGTTGGTTAAGCATCCGACTCTTGATTTTGGCTCAGGTCATGATCTCACGGTTCGTGAGTTCCAGCCCTGCATTGGCTCTGTGCTGACAGTGCAGAGCCTGATTGGCGTTCTCTCTCCCTCTATCTCTGTCCCTCCCCCACGTGTGCTCTCTCTCTCTCTCAAAATAAATAAATAAACCTGAAAAAAATTTTCAAAACAGGAAACAAAAATTATTTATTTTTATAAAGAGAGAAAAAACTGTATTACATTATGTGTACTTTTTCTTATGTGTACTTTTTCTAACTTATTTATGGAAGTGGTGAAAGACACATTAATTATATTCTCTTTCTATAAGATATTAAAGTGGGAGTTTTCCAAAAGGTTTTTCTGATTGCTGTTCATTTTTATTTTTAAACACAGCCAGTCTTAAAGAGAGCTCTGAGGTCACCAACTTATGGCATATATCTTTATAAATTATTCTAGACTATTTAATACTTATTAAATTATTAAAATATACAAATTTAATTCAAAATATATTTTTATTAACAAAATGAAGTTAGTATTTTAAAACAATTACTAGCTATAATACCAGCATAAGTGGTATTGGAAAGGCTTAATTTTCTCTTAATCATATTGTAAACATAGACTATTGATTAACTTTCCTAAGTTATCAGTTATATCAGTTTTATTTGATTGCCTTGATTAGCATAGAAGCATATATTATGGTATTCTATCTTAAATTATCATCACTGATGCCACGCTCCCTCAAAAACCTATAGGCATAGCCACGTTCTATCTGGAGAAGCAAACCTATAGGCAGAGTAAGGGAAGACTACACAATTGGTTTATAGAGAACTTAATGTAAAAAAAAAATGTTTCCAATCTTTATTTCAACTGCGTATTTCACACTGCTTCTTTTAACACCACTTCACCATAGTCTTAATGATGATCATTTCAAAATATACATTTAAAATATAGCTGGAGATGTAGCTTTTGGGAACAGTATGTACACAGATGTCCGCGTGCACACTTTGCACATATTTATGCATTGTGCACTTCTCAGCAGGTATGCTGCATTAATATAAATAATTTATACACCTAAGAAGATGAAGGTAAAAACTGATTCATACAATCAAATAATAAAAGAGGGAGATAAATCAAGAGAGAGGAAATTTATAAATTTTATTTGTGTTCATAATAAGGAATTAAAAGATATTGTTTGAAGTTATAGGTTCTATTTTTATATAAAATATAGTTACAAATTTAAATATTTGAAAAATATGGGCCTTCCTAATTTTAAATTTATAACAAAATCACAAAATGAAGAAAAAACTACAATACAAAACATTTAAAGAAGACACAGAATTTAAAAGCATAACACATAACAAAATAATAACAATAGAAAACAGAAAATTAATATTAGACATATCTATCATTTATGTATGATGTGGTTATGGTCTAAACTCATATATTTAAAGACAATCACTACATGACTTAATAACCAAAATATGACACTAAGGCATGTAAAAGAGATCTAAAATAAATTTAGAAAGACTGAAGAAAAGAAGAAATGGAAAGGATATATATCATGCAAAAGTTAACAGAAATCATTTATCAGGAACCATAATCTATCAGAGAATTTAAAGAAGTTAGAAATTATTAAACAATATTTTAACATATTAAATATTTACAAGAGAAACATACAGAAAATATGAAGAAAATAGAAATAAATGATATAGCTACATATTGAATTGACTGCTGAAAAAATAAGGATTTTTTAAATAAAAGACCATAATTCTTGGTGTTACAGCAAGGGGGTACAACAACTTGTACTTATTTTTTGGCATAGTTGTCCTTTAACATGGCAGGAACCAAACTACTTGTCTGCTAAGTTTCTTTTCCTGGGATTTACCTCTTTAAGCAAATAAATATATCTTAGCACATACTCCCACCACAAACCCCTTCCCCTACCAAAGAGGTCTCCTAAAATATTCTTTATCTCTTCTAAATAATGTTATTTAGACAAAAATCTGCATTTAAGAAGACTACATTCTAATTGACAAAAATAAATGTAAGCTACAAAGAAAAAATATATGCAACATGAAATATATAACACAAAATCAATAGTGGAATCTTAATTCCTTTTTTGGGGATTCAGGAAACATGACTAAGGTAGTATTATTTCAAACGAACCTTGAAAAGATACAGTTTAGTAGGTTTGTACACCTAGTACACAATAATCGTGGAAAACAAAATTTCTATCAAATAAAGGAAAAAATTATTGATTCCTGATGGATAAATTAGTGTGGGTAAACCATGGAATGAAAACATAATTACACCTTTATATCTGGCTAAGAATGAAAATTTTACCAAACTCTACTATGTTAATTGAAGTTTATGTTCAGGGCCAGTGAGTTCCCTACCAAATGTCTCTCAAAAATTATATAGCAAATGGGACGCCTGAGTTGCTCAGCTGGTTAAGTATCCAACTTTGGCTCAGGTCATGATCTTGTGGTTGGTGTTTGAGACTCGCATCCGGCTCCTGTGCTGACAGCTCAGAGCCTGAAGCCTGCTTCAGATTCTGTGCCTCCTTCTCTCTCTGTCCTCCCTTGTTCACACTCTGTCTCTCTTTCTCTTTATCTCTTTCTCAAAAACAAAAAAAAACAAAAAAAAAAACATTAGGGGCACTTTGGTGGCTCAGTCGGTTAAGCATCCGACTTTGGCTCAGGTCATGATCTCACGATTCATGGGTTGGAACCTCACATATGGTTCTGTGCTGACAGCTCAGAGCCTGGAGACTCTTTCAGATTCTGTGTCTCCCTCTCTCTCTGCCCCTCCCCCACTCATGCTCTGTGTCTCTCTGTCTCAAAAATAAATTTAAAAAGTTTTTTAAAAATGCATTAAAATATTTTTTAAAAGTTATACAGAAAATGTCATTCAACATTTACATAAAAATTGTAATTCAGAAGACAACAAGCAGCTTAATCCATTATTGTCCAGTTCTACCTTATTTATAATGTAAATTTTCTTAGCTTTGCAATTTGAAAAAACATAGGGTCAACCTACTCTCTCTCTCTCTCATAGGTTATGTGTCTCTCCACGCTTCTGGTTAGTGCAATAATCTAAGATGTTTGTGAAAGAAAGGAATAGCAACTCAGTATTTAAATAGTGTTCACATTGGGGCACCTCTGTGGCTCAGTCAGTGAAATGCCTGACTTGATATCAGCTCAGTTCATGTTCCTGGCATGGAGCCTTGTGTTGGGCTCTGCTCTGAGCATTGAGCCTGCTTAGGATCTTCTCTCTCTCTCTCTCTCTCTCTGCCCACACTTGTGCCCTTGCACTCTCTCTCAAAATAAATAAATAAACTTTAGAAATAAATAAATAGTTTTCACATGTTGTCTTAAACACTGTCTTGGTGAACATGTAGTTATTTGAAATGATATCTGTGTGACATTGATTTCCCACCTCTTACCATTTGCATCATCAAATTCTGAATGCTCTTTAGGACTGAAATTCACAATTTAATATAAACTCTAAACTATAAAGTTTTTACTATAAACTCTGAACTATATATATATATATATAGTATATACTTTATAGTGTATACTATATATAGTACATAAAGTATTTACTATAAATTCTGAAATAAGTTCAGTGCTTTAAAGATAAATAACATGTAGGAGAGGCCTGGCAAGATGGGAGCTCTGCGTACTTTTTCACCCGCCCGCATCTCTAAAACCAGGAAGGACTGAAGCCATAAGACACTGAACCGCAAGAGACTGGGAGGAAAAGAGACAGAGTCCACTAAGAAGACAGCCTCATAGGTGCATGATTGCAAACTGGGGAAGATAAAAATGGGCTGGGACCTGGAGGTGCGGATGGGAGGGAGCCCCCTCCACCGGGAACCGCGGAGAGACGAGGGGAAGAGGGGAAGAGAAGGAGCAGCTGAAACTGCCATAAACTGTGTTTGGAAAAGAGAAAAACCTTGGCCCAGATGGAGACGGATCCTATCATCCCATCTGTAACTGCAGGGCATTCGGAGAGAGATTTTTTCTCTAGCTGTGGCGCTTTTCTTGGGCTAGGCGCCCAGACCCCAGACGGCACCAGGAGAAACTGTTCCCCTACTCCCCCTACTTGATCCCCTTCTAGAAAGCAGCCCTGCTTGTGGGAGTACATTTCAGGCGGTATCATTACAGTGCATGGACTAAGATCTGGAAATGAGCCGGGGCTAGGGAAATACAACTCAGCCCATCTTGGCTATGCCCGCAGCACAGGGAGATCGGACCTACGAGAGTGAGTTGCAATGCTTGGTTTGAGAAAGGACTGGGGCACTGCCATTTTTCTCCCCACAACCACCAAGGCGGGGCCTCAAGGAGCTGCCCGGGAGACAACAGTTGAGGCAATTCCTGCCTACACCAAACCACACCCATCCCTGCTGGAGAGCTGCCATTTTTTTTTCCAGAGCCTGGGCAAGTCCAACATTGATGTATTGCTGTGATTAACTCTAGATCAGTTCCTACTATTCAGATATATTTTCCCTTATCTCATTCTTATCTCTCCCCTCCACTGGACTGGGCACTCTGGTCATTGGTTCGCTTAAACACTCACATTTAATCCATTCTCTTGATGCATATTCTACACCTCCATCACTACATTCCTTTCTCTCTCTCTCTCTGGAAGAATCAGACTATATAGTTTCTTTGGGTAACTTTATCTTCGTTTTTTTCTCCTTGCCTCCTACCATATTCTCCTCTTTCTCTCTCTGAATTAAACCTTTTAGTCTCTCTGCCTGGTCAATGTTCAATTTCGCTTCTTCCCCACCCCTGTCACTTCTCTCTTTGTATATGCTCTTCCATCAGAACGGCCTCCACCCTGCTCTTTATTTGTAGCTGGGATTTCTGGTATTATGCTTTTAGACTGTCCTTTGTCCTTTGTTGTTTTTGTCCTCCCAACCCCCCCGCTATTTCCCCCTTCTGGTATGCTTGTTTGTTTGACTTGTCTGTGCATTTGTGTGCTTTTGTTCCCTGTGTATTTGTCTGTCTGTTTTCCTTTCCAAGGCTACCTCAAGAAACAAGCCAAAATACACATGGTGGAAAGTTCTAGATATCAATACAAGTAGGGAAATAAAAATAACTAAAGACACAACAAGAGAGACCAAAGGACACCATTAAAAGAAGATCTCCTGAATGGACAGGCCCTGGACAGTCAATGAGCCTCCTTTAATATAGCAATACTCACAGGTGCAGAGTGCATAATACGCTTTTGAAACTGACAAGAGACAGAGGATAGCCAAAATGATGAAACGGTAAAACTCTCCTCTAAAGATATTCCAGGAAGAAGTCACAGCTACATAATTGCTCAAAACAGATATAAGCAACATATCTGAGCAAGAATTTAGAACATTGTCATAAAATTAATTGCGGGGCTTGAAAAAGGCATGGAAGACATCAGAGAAACTATTGCTACAAAGACTATTAACCTTAAAAATAGTTGTGATGAATTAAAAAATGCTATAAATGAGGTGCATAATAAATTGGGGATGGCTGCTGCACGGATTAAAGAGGCAGAGAGGAGAATAGATTAATTAGAAGACACAATTTTAGGAAAAGAGGAAGCCAAGAAAAAGAGAGATAAATTGATCCAGGAGCACAAAAGAAGAATTCGAGAACTGAGTGATACAATCAAAGAGAACAATATCTGTATCATAGGAATTCCTGAAGAAGAAGAAAGAAAGAAAGGCAATGAAGGGGTACTTGAACAAATTATAACCGAAAACTTCCCCAATCTTGGGAAGGAAACAGACATTGAAATCCAAGAGGCACAGAGAACTCCCCTCAGACATAACTTGAATCGATCTTCTCCATGACATATCATAGTGAACCTGGCAAAATCTAAGGATAAAAATAGAATTCTGAAAGGAGTTAGGGATAAAAGGGCCCTAACATACAAAGGGAAACCTATCAGAGTAGTTACAGACCTATCTACTGAAAAATGGCAGACCAGAAAGGAATTGCAGGAAATCTTCAGTGAGATAAACAGAAAAAATATGCAGTGAAGAATCCTTTATCCAGCAAGCCTCTCATTCAGAATAGAAGGAGAGATACAGGTTTTCACAAATAAACAAAAATTGAAAGAATTCATCACCACTAAACCATCCCTACAAGAAATCCTAAGAGGAACTATATGAGGGAAATATTGCAAACAATGCAAGATACCAGAGCCACCACTACAAGCATGAACCCTACAGAAAACACAGTAACTCTAAACCCATATTTCTCAATAATAACACTGAATGTAAATGGACTAAATGATCCAATCAAAAGACATAGGGTAGCAGAATGGATAAAAAAACAAAATCCATTTATTTGCTGTCTACAAGAGACTCATTTTAGACCTGAATGCACCTTCAGATTGAAAGTGAGGGGATGGAGAAATATCTATCATGCGACTAGAAGTCAAAAGAAAGCTGGAGTAGCCATACTTATATCAGACAAACTGGACTTTAAAGTAAAGGCAGTAACAAGAGATGAAGAAGGACATTATATAATAATTACAGGGTTTATCCATCAGGAAGCACTAACAATTATAAACATCCATGCACCGAATTTAGGAGCACCCAAATACATAAAACAATTAATCACAAACAGAAATGATCTCATTGATAAGAATGTGCTCATTGTAGGGGATTTTAATACACCACCTACAGCAATGGATAGATCAACTAGACAGAAAATCACTAAGCAAACAATGGATATGAACGACACATTGGAACAGATGGATTTGACAGATATATTTAGAACTCTACATTCTGAGGCTATAGAATTCACTTTCTTCTCGAGTGCACATGGCACATTCTCCAAGATAGATCACATACTGGGGCATAAAGCAGCCCTCAATAGATATAAAAGAATTGAGATCATACCATGAAAACTTTCAGATCACAATGCTATGAAACTTGAAATCAATCACAGGAAAAAGTCTGGAAAACCTCCAAAAACATGGAGGATAAAGACCACCCTACTAAAGAATGATTGGGCCAATCAGGCAATTAGATAAGAAATTTAAATATATATGGAAACAAATGAAAATGAAAATACAACAATCCAAACTCTTTGGGGTGCAGCAAAGGCAGTCCTAAGAAGAAAGTATATTGCAATCCAGACCTATTTTAAGAAACTAGAAAAAACACAAATACAAAAATCTAACAGTATCCCTAAAGGAAACAGATGGAGACCAGCAAGAGCACCCCAAACCCAGCAGAAGAAGAGAATTAATAAAGATTGCGGCAGAAATAAGCAATATAGAATCCAAAAAAACCAGTTGAACAGGTCAATGAAACCAAGAGTTGGTTTTTGGAAAAAAAATAAACAAAATTGATAAGCCTCTAGCCAGGCTTCTCAAAAAGAAAAGAAAGAGCACCCAAATAGACAAAATCATGAATGAAAATGGATCCATTACAACCAATCCCTCATAAATACAAACAATTATCAGGGAATAGCAGTTTGCAGGGCTTGTTCAATATTCACAAATCAATCAATGTGATACATCACATTAACAAAAGAAAAGATAAAAATCATATGATCCTATCGATAGATGCAGAAAAAGCATTTGACAAAATATAGCATCCTTCCTTAATAAAAACCCTAGAGAAAGTCAGGATAGAAGGAACTTACTTAAACATCATAAAAGCCATTTATGAAAAGCCTACATCTAATATCATCCTCAATGGGGAAAAACTGAGAGCTTTCCCCCTGAGATCAGAAACACGACAGGGAGGTCCACTCTCACCACTGCTGTTGCACATAGTGCTGGAATTTCTAGGATCAGCAATCAGACAACAAAAGGAAATAAAAGGCATCAGAAATGGCAAAGATGAAGTCAAACTTTCACTTTTCACAGATGACATGATACTCTACATGGAAAACCCAACAGACTCCACAAGAAGCCTACTAGAACTGATCCATGAATTCAGCAAAGTAGCAGGGTACAAAATCAACATACAGAAATCGGTTGCATTTTTATACACCAATAATGAAGCAACAGAAAGAGAAATCAAGAAATGGATCCCATTCACAATTGCACAAAAAACCATAAAATACCTAGGAATAAACCTAACCAAAGTTGTGAAAGATCTGTACGATGAAAACTATAGAAACCTTATGAAGGAGATTGAAGAAGACACAAAGAAATGGAAATACATTGCATGCTCATGGATTGGAAGAATAAACATTGTTAAAATGTCATTATTACCCAAAGCAATCTACACATTCAATGCAACCCCAATCAAAATTGGACCAGCATTCTTCTCAAAGCTAGAACAAACTATCCTAAAATTCGTATGGAACCACAAAAGAACCTGAATAGCAAAGTAATATTGAAGAAGAAAACCAAAATGGGAGGCATCACAATCTCAGACTTTAGCCTGTACTACAGAGCTGTCATCATCAAGACAGTATGGTATTGGCACAAAAACAGACATATAGACCAATGGAATAGAATAGAGATCCCAGAACTGGACCCACAAATGTATGGCCATTTAATCTTTGACAGAGCAGGAAAGAGTATCCAATGGAAAAAAGATAGTCTCTTTAACAAATGGTGCTGGGAGAACTGGACAGCAACATGAAGAAGAATGAAACTAAACCACTGTCTTACACCATACTCAAAAATAAACTCAAAATGGATGAAGGACCTGAATGTGAGACAGGAAACCATCAAAACCCTAGAGGAGAAAGCAGGAAACAACCTCTTGATCTCAACCGCAGCAATATCCTACTCAACACATCCCCAAAGACAAGGGAATCAAGAACCAAAAAAAACTATTGGGACCTCATCAAGATAAAAATCTTCTGCACTGCAAAGGAAACAATCAAGAAATCTAATAGGCAACCGATGGAATGGGAAAAGATAGTTGCAAATGACGTATC
>CM053562.1:48798824-48863261 GCA_028646485.1 Cryptoprocta ferox
CACACTGTTAAGGGAATGTAAAGTGGTACAGCCCCTCTGGAAAACAGTGTGGAGGTTCCTCAAAAAATTAACAATAGAGCTCCCCTATGACCTAGCAATAGCACTGCTAGGGATATACCCAAGGGATACAGAAGTGCTGATGCATAGGGGCACCTGTACCCCAATGTTCGTAGCAGCACTTTCAACAATAGCCAAATCATGGAAAGAGGCTAAATGTCCATCAACTGATGAATGCATCAAGAAGATGTGGTTTATATATACAATAGAATACTACACGGCAATGAAATAGAATGAAATCTGGCTGTTTGTAGCAACGTGGATGGAACTCCAGGGTGTCATGCTAAGTGAAATAAGTTAGGCAGAAAAGGACAGATACCATATGTTTTCACTCATAAGTGTAACAAGAGAAACTTAGCAGAGGACCATGGGGGAGGGGAAGGGGGAAAATAGTTGGGGAGAGGGAGGAGGTAAACCATGAGAGACTCTTGAGTACTGAGAAAAAACTGAGGGCTAATGGGGGAGGGGGAGAGAGGAAGGGGGGTGATGGGCATGAAGGAGGGCACTTGTCGCAATGAGCACTGGGTGTTACATGGAAACCAACTTGACCAATAAACTATAAAAAATAAATAAATAGGTAAATATCACTTGACAAAGTAAAAAAAAAGATAAATAACATGTATCCAATTAATGAGCAAAATCTTTCTGGGGTTGCCTTATTCAACATGGATTGCTGTTAGGTGATTATTTTCTCTGATGTTGTTTACACTACATTAATGCAAACAAAATTATGTTTCCTCTTTTAGCATCTGCTTTAAATGACTGACTCATTAAACTTTCCAACAACTGATACCACCGTATCTTGAGATCATTTGCTCCTGTTTTACTGTTAATCATATCTCTCATCTATTACTCATGGAATCTTTTGTTTTAAAACTTATATTTAAGACTTTTAGTAATCTTTACTAAATTTTAAATTTTTTATTTTATTCAGTATTATATTTTTGAAATATTTTTATTTTTTTATTAAAAATTGTAAATATTTATTTTTGAGAGGGAGGAGAGAGAGAGGGAGACAGAAAGAGAGAGAGAGAGAGAGACAGAGAGAGAGAGAGAGAGTGAGAAAGGCAGAGAGGTAGAGGGAGATGCAGAATCCAAAACAGGCTCCAGTCTCCAATCTGTCAGCCCAGAGCCTGATATGGGACCCAAACTCATAAACCTCAATATCATGACCTGAGCTGAAATCAGACGCTTAACTGACTGAGCCACCTCGTGCCCAGAAAAAATTTTAATATCCAATTCTCTAAGCCTAATAACTTAATAATATTATTTACTCTTTTTAGTTTTCTGTTACAAAATAATATTATGTATGCATTAATGCCTTCATTTAAAGCATTACTAAAAGTTTCATGATTGGTAAAAATATAAAGCTTTGTTATTGCACTCAATATCCACATCGATTTTGATGGGTTATTAAGCAATCTATAATGATTGCTTAATGTGCTGTGGTTGTAACAATAATTTACAGACATTAATTTCACTACATTTATAAAACTAGATTTGTAAAAATATTTAAAGACTTTGCCCAGTTTATGAACTTTGTGGCCACTAAAATATTTTGAATATTTTCACTTGTAACGAACGGTTTTTGTTTGTTTTTATTTCCAAGGCCAGTGGTTTTTCTTTTCTTTGTTAATAGTGTTTTTGAGCACTGTTCCTGAATTTCCTTAAGAATTGGTAAATTTTCCCACTATTTTTTTGAAAAATACCACTTATTTCATAATTCTAGATTTTTGGATCACTTCCTTTGCCAAATTTCTTTGAAGAATTTCAAAAAAGGACACTACCACCAGATCTTCCTTTCTTTAATACTATTTTATCCACTTTTTCTCTGTCTGCAGATATTTGTAGATTCAAAGTTTTAAGTGCTAAATGACATCTTACATTTTGATTACATGATACACTTAAGGCTTTTAGAGTGGGAGAAAATATTCATAATTATGATAACAAGAAAACATCAAGTTTGAGGATTGTGGCAGGTTACCACTGAGAGTAAGCTAACTAGGAGTATCAACCAAAATAATTAAATTGAGCAGAGATCTTTCTGAAAGCCTGGGCAATTTGACCGTGGAAGGCACGGCACTAAATGTCTCATTATCCTCCTATTAGCAACTATACCTGATTTGAGTCAGTTCTGCACCAATTTTCTTATCAGAATGTATCATTACCATTTGGATTTCCTGTTTGTAACATGCTGCTTCAACTCTTTCATACATTTTTTATCTTGGGTTGTCTCTTTTCAGTGACTTGAGAAGCTGTTTATATATTTTATTTTCAGGCATTTTATTAAATGTATATTTTCTGGTATTGAAGTTCACAGGTTTCATTTCCTATGAATGAAAATGGCTTTATCTCAGCTTCACTTGAAAGATATTTTCACTGTATAGTATCCTATGTGGCAATTTTCTTTCAGAGATTTGAAGATAGCACTTTATTTTCCTCTGGGTTCCTTTTTGTTCTTGATAGGTCAACCTTTAGATTTTTTTTAGAGTTATCTCTTCTGTGTAGGATCTTGTTCAGATTTTTGTTTTATTTTTCATTATTTTTTCTCACTTTTCTTCCAGTTTATAAGTTTTCTGCTTATCTTTGTCCAATATGTTCTTTTTTATTGAGTTATAAATGACATACAATTATATTAATTTCAGGTATACGATATGATGATGCGATATTTGTATGTTTTGCCAAATGGTCACTTTGTCAAATATTTTTTTAACACCATCTCTTGTTTTATTCCATTGCTATTATTAATTGTCAGTTTCAGAATGTTAATTTGATTCTCTTGTAAAGATCCCAGTTATTTACAAAATTCCATAAAGATTCTTTTTTTGTTCTTGAAGATGTTAAACACACTGGAATTTAAAAGTAGGGAGTCTAGCCACCTTTAAGAGCCCACCTTCAAATCACTATGCTATATAACCTTACAAGTGTAGGTTGTATATGTTACATACAATATGTAATAAGAGAGAATAAGGAAGTCTGAAAATAGGAGCTGTTAAAATTATAAGGCTACATATTGAACTGATATATCTCAGCACGGTAACAGACTTACTGAAAAAGACTGTTATATTTATAGGATTAACTAGAATTGCTGTGGCAGTTAACAAAAAATGAGATAGCATACCCAAATGTTTGCCTAAGTAGCTGAAATTGAATGCAAAAATAAGCAGTAAAAATAGCATCTAGGCATTGAATACACATTCAAGGATATGTATTAAGCTTCCTGAAAAAGACAAAACAAAACAAAAAATGCAACGAGGCATTTCCAAAATGTAAGCATCAGAGAAGCATTTATTTAATTAACTACTAGTAAATTTTTACTAGCTGAGAGGTATCAGTAGTCAGAATTTCCTTTTAATTTGTTCTCATTAAATAAATTTTCTTATCTAAAAACAGAAAATAAAACATTTAGATTTTTTATGCAGTGCTAAATTTTACAGATGAAAATATTCCAGAAATCATATACATTTAATTTTGTTTTTAGTTTTATAACAATAAAAATATAACCTTGTAATATTCAGTGTGTTAGGCAAATGCATAAGAATTTCAATACACTTTAGTTTTTAAGTGATTAAGGTAAATATATACAAGAAATTTGAAATGTATCATTGATATTTTATATAGTATGTTAGTTTTCTAGAATCGATTATAAAACTCAGACCCTGCTTTAAGAATCTTTGTAAAAAAGATGCCGACAGCTGATTTATCATGATGTTGGTGTCAAGTGACAATTTTTTTCTTATTCAAGTTTGGGTTTTTTTGTTTCATTTTATGACAGGTGAGGGTTTTTTTTTTTTTTTTTTATTGTCTCGAACATCTGAAGCTATTATGTTAGGACAACTTGCGTTTTATTTAAACATTTTATATTAGCAGGCAGTCAACTTGTTTAGGTTTAGCATATTAGACTTGGCCTACTCTTTGGGCTGTGATTGCAATGACAGTTTAATTTTCAGACACTTTGTAGTGTTATTTTGGTCTGCTTAGCTTATGTGGTGCCACTGGGGTCTCCTCCGACGATGTTGTCTGAGAGGACAAAAGAGATTTCCTCTGGCTGGGTGTTTCTAGGTGGGGGATGGGAGTGGTGGGACCTCCCCGCCAGGTGCCCTAGGCCCTCACCCACCAAGCAGTGCTAATGGTGTATCTTGCGCACTAGAGGAGTGAGTCAAAATGGCAGGAACAAAAAGCCGTCTTAGACCAGGCTACTCACTGTAGCTGAGTCTTTCCGGCCTTCTGTATATCTGCTTCTGCATCTTTCAAAACAAAAGAGTCTAAGATGGAGGACGGAAGGCAAGTGCTCTCCCTGGCTGCTTATTGTTGATGGGATTTCCAATCAATTCCGCTTGGTAAGGTGTCCTGACGGCTAGGCTCAACCAGTGCTTTCAAAATTGGTTCTGAAAGGGAAATGGAATAATTTCCATTCTCTAAGTTGCCTTCTGTCAGGAGTCACAAAACACTGGATCTGGTTGTCTTCCCATTTTGATGATGGAGGTGAGCGCAAGATGATCTGCTGTGGTGCTGGTCCTCCGGTTTTTGTGTCTCAAAGCAGTTCGCGTTCTCCTATCTAAGTTTTCAGTTTTCTCCTTTAGTTGCTATAGTATTTTCAGGGTTTATACATCTGCTTAATGGGGAGGAGTAGGGAAAAATAAATCTACACCATCTCATACAGACTAGGAGTCATTGGTAATACATACCATAATTTTATATGACCTTGTAGTATGTAAAGTTTTCTTTAACAAGATTCAACAGAAAACCAAACTTCACCTGACTGACTAGACTGAATTAAAATGAAGAATTTCTGTTGTTCAAAAATACCATGTAGGGATGGATACCTGGGTGGTTCAGTCAGTTAAGCATCTGACTCTTGATTTTGGGTCAGGTCATCATCTCATGGTTGTGAGATTGAGCCCTTTGTGGGGCTCTGCACTGAATGTAGAGGCTGCTTAAGATTCTCTCCCTCCCTCTCACTTTGTCCTTCTCCCACTTTCATGCACTCAGATGCTCTCTCTCTCTCTCTCTCTCTCTCACACACACACACACAAATTCAAAACCACTAGGTAGAGAATAAACAAGGAAAAGCACAGAATGGGAGAAAATTATTCATGATATTTGATACACAGTATATTTCTGACATACAATTTTCCTCCAGAATATATAATAAACTTTGTAAGTAAAGAAAGAAAAATCCAAGAAAAAAGTAATTGGAAAGAAACTAGCAAAAATCAGTAGGCACTTGGCAAAAGTGGTCTATTTTGCCTAACCAAATACACAAAAAGGAAAAGAACATTTGCTCTATATCATCAGACATCATGGATATGCAGATTGGAATCACAGTGAGTCACCACTAGAAACCTAGAGGAATAGAGAAATTAAAAAAGCTAAAAATTCCCAGTCTGGTTGAAAATGGATGAACTTAAATACTGCCAATGAGAATAAATAATAGTAAAATCACTTTGGAGTTTTGACTGTGTTGAAACAGTTTTTCAGTATCAATAAAACAACACATACTTCTACTATGTGTGTATGTATGAGTGCGTGTGTATATATGTATTATGTGTATGTATATATATATACATATATTAATTTAAAAATTAAAAAAGTATATATATGCAGAGAATTAAAAAAATAAAAACAAAAAATGAACCAAAGAAAAAAACTTAAATATTCACAATTGAAAAACTAGAACTAACCAAAAATTCATGAGCAGTATAAGGATAAATTAATTGTAGTATATTAAAATAATAAAATACTCTACAGTAATTAAAAAAATATTGCTATATGCATTCAGATAGATGAATTTCACAGACAAAGAAATGAACAAGGGAAGCCACGTACAAAAGAATATCTAATTGAATTTATGTGAAACACAAGAAAAAAGAACTCTACTATACAAATAATCTATGCTGATTGAAGATAGAAAAGTAGTTAATTATGGGTGGTGAATATCCTCTGTAAAGTACAACAATGAAATCTTCTTGTATCCTGGAAGCATTCAACATTCTATATCTTTATCCAGTTGTCTTTATTCTACATTAAACTAATTAAATAATTGGAATTAATTAAAATAGTTAATTTCTTTTTAACTAATTTAATTAGATGAAATTCATTATGTGATCAAACACTAGAAATAGCACTTCTGTTTATAGTTATAATTAATAACTAAACTTTTATTTTTGATAAGCCACAGGTAACCTTGGATGGATGATTAACAGACATTATTATAATTATTACTGCAAAATAGTAGAAAAAACATTTTTGAACTCTTAGGTAGGATTAGGAGCAGAAGTTTAAAAAATTATTCATCTTCCAAAACAGTTGCTTCACATACCTTTGTTATAATTATTAAAATTCAACTTGTCCATAGTTAATATTTCTGAGATTTCAAACAAGGAAATCCCAGTAATTTGAATTTAATTAAATGAATACTATTGAGTGCTCAAATTTTGTTTAACTGCAGAACACTTGATTACTTTTCTGTACTTTGCTGCTCTTGCCTTTCTATCAGTCATAAAATGTTTCCCAAACCCTCCTGCCCATTAATACATGAAAAGCTTTATGGTAATTAATTTTTTTTTGACAGTCTAGCTCAATGATGCATTTCCAATATATTAATTACTGTCATGATGAGGTTTGCAATGAAGGTTGAATACAGTTATTCTCCATTGGCTAAACCAAATCAACTGAGAAATAAATGATAAAGCTAACCCTGTTACTGTTTATATAAATAAATAAATAAATAAATAAATATATATATATCTTAGTAAACCTAAGAAATTTTGATATTATCTAGTTATATTCTAGATATCAGCAATTTGTTATAAATGTTGAAAATATATTCCAATACATTTTTCTTTTTTTTAAATTTATCTTTTTATATTTCTGTGGTATACAAGAAGCTACATAATATAATCACATTATTTTTTTGGGTTTTGGCTTTTTTCCTTGCATAAAAATTAGTTTCTTCTCTACATTTATATAAAAATTTATTCCTGTTGTAATTTTGTAACTTAATTACATTTAAATATTTGACATGGATGGAGCTAGAAATTATAATGCTAAGTAGATAGAATAAGTCAGGCAGAGGAAGAAAAATACCATATGATTTCACTCATCTGTGGAATTTAAGACACAAAACAAACAAACAAAGGAACAAAAAGAAAGAGAGTGAGAGAGAGAATGAGAAAAAAAGACAAACCAAGAAACAGACTCTTAATTATAGAGAACAAACTGATGGCTACCAGAAGGGAGGAAGGTGGAGGACTGTTAAAAGGGTGATGGGATTAAGGAATGTACCTGTGATGAGCACCAGATGATGTATGAAATTGTTGAATCACTATATTGTACACATGAAAATAATATATAACATTGTATGTTAACTACTGGAATTAAATTAAAAACTTTAAAAATAAATATGTGATACAGATGGAATGTATTTTAAAGTAAGGGATGAGGCTAGATATTGATTTTTTCTTATTTGAACTAAAGACACTGGGTAATCTATACCTTTGTTGGTTTGAAATTATATTTTATTATGTACTAAATTCCCATGTACTCCTGAGCCTGGTTTGATTATTTTTTACTTTTATTTGTCATTTTATTTTTGCAAATGTATAGCATGCTGGAAATTATGTGTAAATATCTGGTAAAAAAAAAATGTCTCTCTGTCAGATTGAAGTACTTGTCCAATCTCATCTTACTTTTTCAATGCCTAGATGAATTGTGGTCATATTTTCCTCAACTTTTAAAGATCCCATAATAGTGTTAATTAATGTCTTTTTGAATTGAAACGTTAATTTAGATAAATGAAATCTTTACAACATTGAGTTTTTCAAGCCTAAGCAATATTGCTTTCCCTCTATTTAAGTATTTTTAAATTCTGAAGTAAGATTTTATAATTGTTTGAGCACAAGTGCTGAACATTTAGTTATTTTATATTTATTCCTAGGTTATTCTTTTTTTATTGTCTTCCAAATCTTGTTTTTGGCACATTAGATTTTTCTCTTAAGATCTATAATTAGAAAGCTTTGAAAATGGAATTAAATTTAGTGTGTATTTGAGGGTAAAATCATTGAATCTTGAAGGTTGATCGTAACTTTCTTTTTTTACATTTTTCCACTGATGCTGATATTAACAACTTCTTTCGACCTCAGCACTTAGAGTCTCTTAAGTCCCCGAAACGCTTTCCAAATGGATTTATGACTTTAAATGATTAAATAGTGGGCTTATGGATGCTAGTCCTGTAATAACTATTTAAATGAGACTGAATAACACCAAGTTTACGACCTATTTGTAGCCAAATCCTTCATTGTTTCTGCCATCGTCACTGGTGTGTGTGTATGCATGTGTGTGTGTGTGTGTGTTTATTTTCTGTTTTTTGTTTTTTGTTTTTTACTTCTGAGATATTTCTAGGCAGTTTTGAGGAGGAAGCAGATAATCTATGAGCTAGCATCACTGAAGGGAAATTGTGTTAAAAAATAGCATTTGTCCTTACAAAATTATTCCTATGTTCATACACAAGTTGAAAGTTACTTCATAAGCTTTAATGATACTTGCAGAAATTTTATTAAATTGATTAATCTGTTGAAATCAAGAGGCTGAAACTTACTGATATTGACTAAGACTAATGTTGGATCCCAAACCAGCATACAGACATAAAATAGTTTCTAATTTTTCATTTGCAATATGCAGACTTGCAATAGCCAGACTGATTGCTGGGTGGAAGGCTGAATAATGCTGCTCCTTCCCCATCCCAGCATCCACAAATATGTCCATATCCTAATCCACCGTCATGTGAATGTCACCCTATATGGCAAAAGGGACTTTTATGTGTGATTATAGTTCTTTAGATGGCTTATCTAGAATTATTCTGGATTATCAGACCAATAAGATGACCAATATGATCATGACAAACTTTGAGGATTCTGAAAGGGAGCTAAGTGGGGGGATAGGTTAAATGGGTGATGGGTATTAAGAAGGATACTTCTGGTGAGCACTGGATGTTGTATGTAATTGATGAATCACATATTTCTACTACTGAAACTAATACTGTGCTATAGGTTAACTGGAATTTAAATAAAAACTTAAAAAAAAGAAAAAATACAAAATAACCACAGCAGAAATTAATAAAAATGGTTAAATACTAACTTTAAAGTTAAAAAAAATCACAACAATTCTTATAAGAGGCATACAAGAAGAGTCAGTCCAAAAGGAAGCTGATGTGATAATGAAAACAAGAAATTAGAGTTAGACACTTTTGACATGAAGGGACCACAAATCAAGGGATGCATGTGGCCCGCAGAAAGTGGAAAAGCCAAAGAAACATGAAATTAATCTCTCTTATTATTTTAACATCATAATATTATAAAAATCTATTTATGTTTTTGAATCACCCACAATTAAACAAAACCCTTAATATTTGAACATATTACATTTAAACATATTAATATTTGAACATATAACATATTAGTGTAGAAAGTTACCATGCAAATATTAGATGCCAATAAATGTTCTTGAATGAACAGATTAATTTTTTTAACATTTATTTATTTTTTGAGACAGAGAGAGACAGAACACAAGCAGGGGAGGAGCAGAGAAAGAGGGAGACACAGAATCTGAAGCAGGTTCCAGGCTCTGAGCTGTCAGCAGAGCCCGACGCAGGGGTTGAACTCACGAACTGCGAGATCATGACCTGAGCCAAAGTTGGGCACTTAACCGACTGAGCCATCCAGGAGCCCCTTGAATGAACAGATTAATGTCCAAAAAACCAAATTTTGTAATAGAATTTAAGAGTTATTATACTGATGACTAAATATTATTTCTTGGAATGCATAAAAGGAACTACTAGAAGAAACAAAACTAAAAACCACTAGAAAACATAAATATCTAAAAAAGACAACTATCATAAAATAGAAAAAACAAAGAAATTCTAAGAAATAAGAAAAAAAATAAAATAGTAGGCAAAACAAATATATCGGTGTCGCATTTTAGGTCAATTATTTACACACTACTAAATACTGGTTAACAAAGTATACATAAAGATTAATTGGGAAACAGAAACCATACTAACAAACCAAAAACATATCCCCAAATTTTGGGTGGAAATGTTGATGTCGAAAAAATTAAAGACTAAGGCAAGTAGATGTTGGCAAAATGTTTTGAGAAAGAAGGGGTGAAATGGTTGACACAGTGCAATTAAATCTGATTGTACTAAATTGTTTCATCTCCAGGTTTAACCTGGATATCCACAAGCAAAATAACAGAAAGACTGAAACCATCCTTGTACTTTACTAATGTACAGTAGAAAATTTTATATTGGATAATTCACCTAAGTCATATCATAGCTTCTTAGCTGATCTTCACTTTCCTATATTAGCAACACTGGTATGGATTTAAGCTTAATAATTACAATGTTGGGGTGCCTGGGTGGCTCAGTCTGTTAAGTGTCCAACTTTAGTTCAGGTCATGATCTCACAGTTCATGGGTTTGAGCACCACATCGGGCTCTGTGCTGACAGCTCAGAGCCCGGAGCTTGTTTCAGAGTCTATGTCTCCCTCTCTCTCTGTCCCTCTCCCACCACCGCTCTGCTCTTTCTCTCTCAAAACTAAACATTAAAAATAATAATAATAATTACAAGGTTAACACAAGCCTTGCAATTTGCATTATAGTCAAGAGAATAAAATGGGTTTACAGTAAAAGAATGTGTTTTCTTGAGTACCAAAATGATGTTAAAATTACTTTCTGTAAGGTTTGTAAATTTCTACTTTATGTTTGGATATATGTTTAACATTTTCCCAATTACCACTGAAGAAACAAAACTATAACAATTTATGTATGCATATATATATATATATGTATATTTACCCATAGACTCATATAGATATAATTATATGCTAGATTATTAAAATATGACAGCCTCTTAAAGATATTTTTGATAAACAATTGACTAATGCATACCAAATTGTCACAATTATTGAAAAAATAGAGTAATATTGTTTCTACCTTTTAATACATCTAAATAGGCAACTTTGCTTTTCTTCTTCAATGTTTAGTTTTCACTTTTGTACCTACTAAAAATAAAACAAACTCACAGATTGAAGGAAAAACCCAAGTACCTTTGTACTTCATTGTTTTTCTAGACAAAAGATGATTTAGCAGTGTAGCAGCCTCAACAAGATATTTATTCAAGTTGTCTGAATCCCACTTACTGTATATTTATGTGGGACTTATGCATACACTCATACTACCACACATTGCATGTAGGCTAGTGGGATTTACACCTGAAGGTTTCTAACTTTCATATGCTACTTACTCCACATCAGTGATTTTTTCTTTCCTATTACAAGTGTTCCTCAGAGATACTGTTCATGAGCACCTCACTGCTTCAAAATTACTGGGGAAGGAATCTTAAACCAACTTTACTCTGGAAGAAGCCTAGTTTTCCTTCACACAGTGCCTAAGTGCAAATCAAGAAAGCATTTTTTAAGCCTGTACTTTTTGAAAGAGAAGAAAAGAATTTATTTTCTTTTTACTCTTTTGTATAAAAGATTTGATAAATTCTGTTAACCAAAATCTCCAGAGAGCAAACTTTCCAAAGTGTAAAAATTTTAATGCAGATCTCCTTGACTGCCTTTCAAATTTTACATACTAAACACAAGAACTGGTTCCTCATTGCCCAACAGTTATTCCTAAATTGAATAACAATAAACCCCTGTGGAACCAACTCACTAACGAAATATATATATATATATATATATATATATATATATATATATATTTATATGCAATTTTAAATTTTATGTCATGGTTCTTTTAGACTTATAGACTTCTTTAAAGAATAGAAATGTTAATAAATTTTCCCTGGATTTACATTGGTTTGGGAATTATGGATTAGGGGACCTCCAACAACTAAAACAGCTACATAGTTTCTTGAAAATTTTAGCATTTTCCTTAGTTTGTGAAACAGCAATAGTATTTGTAAGAATTTTTCCTAAAGAGAATTATAATCTAATCTCAAAATCCCTTACTGATAACACAGTCTCACTGTTCAATCCTTTACTAGTAACATAGTTTCTATGAGCTGAAAAAAGAGTAAATGCTGTTTTACATCACAACATATAATATTCACTAAGTATAATTAATTATAAATTCATTATTTATAATTTATTATTTATAAATACATTGTTACTTTGTACAGCAATTGTTGCTTGGTGGTGACAAAATCTTTGTATATATAACTCAAATAAAAATGTATATATTAATTAATGGCATAACTGTTAGGTACAAGCTAGTTGTAAGCAGTGGAAGGAATGCCTGAGGGCAGAGTCCCACGTCCTTGAGGGGGGATGGTAGAGACATGAACTGGAGGCAAGGATGGTGATAAATAAGCTACATATCCACAGCCAGGTGGGTGGGGGGCTCAGCACCCTGACATTGGGGCTGATAGACCAGGGGCCACAGATGGAGACCAAGGGTTCTCCTCTTCCACCTGTGCCCCAGGGTAACCCCTAGACTTATTATAATGCATTTGGACTGAGGGAACAGCCCCACTCAATGGCGATGGGCAGCCATGCCAGTGGAAACCTTGTAGGATCAAAAACTCCCCCTGCCAACCTGTGGAAGAAGTTCATCATATGACAGGAAGTTGCCTCTATTACAGACCATCCCACCTCACAGCTCTTCCCAGCCCGAAGAGACACAGCAAATATCCAATCCCAAAGCAACTGTAGGGCCTATTCGACCTCAGGGAACCTGCCCGCTGCTCTCCCACCTTGAGAGTGTACTTTTGTTTTAATAAACTGCTTCGTGTTTGCTACTTTCCTTCTGGTGGTTCAGTCCAGTGCGATCCCCAGTAAATCTTGTCGTGGAATCCAAGGACTGAGACCTGTATTCACACAACTCAGACTCTCCTACCATAAAATATACTATATTGTTACAAACATAACTATGTGAAAGAAAAAACCCTAGAAATGGCAATCATTCTAAATTAAGGTATTTGACACTGATATTTAGATCTATCTAGGTACCAAAACATGTACACTTGATTACTTGTGGTTTTGATTTTTGGCTCCATATATAACTAAAAGCAAAAAAAAATTTATTGTCTTAATGAACAACAATTAAATATCTACCCTTAGATGAGTTGGTCATAATTTTTTGAAATTGACAAAATTATTATATCTTATTGGTAACTGTATTGTGAAGGATAATTTCAACAGGACTAAAATTAGCCTGACTTATTCTAATGAAATAAGAAATGAACCTGCATGACACCGACTCTTGGTCAAGGCATAAATCGTACTGAGTGATAGTGTTTCTTTGTAACCATAATTCTGAAGACATCAGAGGAGGTTTGTCCCAACTTGATAGCATTGTTTATTGATTACAGTGAAAATAACAATTTGCATCTGAACTGAGTGAGACTACCTTTCCCCTTCTAGTTTGTTACTGAGATGATTGCAGAGCAAAAATACACTTCTCTAGCCAGCAAAATACAGAGATGCTTGACATGATCTCCTTTTTGGTGTTCCTGGTTCCCAGGTGTTCCATGAGAATAAGTAGATTCTGATCCTTAAGAGAAAGCGCATGGATCCAAGGATATAAAAGAGAGAGGTCAATAAGAGGCATCCTTGAGATCATAAGACTTCTTGCCCTGTGATTTGGCTGTGATGCATATCCTTATTTTAATGTACTTATTATATCAAATCCTTTTCTTGTAATAAGCTGAACATTCTTAACTGCCACAGTTAGTGCAGTAACATTTAAACAGTAAACATTTCCTCATTAAAATCATTTAATAGCAATAACCAGCATAAGTTGAAATGACAATATATTGAGATCCAAATACTATTTTTTTAAAACTCAAGAGTCAGTTGTTTTGGAAAATTTGTCCTATAACTTTGAGTTCAGAGGCAATAATGGCTCCAATAAAAATCACAATAAATCACAAGTTATAAGTAAAATATGACATAGATTGAATAAAGGAATCAATTGACAAATTTAATTTTATTTTTAAATGGGAAAATTTGTGTCAAAAATTATGTCAGTGAAGAATTAATAAATTGCCTTAATAGAGTTTCATCTATAAAGGACTTCTTCAACAAAAGTATATCAATATTGTTAAAATTTCAATGAGATTTGTCATATCCATAGCATGGATGTGACATCTTTTGTCAAGATAGTGAAATCAATTCGTGTATCATTTCAGAATATTAAAATAAATAATGGGGGCACCTGGGTGGCTTAGTCAGTTAAACGTCCGACTTCGGCTCAGGTCATGATCTCACAGTTCGTCGGTTCGAGCCCCGCATCGGGCTCTGTGCTGACAGCTCAGAGCCTGGAGTCTGTTTCAGATTCTGTGTCTCCCTCTCTCTCTGCCCCTTCCCCTGCTCATGCTCTGTCTCTCTCTGTCTCAAAAATGAATAAACATTAAAAAAATTTTTTAAAATAAATAAATAATGTCACAGCTAGAAAAGTTTTCCATTTGGCAGAAGAACAGATTTCTTTTTTTTTTTTCCCAAATAATCTTGACTTCTTTTTAATGGATAGCTTTCTTTTGGCCCAAGCCTTTCTGTGGTAGGAGAGTGGTATTCTTGTAACAAACTTCTCTCTCTCTTACTATTTTTACAGTAAGAACCAGTTTAGAAACAGAGAAAACATTCTGTTTCTAAAATTATCCAATGTTTAATTAAATATAAAATAAAAATAATGGTATTTGAAAAAAATATTTTAACTTGTGCAAAATATTTGCCACTATTTACTTATTACTGGGGAAGGCTAATTTTTCTAATTATCTGATCTTTTTCTTTCTTTCTATCTATCTCTTTGTTTTTATTACATGTTATGGTTCCTTGTATTCTATGTTCTTTAACATGGCATAGTGATGAGATTGGTGTTATCCTGTGAAGTTCTTGCATGAAACATACCTAATTTCTTTCAAGTACTAAATCAAAGAAGAAAACATTGGGAGGATTTTATACTCTATGGAACAATACTAATGTCCATCAAAACATCTAGACTTTCAGTTATATTCATTAAAATTATTTTATTTCATTATTCTTTGTTTTTATTACTATTCTAACCCACATTTGCCATCGAATGCAGTACTTACTAGCTACTGAGAACTTGAAATATGGCTAGTTCAAATTGAAATGTTTTATAAGTACAAAATGCATATCAGGTCTTAAAGACTGTTAAAAAAAGTAAAATATATTGATGATGTCTTATAAATTAATTGCTAAATGACAACATTTTGGATATAGAAGGCAAAATAAAATATATTATTAAAATTACTTTAGCCTACATCTTTTTACTTTTTTTTTAAAGTGACAACTAGAAAATTTAAGTAACATATGTTGATTGCATTGAATCGTTACTAAACAGTGCTGCTATAAACAATTTGACTTTGCCTGAAAACAAGTTTATTCTTGAGAGAGAAAATGTTGCCATTATATTTGCATTAAATCTCCATACTTCCCACATATTTGTTTGAATGAGAGGATAATCAAAGTGCTTTTGTCTCATAAAGAATAAAATGTTTATTTGCATTATTGTTTCTAACTTTTATAATGAAAAGCTTACTTTTTTGAAGAGTGAATAAAAAAGTATTGGATCCTAATCTAGACATACAGAGGAAACCACTATGCAATTAGGATTATAAAAGTATCGTCTGTGTGAATATTGAGATGTATTCCTGACGAAGAATATCTTGTTCTCATATTTTTAGCAAAGCAAGACATCAATCAAGAGAATGGCTCAAACATTCACTTGTTGAATGAATACTAATTGCAAAGGGAATTGTATAAAAAATACTTGAGCATGTTGTAGGCATTCAGTGACCTCTTTCAGATCTCTAAAGTAAAGGCAAGGTATTTGATATAATAAAATATTGTTAGGAGTAAATTATCAGCATCAAAAACATAGTAGAAAACAAGTGAAAAATAAGTTTAGCAAAGAATATCCTCTTAACAAAACTGAAAACTCACATGCACATGCTTGGATACTTGTATTATTTATTTTTCCTGTGTTGATATCCATAAGATGGGAAAATCTAATTTCTGAGTCTATTAAAATGAATTTAATTTATCATATGTATTAATATGTATTAGTTTCCTACTGATGCTGTAATAAAGTATCGCAAACTTAGTGACTTAAAACTAATGACATAACAAAACAAGGTGCTGGAAGGCTGTAGGGAGAGAATCCATTTCCTAGGTTTTCTAGATTCTAAAGGCTATTTCTATTTTATTTGCACATTTCTCTTACTAACACTGATTCTCCTGCTTCATTTTTATAAAGAAACTTGGGATTATACCAGCCTCAAGAATAATTCTAAATAATGTCCTCATCTCTGGATCATTAATCTAATCCCTGTGCCATGTAAATAAACATAGTCACAGGTTTATTCTGCCTAGCATACTATCTTATCACTAGAACATCATGGAATATTTTAGAAACTGTGACTGTAAAATGATGTTATCACTTTTAACTCACAAAAGAATGCTGTATCATATGACTTAATCAATTATGATAGCATTTTTGGTTAATGCTCAATTACCTTATATATCTAGAAAAACTAAATGCCAATAAAAACTACTTTAAATCAAAATGTGTGACACTTGTCTAATTTTGCTTTTGTTGCTTATTCTTTTGTAGTCATAGATAAGAAATCATTGCCAAGCCCAATGTCATGAAGGTTTTTCTTCTAAAAGTTTAATAGTTTCAAGTACATGGGGGAGGGGCAAAGAGAGAGGGAGACAGAGGATGCTAAGCAAGCTCAGGACTATCAGTAAGATCATGACCTGGGTCAAAGTGGATGCTTACCTGACTGAGCCACCCAGGAGCCCCATCAACAGAAGTAAAATTTGATAAGTAGGACTTCATCAAACTAAAAAATTCTTCACAGAAAAGAAAACAATCAACAGAGTGAAAAACAATCTAAAGAATAGGAGAAAAGTATTTGCACACCATATATCTGATAAGGGGTAATATCTAAAATATTTAAGGAAATACTTAATTCAGTGGCAAAAACAAAAAACTCAAATAATCCAACTAAAAATGGGAAAAGAGCTGAATAGACATTTTCCAAAAAAGACAAAAAAGTGACCAACAAGTGCATAAAAAGATGCTCAATAATCTGAACCATCAGGGAAATATAAAACAAAATCATAATGAGATATACCTTATACCTGTTAGAATGGCCATTATAAAACCAACAACAGCAACAACACCAAACAGTATTTGTTGGCAACACTGGAATTCTTGTGCACTGCTGGTGGTGTAAAATGGTGCAGTTGCTATGGGAAACAATATGGAGGCACCTTAAAAATTTTAAATAGAATTACCATATGATATAGCAACTCTGTTTCTAGTTATTATATCCAAAATAATTAATATCAGTATCTCAAATCTATATATGTACCTCATGTTCTTTGCAGCATTACACATAATACCAAGATATGCAAACAACCTAAATATCCATCCATGGAAGAATCAAGAAAAAAAAGTGATGTTTACACACACACACACACACACACACACACACACACACACAATGAAAGTGGTGGATGAACTGAACTCTAGCCAAGTGATATTGTGGTAAGTGAAATATACCCATCGCAGAAAACAAATCCTGTATTATTCCACTTATACAAAGTATTCAGAACAATCAAACTCATTGAAACAGAGAGTAGAATGGTTTTCATCAGGATCTGAGGGAGGAAGATATGAAGATTTACTCTGTAGTGGGTAAAAAGATTCAGTTATGCAGGACAAATGAGTTCTAGGGATCTGCTGTAAAACACTGTGCCTATTTTTAAATATACCATATTGTACACAGATGTCATGTTAAGTATTTACTACAATAAAAATAATAAAAATAAAGTGTGGCAAACTTGTTTCATTGATTTTTGTAAATGCATTCAAGTAGTTCTATTTTTGCATCCTTTATTAGTGTTTTTGGTTCATTTATAACTCTTATGGTACACACACACACACACACACAATCTTATTTATATAATGTTTTGAATGTTTCAGAAGATGAGACTACTTTGTTATTTTTCCTAGTCAATGACACTCTTTATCAGTCTAAAGAGAAATGAGGAATATAGCAAAAAAAAAATTAAAAATGTTTTTATTTTGTTTGTTCCAAGGAGGATGTGATCAACCAAACCCACCCCCAAATTTGGTTGAGATATCAAGAATGATAATGTCACAAACTCATCAACCTGGTATGGAAAGCCTAATTTCTCACATAATAAAGCTTCCTGAGGAGTGCAGAACAGGATCCCAAGCTAGTTTAAAAAGGACTGAGAGAGTATGAAGTGGAGTAGGAGCTTGGGTTTTATTGTGTTTAAGATTGAAGCAAGGGTAAAGATTCCTTATTTAAAAAAAATTAATGTTTATTTAGTTTTGAGACAGAGAGAGAGACAGAGTGTGAACAGGTTAAGGGGCAGAGAGAGAGCGAGACACAGAATAGAAAGCAGGCTCTAGGCTCTGAGCTGTCAGCACAGAGCCCAACGTGGGGCTCGAACTCATGAACTGCAAGATCATGACCTGAGCTGAAGTCGGATGCCCAAACGACTGAGCCACCCAGGTGCCCCGGGTGAAGATTCCTTTGGATGACCTGGGGTTTGCATGGTTTGAACATCGTGTCTTCACCAAGGATGGGAGCTCATGGGTCTTCTTATCATCTTGCCTTGATATGGAGCAAGAGAGGCTAGGAAAGGTGGTGCTTGGAAATATGTCTGCAGTTGTGGTGAGTAGAACTGAGTCCTCCAAAATAACATGTTAAAGTCATAAAGCATGGTCCCTGTAAAGATGACCTTATTTGGAAATAAGGTCCTTGCAGATGTAGTCAAGTTAAGTGGAAATCATTAGGGTGGGCCCTAATCCAATGACTGGAGTCCTATAAGAAGAGGGGAATTTGGACATAGACTACAGACACACACAGGGAGAGTGCTGTGTTAAGATAGAAGCAGATGTTGGAGTTATGCTGTCACAAACCAGGGAGTATGCCAAGGATTGCTTGCAAATATCAGAAGCTAGGAGAGAGGCGCATGGCAGATTCAGAAGGAATCAACCCTGCTGACACCTTAACCTAACTTGCTTCAAGTCGCTAATTGTTCTGGCAGAGATGTGGCCTCCCACAGCATCATAGTCTAATGCAAAGGGCTGAGGACAAAGAGAAGCCATTTCCTTCTGCAAAGGGAATATGCCATATGACCTAATTTTGTTTTTATCCCAAAGACATAATTTACTTTAGTAATTACTCTAGTGAAGAGTCTTCTGTGGCCATCCTGAGCATGCAAGATACTGCATTCATAACAAGCATCATAACTGGCATCAGGATGCAGAGAGTGACAAGCTCAAGATGAGTCCAGCAGTTCCTCTGATGGGACCAAGAAGGGCAGTTTTATAAAACAGAAGATCATGGGCATTTTATGGGTTTTGTGGGTAGTACAGAGACTTCAGGAAGAATGAAAGAAGATTGCAAAAGCTTCTAAAGTTAAAGAATCTCTGTTGGGTCCTAATAGATGTGTCTGTTTGTATTACAATTTGGATAGATTCTACAGCCTTTTGTTGGTTGGTGGAAGGAAATTCACAATGGGCTGATTTATAACAGCATAAATTAGGTAAAATTTGTAAATGAGGAATATGTTACATCCAGCAAAAGTCCCAAAAGCTGTTGGACTTGTTTTAACATCATGCATGTGAGAACGGTCAAAAGTTGTTTCTTAATTAAGAGAAAGCAATCCTTGATTGATTCTATATTGCCCAGAAGTTAATTGAGGTGGCAGGGTCTTATACTATGTGTTGGGCAATCTCTTTGTGTATGTGTGTGTGTGTGTGTGTGTGTGTAAGGTCATTTGTGAATGATTGGATGTCTTGGATGAGTGTGTCAACTGACTCTTTTCTAAGGAGGATGACACCAATATAATATCATATTTGTGTCCCTAGAGAATGTTGAATGTATTTAGAGTGTTGCTTGTAAAGCATGTATACAATGAAGGAAGTGTTGAGAGTGGGTAGTGGGGTAACAGTATAATGTGTCTCTTTGAAAGTGAAGGCAACCTGTTAACGAGAGGCTGCGGAAATAGGCACTCAATAGAACATATTAGAAAGATCCATAATAGCAAACTATTTTCTAGTCAATGCATGGAATCAGTCATTTCAATAATATTGAGTATAGGGATCTCAGTAAGGGTGCTATGAATTAAGGTTGTAGTAATCCATTGTTAGGAACCATTCTTTTTTTTTTTGTTTTGTTTTTTAATCAGGACTGAACAATGACCAACTTGGGTCTTTAAGGGAAAGACAAAGAGGGACAATGGCCCCCTTTCTTTACTAAGTGCCTATGATGGTTTTAATTCTGATAGGCCTTGTTTTATTCTATATTGTATTGCATTGGTTTTTTTTACTAGATGAGAAGGAGTTCCATGTGATCCCATTTTCTAAGCCAGTTCTAAGTGCCAAAGACTTAATTTTATTTAAATTTATTGTTCATTGGACCTGAACTCCCATGTCTACTAGAGGATATTTTAGGGCAACAATGTTAGAACCATGTGGAATTTAGGCAAGATGACGTTATCAATGATTAAAGAATACCTGCTGTCTTCTATTTTCTGCAGAGTAACTCCTCTAAGGGTATAAGGGTACCTTGTTTAAATTTAGAGGGATCTCCAGGTATATCTGAAACATAAGACCCAGTATTTATTCAGGCCACAAAGCTTTGTTAATTGTCACATCTTACTAGGTGTTAAACATAATTAGGAACTATATTGTAAATGCTCAATGCTCAATAGTCTAAAACTACTGGTGGTCTAAAACTTTTTACTGTATATATCTATATCTATATATATAAATCTATCTATCTATATATATATTTTTAATTAGTAAAAGTTGTGTTTCTGCTTGGGTAAAACTGCAGATGTGTTGCATTTTTTGTTTCCTCATTTTGAATAAAAATTTCCTTACTATTTCTTTCCTTTCTCTCTCTCTCGCTCTCTCTCTCTCTCTCTCTCTCTCTCTCTAGTGGTTATAGGATATACGTTGGAGAGGAGAGCTTTCCTTTCTTCTTTCTCATATTTATAATTTTCTCCTTCCAGAGATTCCCAAATCATTGTCATCAGAGTTTGAGGTCTCTCTCATTGCAACTGTTAATTTATTGAGTATAAGGACTCTAAGTTTAAGTCAAGCTTGAATTAAGTCCTTTCCATGTTGATAATTGAGAAATTCTGTAAAAAACAGAGTTTCTGTCTGTTTTATACTTATACATGGTGATGGTGTATTCTGGTCATTTAATTGGTGTTGGGATAAGACATTTAGGGGACACTTTTTATGAGGGTCTGTTCTATGGGTCTGTGCTTCTCCATAGAACCCTAAGAATCAGGATCCTTTTTGACCGGAGTGGTCTAGGCAAAAGCAGCAAAACAGAGGCATTTAAGGCATGGGACCCAGTAAATCATGTGCTTTTCAGAGTATGAGCCTCAGCCTGTCCATAGTGATTACTGTTTCTTATGGGGAAACACCCTGCATATTACTCAAGGCATTGGTCTTCTCCCTGAGAATTCTGTGGAATGGAAACAAGAGGGGTACAAAGCCGGGTTGAGACACAGGAAAAATGGTCACAGGATAAGTCATTCCCTTAAGCATAAGGGATAGAGCTGATACAGGCCTCAGCTGGTATCCAGACACACAATTCAGTTCAACATACAAATAGGTCCAGGCCAAAACATTCACTTAGAACTATCTTAAAGAGAGCATTATCCCATACTTTTCTCTCTAAAAACTAATTATAGGGGTGCCTGGGTGGCTCAGTCAGTTAAGCGTCTGACATCAGCTCAGGTCATGGTCTTACAGTTCGTGGGTTTGAGCCCCCCATTGGGCTCTGGGCTGACAGCTCAGAACCTGGGGTCTGCTTCAGATTCTGTGTTTCCATCTCTCTCTGCCCCTCCTCCACTTGTGCTCTCTCTCTCTCTCTCAAAAATAAACATTATAAAAAATTTAGAAACCAATAACAAAAACTGTCAACATATGTGGTTAAAGCTGCAGCAGGGAGAGCTCAGAGCGCGTGCTCGTCAGCAGACGGCACCCCCAGTTAGCAAGCCAAAAGCAAAACAGACTCTGGTCAAGATAGAGACTATTATACCCAGCCTCTCTGTGCCGATGGTCTTCTTATTTCCCCGTGGAAACAAGATCAACAGCTCAGTAAAAATGGTTTGGATATCAAGACTGATGACCCCACACTCTCACCAAGAAGACATGGAAAAGTGTATTCCTTACATACTGAGAAAATAAAGCAGGATCCTGGGCTGGTCTGAAAATAGGATAGAGAACAAGGGTGAGCAAATGGCTGGGGGGTCATTGTGGTTAGGTGCCTGTTAAGGTTCCTGGACTTTCATGGTTTGAACTTCCTGCCAGCACCAAGGGGAGAAAGTTTTTCAGCTCTCTTACTGCCTTTCCCAGATGTGGAAAGGGAAAAGGAAGTGATGGGGCTTGAAAGCAGTTAACAGTAAAATATCAAAAATGGAGAGCCAGGCTCTTTATGATAATTTGCTACCAGTACTGATACATTTCTTAATGTATTTGCCTAAAAGTAAAGAGATACATGACATATACCATTTAAGAAGAAATGTTAAATATAAAACCAAAGTGCCACTTAATTATTAATTTAGTTTGCGTATTAAGGATCTCTTGGCAGCCTAGTCAATCTGGACTGTATCATGAATTGTGGACAAGGTACAACACATATACTCCTTCCCATCATACTCAATTGGAACACAACTTAAGCATGAGGGTGGTAATGTGAAAATAAGAGCAAAGAAAAAAAGAGAATAAGAAAATACTCAGAATCATTGGTCCTTAGCAGAGATCACCAAACTTGCTGCTCCAAAAACAGAGGCTGAATGAATTAACACGTAAAAACCTGCAAAGACTCACAGTGTAAAACCAAAGCAACCAACCAACCAACCAACCAACCAACACAAAATATGTAAAATTGAAAGAGCCAGACATAGATGTGTAACATTTCCTGGGCCTTATTTATTTTGCACAAAATAATACAAAATGTACCCTAAACCACACAAACCTAGACATCTTTGCAAAAAAACTCTTCATTCTAAGGTTACCACTATCCACAGCTGTGTGTGTAGCTTTTTAGCCCTCTTTCAAGATGTTACAATATATATTACTTACTTTTTAATGAAAATTATAATGCTATATATAGATCAGTTTTTTTTTTCTGTACAAATGATTTGTTAGTAGGTTTAACAACATGGCTTCTGTATCAATACACATAGATTTGTCTCACAAATTGCTTTTGTAATTAATTTTACTTTCTGTAAAGGCAGACTATCATTGGTGTTTCTAATTTTTCTTTAAAAAATTTTAATGTTTATTAAATGAGACAGAATTGTGAGCAGGGGAAGGGCAGAGATAGAGGGAGACACAGAATCAGAAGCAGGCTCCAGGCTGAGCTGTTAGGATAGAGCCTGATGTGGGACTCAAACCCAGGAACTGTGAGATCATGACCTGAGCCGAAGTTGGATGCTTAACTGACTGAGCCACCCAGGAGCCCCTCTGATTTGTTGATTGAGCATTTTATTTTTGAAATGATTGTAGATTTGTGTGCAGTTGTAAGAAATAATACAGAAATATTCTTACTACTTACATAGTTTTCCCCAAAGTTAACATCTCACAAAAGTGTCATACAGTATCACAACCAGCACATGGACATTGTTACAGACAATGCAGAGAACATTTCCATCACCACAGGATTCTTCAGGCTGCTCTTCTATAAAAGCCACATCCACATCTCACTTCCCTCCTGCAGCTACTCCCTCCTAAAGCCCTGGCAAACTGTAATCTCTTCTCCATTCTATCCTTTAGCCCAGGCAGACTGTGATCTCCTTCATTCTATAATTCTATCATTTCAAGAATGTTATAAATAAATGGAATAATATAATATGTAACAATTTAGAATTGTTACTTTTTAATTTATTTTTAATTTTTTTTTATAATGTGGGTGGACCTTTTCTACTCAGTTGACATCCTTAAACACAAGTAAAGTCTGCTGAAGAAGACAGAATTCTGTCTCCAGAATGGCTTAGGATTCGAGCTGCAACATTACTTCTTTCCTGGGCCTCCAGTCTGTGAACGGACCAGGCAAACTGACAGGCCCCCAATCAAATGAGACAATTCCTTAAAATAATGCACTCTCTCTCTCTCTCTCTCTCTCTCTCTCTCTCTATATATATATATATATATATATACACACACACACACACACATATATATATTATTATATATACATATATGTGTATATATACACATACATATGTATATATTATATATATATTATTGTTTCTGTTTTTCTGGAGAACCCTAAATAATATAATCCTCTTCAGTGAAATATCTGTTCACGTATTCTGTCCATTTCCTAATTGTTCAACTGTTGCATTTTGAGTTTTTTTCATAAACAATTTCTTTGTAGAATTGCAGTCTGCAAATATTTTCCTCCATATGTAGTTTTTATTTTTGTTCTTTTTAACAGGATATTTTGTTAGGGAGAAGTTTTATATTTTGATGAAGTCCAATACACCATACTTGCCAAAACTACCGTGCATATGAAGATTAAATAAAGCCTTAGTAGATAAATAAAATATAAGTAAATTTGCAGCAATCAGAGCTGGACTGCCATTAGCAGTAAATAGGTTATTTAAAATAAAGAGAAATGGCACCAAATAGAGGGTTAGGTATGGAAAAAATAAAGGACATATAAAATGCCATTTTTTGTGTAGTTTGTAATGTATATAGGTGCAATATACAAGGTAACAGTAGTACAAAGGATGAGGGTAATTAAAGAACCTGTAGCAAGGTTCTTGTATTTTATGTAATAGGTAAATAGTGACTGTGACAGATTAAGGATGCGTTTTTTTAATCCCTAGAGAAATCACTAAAATGTAAAAAGGTTTAACTAAAAAGACAATAAAGGTAATAAACTAGAAGGATTTTTTAAATCTCTGGTGGCTTAGTTGGTTAAGCGTCCAACTCTTGATGTCTGCTCAGGTCATGATCTCTGTCCAGTTCATGAGTTCAAGCCCCACATCAGGCTCCGTGCTAACAGCACAGAGCCTGCTTGGGGTTCTCTCTTTCTCTCCCTATCTCCCTACCCCTCTCTGGCTCTCTCTCTCTCTCTCTCCCCCTCAAAATAAATAAATAAACAAAAAAAAAAAACTCAGTAGATTAACCCCTCTGAAAAGGAATAGTATTCACTGACACTGCAGTGGGACCAGTCTCCTTACCATCTGGTCATGGTCAAAGACCTGTCTATCCTCTAGGCTCCTCTGACTCTACTCCATTGGGAAGAAGGATGCCTCAACGCTGGCAGGTTGGGATGGAAGTCCAGGCTTCCAACATGGTCTCTGTTGACATTCAGGGAGAGATGTTTGGGGAACTGACCGTCACCTGGTAGAGATGAGGTGTATGCTTCCTTCCTTAGAGGCTCTCAAACAAGGGGGTTGGTACGCCTTCTTCTAGTCTGCCAAGGGTGAACTTGGCAATTACTGGTGGTATTTGGCTCTAATAGAGGTAATTTCCCTAATGTTCTGTCTTCCTATTCTTTTGTCTCAAGAGATCAGGCTTATTGGGGCTTATTTTGTTGTGCCTCAGGGCATTTCTGGGCTACAGACTTCACCAGAATCCAGCATGAAATGTAGGTGGCAAAAAGAAAACCCAGGAAACTTGATTTTGGGGTCCTGAAGTCCCTAGCCAGTCTGACTTCTCTCTACTTTTCATTGTCTTTTTACTTTTCATATATAATAGTCAGAAGTTTTAGTTATATGTATCAGGAGAAATAGGGTAAAGTATATCTACTACATCTTCTTGGAAGCAGAATTTTAATTATTTTCCTAATATAAAATATTTCAAAAATTCAGATGTGTATTAATAATAAGAAGAATCAGATCCAAAAATCCATCAATCGTCTTTATAACTGTTAGCATTAAGCCATATTTACTTCAAATCCATGTTACATTTTGCTTTAAAAAATAAGATATTAAAGATACAGTCAAATTTTATTATGTATCCATCTGTAAAATAATTTCTGTCCTCAACTCCCAGTGATAATATCATTAATATTTATCACTTTCATAAATAGCTAATATGGGTTTCCATATATTTACATATGTATATATGTATTATTATACCTTATCATTTTGAAATATCTTAACCATTTGGAATGATATCATGTTGCATATACCAGAAGATAAATAAATTCTATGGATGAATTATATATTCAAGAAATGTATTCATGTTGATGAATGTTTATATAGTTGTTTAAAATTACAATTTTTGATTTGCTAAATATCTGCTTTTATATTTCTGAAATTGTGTGTAAATGCTTTTGTTCCCCTCTTTCTCTCTGCTTTATATTTTTATTTTATTGATTATTGATTTTATTTTAAAAAGCACAAGATTTGTGGATTCTTTCTATTATATACACTTTTCTTTTTATGCCATTATCATTTTATCTGCTTCTTTCTACTTTCTTTGAGTTTATTTGTTATAGTATTACAATGAGCTTCTAATTTTTCCTACTGTGCTACTGAAATCTTTCACATATTGCTAATGCATTTCTCTATATTTCTCACCTACCATGTGTTGCTTCAAGATCTGTATGAATTAGTCTATATTTTAGATTTTGACAAGTTGCATCTCAAATTCAGTATCTCAGAACCATACCTCTTCAGTCCCCCAATAATTTATATAGACCTTGGGTCTTCTAATTACTTCATACCAATCCCTGAAATAATACTTTCAAATATCTAAATTTATAATAATTCATGGATTTAGGAATCTATGTATATGAGGCAAGACATATTGTAGCCCTTTGGGATAGAACAATGAACAAAATGAACATGATCATTGCCCTTGCGATATATGGTCTACCATGGTAAGGAAATATTAAGTGAGAAAGTTCAATTCAAAGAGTAATATGAAAGGGAGAGTGCAAGATTCCAAGTAAATTTAAAGAAAAAACAAAAAAGCTATGAGATGAAGGCAAATCATTTCTGAGGAAATTACATTAATAAAAAAACCTAAACTATTGTCCAAGAAAAAGAGAAATCAGATAGGAGCCTTCTAGGCGAAACAACAAAATGAGAAAATTCCCAGTGAAGCATAAGACTTGGGATGTTCATACACAAAAAGCTAGAAATAGTTTTAATGGGATAAAAAGTATCCTGTATTTTAGTATTCACAGATCCTACTATAAGAGACAGTAGAGGGGATGAATGCATATAGTTATAGTTAGTTATATTTTTGAGGCCTTGTTTCTTCTTGAAAGTGATGCCAAGGTATTGTAAACTTCTCAAGAGGCCATTTTACAGCAAGCAACTCTTGTATTTACCTATAAAATCCCAGTGTCAGATATGTAATCTCTTGTACTGAACATCAGAGAAACTAGATGTGCTGTCAGACAATATCTGTGGTGGTGAGGATGAATGGATAAATGTCTCTTGGGCCTCTTTTTTTTGTCAGTTATTTTCAAGTTTTTCTTAGCTATATCTGACAGTGTTGTAAGTTCATTCATCTTGTTAAAGCTTTTGTAGAAACTAACTTCTTAAAACTACCATTCAACTTTGATAAGTAAAAGAATACTTTTACTAATAATGCTTTATAGTAGCCCTTTATTTCAAAACATGATGCACTTTGTCAATTTTTAAATAGTAATGACTTTGTGGTTTTCGATTTATGATTAATTCATCATTTTCATTGACAGGCTATTGTATTTGGAGGTACACAGATGCCTGTGATATTCTGAGCTAGTGTAATTGATCAACATTCCTTAAAGGGAAAGAAAAAAATTCTTTTGATGAAATACAGCATTAAAAATTATAGCCACCATATGTGACTGGCCCCTTTTCATATTCTTTTTCCCAGTCTCCCCCTTATCCCTGGGTCACATGACAAAACACAGGGTCTCAGAAGGGATCCCACTGCTGCTATTCCCATGATAACTACATAAAAAAGATACAACCCATAGTTTTGCTCAAGTAGTCGTAGGTGAAATGTGCGTTTTCAATGTGGTGATCATGGCTACAACAGACTTTATAGAAGATGAATATTTTATGAAAATGCAGTAAAAATATATTTAAGAGAGAAATTTGGGGGAGGAGGTAAGATGGGAGGGAAGTAGGGGGGCCCTGGGCTTTCCTTGTCCCTCAAACACAGCTATATTGAGGTCAGATCACTTGGAACACCCAGAAAATTGATCTGTGGACTGGCAGAAGGATCTCCACTGTTGGAGGGAGACAGTGTGGCAGGTGCAAGGTTTACCACAGCAAACAAATCAACACACACCTAGTTAAAGTTCTGAACACTCCCACTGCAAGCAAGGAGAAGTCTACAGAGGACTGACCAGTGGGAAAGAGCAGCCCAAACACAAAAACAGAGTGCACACAGCATACACCGGAAGCACTTTCTGAAGTGCCAGGCCCTGGACAGTGTATGACCCCTTTTTAATATAGAAGTACTCTCCAAGGCAGAAAACATAATCAGCTTTTAAAATTCACAAAAGACAGAAACATAGCCAAAATGACAAGATGGAGGAATTCTCCTGAAATTAAAGGTCAAGAAGAAATCACAGCCAAGGACTTGTTCAAAACAGATATAAACAATATTTCTAAACAAGAAATTAGAACAGTCTAAGACTAATAGCTGGGTTTGTAAAAAGATAGAAGGCACCAGAGAAACCCTTGCTGGAGAGATCAAAAGCCTAAATACTAGTCAGGCTGAAATGAAAAAATGCTATAATTGAGATGTAATACCAACTAGATACAGTCACAATGAGGACTGAGGAAACAGAGGAGAGAATAGGTGATATAGAAGATAGAATTATGGAAAATGATGAAGCTAGAAAAAAGAAGGAAATGAAATTACTAGATCATGAGGAGCGAATTACAGAACTTAGTGATTCCATAAAACAAAACAATATCCATATCCTTGGAGTCCCACAAGAAGAAGAGGGAAAAAAAAAGGCAGAAGGTTTATTTGAACAAATTATAGCTGAAAAGTTCCCTAATCTGGGGAAAAATACAGGCACTTTTTTTTACATTTTTAATGTTTATACACTATATTATATAGTAATATATGTATATAATTTGTTAAAGACTGCAGTTGCTCAAAACTTTTCTTTCTTCAATCAGTATGTCTAGCTGTGCTCTCTTTCTTGAGATTTAAATCTGTGTACTCAATTTTCACCTGGACATTCATATTTTTTTCATGTTTTCTATATTCATTGGGAACACAACATACTCCTAATGAAATTTGTATCTCCATTTTATCTCTGAGATGTGTCTATCCTCTTGAATGGGTTAACTCTCCTGTACGTAAGATGCTATTTTGATTTAAATATATGCTATTAGAGCCAAGAACATTTATAATTGAATTCTTGGCTTAGGAACAAAAGCAAAAACTAGAAAACAAAGCTATGGAAGAAAATTCTCTTACTATACGTAGTATAAACAACCTGAAGGATACAATTTATTCTTTCTATATTGTAGTTGAATTATAATAAAATTGAGTATCACAATATTTACCCTAGCTTCAGCCAGATTCATTACTTTTTTGTTTATGTTACACAAGCATTCTGTGTATGCCTTGTATATTTAAAGCTGTATATATTTGTGCAATATGACAGAACCCAATTTACGTGTTTAGTTCCTCAGCTGTGTTTTTGCATTGTAATTACAAATAAGGTTTAATATTTAGCAGATTTGCTCAATAAATGTAAAGACAAAAAAATCCCTAATGCCACATTACTGTATAGTAATTAAATCTCTGAATGTTAGCATTTGTTCTGGAAATTTCTTACAGGAAGCATTAAAAATTTTTACAATTTACTGAACTGTTTGTTATATATGTCCTTATTTTGCAAAAGTTTCATATTGGCCACTGAAACATGTAAAATAATTATATAATCATTTGTGGAACAGTTTTACCTTGTATGTTTTACCTTGTATGTTTATATATTTTGTATACTCTTATGTGGGCATTGAATTTGAAGGTAAGAGTTAAATAATTTAACTGGAAGAAAAATTAAAGTTCTACTTATTTCTTTGATAAGGTTTGCCTATTTCAATTTTGAAAAAAATCAATTTTTGTTCTATGATAAAAGGCTTAGATTTTATTCCCTATGCCTTGTAAATACTCCTCACATTTCTATTTAGTGTTCAATGAAGTAACTGAGGTAACAGGAATCATTTGCTCATACTGAAGTTTTTTTTTCCCTACTTGGAACATCTTTGCACAAATCTCAAAGTACTTTTAGAGGAAATAAATTAATGTTTTCAAATCCTCTAATTTATGTATAAATTATCCTGTTTGTCAATTATCCATTATACAATAGCCTATTTCCATATTGCCGGGTCAATATTCTCCAGTTTCTGGGAACTTGGGTTCCATCCTAGCAAGACCTTGGGTTCCATCCTAGCAAGACCTGTTCTGCAACTTCTTGTGAACTTCTTATTCACATATTCTTACCCAATGCCTGCTTTGCCAATTAAGAATTTTTTAAGAAATAGAAATGTCTTTTATATCCTCATATCCTCAAAACAGGTTACAAATAATCACAGTGTTTCCATATAATGCATACAAATTGAATCTTCATTTTATTTGACATCTGCAAGATCAGCTTCTTTTGATTACTCCTTCCTTACCCGAGGGCTGGCACCAGATGCCTCTGGCGATCTTGCTAACTCTGAGACAGTCTTTATTGGTATTCCCTGTTCCTGACTCCAAACTAAGAACTGTTTTTATTCTAATTGCTAGTACCTATTACAAGTCATTATTATCCCACTTTTGAGTTACTGCAAATCTTTCATGACTATTCTCCTCATATTTCCCTTTCTGGAATCATATCCTCTGAGCAACTTTGTCTTGTAACTGTGTGTATACCTTAGCTTAGCACTTAAGACAGTCTTATAATTGCCAATTCACTTGTCTTTTATACATCCAGACAGAAAAATCATCAAAGGTGAGATTTATTCATCATTATGTTACAGGCTCACTGTAAAATGTACGAAATATACTATAAGAAAAAAGATGTTTTTTAATGAATATCTTCCTTCATCTATTTATGTTGCCATTTTGTCTTTTTCAATGCTTTCATTATATTTCTCAAGTATCATAATTACCAATTGCTTGTGCTTACTTATCAACTGCACAGTTTTAACATCGTGTGCCATGAATTGACATCTATCATCATACTTAACTTGTTCTCCTAGAAACTGCCAATGCTGTAATCTATTCTATTTATATATTTTATTGTTAATATGCAGAGGGCGGAATGGTCACACACCCAAAACCAAATTTAACAAACAATGAATTAGTGCACACATTAGGCCATATTTCCTTCTAGGCTCTTAGGTATAAGGAGATTAATAGCTATTAATTAATGTATTTATCAGTTCATTAAATGTATACTTATTGAAATCCTGCTGTGAGTCAAGAATTTACATAAGAGCTGAGGCAGAGAAGTGGGTAAAGTGGATCCTGAATCCCCACTGTAATTTGATTACAGGTAGAATATATAGATCTAGGTGAAATAATTGAAGAAAAATTCATCTTATAAAGAGGGAAAAACAGGATGTGTTGGGGGCATGACATAAGCAGACAAACTAATATAGAAGTTGGGAGAAAGTAGAAATTTGTGAAATTGAGGAAATTAGTGAAGAGTGAAGGCAATTATTTAAAGAATCAAAATTGAGAGCTTAGAAGCCTGAAAGAAAGAAAGACTGTGTAAGATACATTTACTGACTGATGGTAAAAAGGAGAAGCATAATTGGGAGGGGGGGCATTAGAACAAAGTATTTCATTTTGGACAGGTTTTGAAGCATTTTGAGGTGCTGGCAAAATACCTAAATGGTTAATTCTAAGAGATAGTTAACTACAAGGGCATGAGGCTCAGGAATTAGTTCTGAACTATAGAATAGATTTGTGAGATTTCAATATAAGATGACAATAGGCTACATGGCATTAAATGCATTGTCTGTGGAAGGTTTAAATTTCTTTTAACATTTTATTTTACTTTTTGAAAGACAGAGCCTGAGCAGGGTGGAAGGGCAGAGAGAGGGAGACACAGAATCCAAAGCTGGTGACTTGAACCCATGAATGTGAGTCATGACCTGAGCTGAAGTCAGACGCTCAATCTACTGAGTCACCCAGGCGCCCCAGTCTATGGAACGTTTAGAGAGTGAAAATTCGGAGGTCTTGGTTGCAGCATTGATGCTCTCTCAACATTAACCAGAAAGCAAAGGAAAAGAAACCAGTAAAGGAATGTGATATGCAGCCAGGGACAGATGGAAAGCCAGATTCTTTATGTACATTTCCTGATAAACCTCTTGGCCCATCCCAGACAACCACTAATGTACCTTTTTGTTTTCATAGAACTGCATTTCCTGGACATTTCATATAAAAAGAATAATACAATATACAGTCTCTTATGTCTGGCTTCTTTTACTGAGCATGCTGTTTTTGAGCTTCATTCACATCATAGCATATATCTGTAGTTACTTCCTTTTTACTGCTCAATACCATTGAATCCTATGGATACACCATGTTTGTCTATCCATTCACAAACTGAATGCCATGTAGGATGCTTCCAATTTTTTCTTATTATGAATAATGCTGCAAAGAATATTTATGTGTAAGTCTTTGTGTGGACATATTTGCCCAATCTCTTGGATAGATACCTAGGAGTTGAATTGTGAGGTCACATACGAAAAATTTATGTTTAGTATTTTAAAAAACTGCCAAAATGTTTTCCACATGGCTGCATCACTTTACATTACCACCAACAATACACAAGAGTTCTCCTTTCTTCACATCCTCATCAACATTTGTAACTATCTATCTTCTCATTCCTTTTTATATATTGCTGGAAAGAATTTTATAATAGTTTTGTCAAGGAGTTTGATTGTATTTTCACAAAATGTATTGCAATTTCCTTTTGTTGTTAATACACCTTAATGTTTTTGCATTCATGATTTGCTGGCTTCATAAAATTAGTACAAAAGTATTCCTTTCCCTTTATTTTCTAAAAAAGAGTTTTCTATGAGGATACTTATTACTATTGTTGTTGTTATTTTTTTTTTTGTCTTTCAAAGATATATGGCTATTCAGATTTATATTATTCCTTAAGAATATTTGGTCATTTTTATCATTTTTTTCTTTTTTTTAAAATTTTTAATGTTTATTTTTGAGAGACAGGGACAGAGATAGAATATGAGCAGGGGAGGAGCAGAGAGACAGAGACACAGAACCCAAGGCAGGCTCTAGTCTCTTAGCTGTCAGCACAGAGCCTGACGCAGGGCTTGAACTCACAAACTGTGATATCATGACCTGAGGTGAAGCTGGACATTTAACCAACTCAGCCACCCAGGCACCCCAAGGTAATTTTTATCCTTAAGGGGGTTTAAGATTTATTGGCATATGTTGTGACAGTCTCTGTTAATTATCTTATCATGTGATAGGTAGGATGTCCTCTCTTTCATGCCTGATATTGGTTATTTATATTACCCTGCTATTTTCTTTGCTTATTCTAGCTAGGAATTTTATCTTTTTATAACTATTCTTCAAATAATAAAATTTGTTTCCTTAATTTTTTCTGTGGCTTTTCTCTTTTCTATTAATTTGATTCTCTCCTTTATTATATTTTATCTTTAAATAATTGAGGTCTAATTTGCTCTTTGTTTTCTTGCTTGTTAAAGGGAAAACTTAGGTTATTTCAGAATTTTCTGCAATCTAATGTATTTAAAATTATAAATGTGACTCTGGTGTATCTTTAATTCTATTTTGTAATCAGTGACACAATCTTCATATTACCATTCACTTCAAAATAATATCTAAAAATATTATACTTTTATTATCAATGGGAAATGGGAAATGTGCTATTCAATTTGCGTGCACTTGAAAATTTCTTCAGATACTTTTATTGATTTCTAATTTAAATGATTTTCAGTATTTCAAAATTTTAAAGTTTATTCAGACTTTTTTTTATGGTGCAGCATATAGTCTATCTTGGTAAATATTTCTCATGTCCTTATAAAATTATGTATTTTTTCAATTGAGCATAATATTGTACACGTATCAACTAAAGGGGTCAATAGTATGGTTTTCTGAAAAATAACTTTTTTCAATCAATTACTGAGAGAGGACTTTAAAATCTCCATCTAATAATCAAGTTTGTCTTTATCTACTTTTGTGTCATTCATGTTTTCTTCATTTATTATTATGCTTTGCTATTAAATTAATACACATCTAGATAAATTAGTATCTTTCTATTATATTAAATAGATACAGATGTGGATAAATTATCATTTTATTACTAAGAAATATACATCTTTATTTCTATTACCATCTTTGTCTTGAAAGATGTAATTTAACTGATATAATTATAGTTTCAATTTAATTTCCGCATCCGCTTATTTGTGTTACTGTTGGCAGACATTTTATTTCAACATAAGTTATAAAATTCCACAATATATTTTATTACTGTCTTTCTTTGAGTAGTCAATTGTCTATTCAATTTAAAACCTAAATTAAAAAATAAATTCAAATATGAATATTTTACATTTACCCACTTAGTTATAATTTATATTGCTCCTTGTTTCTCTGTGTAGATCTGTTTGTATGTGATATAATTTATCTTTCTCTATAGAAAATTTAAAAAAGAAGTCCCTTTAACTTTCTTTCTTCCCTTCTTTCCTTCCTTCCTTTCTCTTTCTTTTCCTTTTCTTCTCTTCCTCTCTCCCTAATCTTCACTAATCTTTTATCTCAAATTCTTTGTTTCATTTTCATTTATTAAGCATGTTTTTTTTAATTCTTTAATGTTTATTTATTTTTGAGAGAGGGAGAGAGAGCGAGAGCGAGAGCGAGAGAGAGAGAGAGAGAGAGAGAGAGAAAGACAGAGTGTGAGTGGGGGAGGGGCAGAGAGAGAGGGAGACACAGACTCTTTAGCAAGCTCCAGGCTCTGAGCTGTCAGCACAGAACCTGATGTGGGGCTCCAACTCACGAACTGCGAGATTATGATCTGAGCCAAGTTAGATGCTTAACCAACTGAGCCACCCAAGTGCCCCAAGCATGTTTTCTTTTATATAAATAGTATGCCATTTTTTTCTTTATCACTTTAAAGATGTCATCCCATTGTCTGTTTACCTTCTGCATTGCTTTGACTTAAAATCAGTGAAATTTTTTCATTGTTTTTCATATGTTAATTGTTTTGTTTGGTTTTTATCCTGATTATTTTTAAAAATTTCTGTTTACAGTGGTTTTCACCAATTTAGCTGTGGTCTGTCTCAGGTTGATTTTTGTTTGTCTTGCTTTTGGGTTTGTTAAATTTTCTTGATATATGAGTTAATTTTATTTCATCAAACTTGGAAAATTTCTACATTATTTTTTTCTTCTTCTCTTGCTCGTCTCCTCTTTTTGCTCTCCTCCTCCTCTTGTTCCTTTTTCTTTTTGTATTCCTCTGTGCTTTAGCTTGGATAGATTCTCTAGACCCATCTTCAACTTTTAACTAATCTTTTCTTTTGCAGTATCCAATCTGTTTTGTAGTCTGTTGATTATGTCTTCTTTAAGATAGGTATTTCAGTTCTAAATTTACTCTTTATGTTATTTACATTAGCCAGTAAAAAACCTTCATGAGTTCCCTTCTTACATTCATATTTTATATTAAATACTTAAACATGTTTATAATACCAATTTTTCTAAACCCTTAACTACAAAACTGCAACATAAAGTTGTTTTTGAGTGTATATTACATTGTTTATTTTTTAATCTTAATTGTTGGTCAACTTTTCATGCTTCTTTGCAAGTCTAGTAACCATTTAATTGTAATCCAGACATTATGGATATTATGTTTTACAGAGTCTGGCTTTTCTATTCTTCTCTTAGAGTTACATGATGGTGTTAACCCAATGTATATATAAATACATAAGAGGAAAAACACAGTAAAAAATTACTAAAGCAAAAAAAATGAAATGGTGAAAATGTCAAATATATGTTTATTATACAAGACTTTTAGCAATTAAATTATTACAGAAAAAAGTAAAAAACAAATAGAAATTTAAAAAAATATTGATACTGAAAGTGTATAGGTTTTAACCAAATAGTTAAGCAATGTATGAGTAGATATTGCTTATCTTTTTAAGTATTTTGTTTTAACTTGATTTCCAGCATTTTAAAAACTGCAATATTTTCTTAGCTGTGCTTGTATACCCAAGAATATATTCCTAACAGTAACTGAGTATAAGTTGATATATACATCATTAAATTATTAGAGAAATATAGTAACTATGTAAGTGAATTCTTGAAGAAAATAACAATGGTATTTGAGCTTAAAAAATTATTGAGCATGAAAAATATAATTCTGCTATCCTAGGGTACCATTAATAACATGACTTAAATAACATGACTTAAAACAAAGACTTGGAAATCACAGACCCTCACTAAGCTACTTGGCTTTCCTGCATTTCTTGCCTCAGCATTCCGTAATCATTTGACAATCGCTAAGTATACACTGTTGACTAGGGATATTAAGGATGTTTATGAAATATTTTTAAGTGAGATATTTAGGTAACTAATAAAGATAATATGAAGTTATATTTTATACTGCATTTTGAATAACTACTTTGACCTAAGAAGAAGGAGAGTTACAGTTTGTACTAAACTGTAGGCTCTAATACAGGGTTATCTATCCAAGGGGTGTATGTATGTGTGTGAATCCGAATTGTATTAGGTCATTTGTTATAAAGTAAAATTTAATTTCAATGATCAAAGAACACTTAATTTAAGAGTTCATATTTGATTTAATTGAAAATATTATATAAAAATAATTTTAAAAATCCAAAGAATTATAATTGATACTATCTTTTACATAGATAAAATGAACTCAAATATGAATATTTTAAAACCTGGATTTATCTAGCTAAATTTTCTAGTTATGGTTTAATAGGCAGGAATTGTCCTTACCTCTTTCTATTTAGCATTTCAACTTTACTTATCTAGCTATCGTTAGTAAAGTAACCACCCACTTTTATTGCTTTGAAGTTTGTTGCTGGATAAAGTTACATGTGGGTATTGATTTTTCTTCATGACAATTCTAATTGCTTATTTCCTGCACAAGTTGACTTAATTGTTCATTAATGATTTCTTGTTTCTGCTTTGTACTACTAGTCTGTGATTTGTTTCTCAGATAAGTTCAAAATAACATGACTTAAAACAAAGACTTGGAAATCATTTTCAGTTTTGCTAGCAAAGTCTGTGATTTTTGCAAAAAAAAGGTTTTGATGTAAATAAAAGAAAAAAGTGGCAATTTATGACCACCCCTTGACATGGAAAAAAATCTCTCTCCTTCTTCTCTCCTTTGTCCTACTTTAGGCCTGACTACTCTTACCGCGTCCGCCACATGGTGGAAGGCTGCTGTATCCATATAGGGGATTATTCTTACTGCACATCTTTACTGATGACACGTCCTTACTGATGACACATCCTTACTTCACTTCCTCTAGGAGTTAGAAAACTTCTATGATCTAAGTTTTCCAGATATACAATCTCTAGACTATGTAAAATTACCTTCTGCATTTGTTGCAAAACATAACTTTCAAAATTATTATATCATAAACACATAATAATTTGATTTTCAAAGCACAACAGTGACTAATAATTCTAGTCACTAATATTCCCTTCCTTGAAGAGAATTTAATTTTCTGAGTGAAAATATTACATACTGCATGATTTTATTTATATTACATTCTCAAAATGACAATTCTATCCTGATGGAGATTAGATCAGTGTTTGCCAGCAGTTAGGACTGGTGAAAAGGTATGACTATAAAGGGACACAAGGAGTTTGTGGTGATGGAATTTTTCTGTATCTTGATTATAGCATGAGTTACAAAAATCTAGACATGTGTGCATCAATATAAATATGTAATGTACACTACCCTAAAGAAATAGTGTAGTATAATTTCTCTGTTATATTCACTTTTATTTAGGCCATCTGTTTTTATGACAATAAATAGAAACATGAAAAGAATTTAAAAATCAGTGAAAAAATAAAAATATAAAACAGAAATCAAAATATAAAGATTTTTGATGCAAATATAATGATTGAAAATTTATGAAGTGTCAGAAAATTGCTATTTAACATTAAAATGTGTGTGTGTGTGTGTGTGTGTTGGTATACAGTGATAAGGCAATTAAAACTAATAACTCTGTGGCTTTGGCATTATTCAATTTAAATATAACAAGATTGAGATAAAGTATAACCGTAAGTTTGACAAATTCTGATTTGCAAAAGATTTATACAAGATTTAACTATTGGGTTGGGGCTCCTGGGCGGCTCAGTTGGTTAAACGTCCAACTTTGGTTCAGGTTATGATCTCACAGTTCGTGGATTCGTGCCCCATGTCCAGCTCTGTGCTGACAGCTCAGAGCCTGGAGCCTGCTTCGGATTCTGTGTCTCCCTCTCTCTCCACCCCTCCCCTACTCATGCTCCATTTTTCTCTGTCTCAATAATAAATAAACATAAACTAAATTTAAAAAAAGGATTTAACTACTGGCAACACCACTGTGCATGGTCTGAGACTGATTTTATTTTGAGATAGTGCCACTATTCTCTTTGTATGCAACACCTCTCTTGCTATGCTAGCTAATTTCAAAACCTCAAAAGAACAGCCTCATTGTACTAGTACCCTTAAAAATCACTACTGTTTGATCTTAACTTCTCAAATTTAGTTAGTTATGTCTCCAGTTAAATAAAGTTATTCAAAATTAAATTACTTTCTTATCGTGTCCCTCCCGAGATATTCAATCTAAAATATTGCTCCCTTATAATATCCTTCATAGTTTTTTGAAATATGTACTTTGACATTTTTTACTTATTTTTTCTTGCTCATTGACTTATATTTGTACTAAAATATAGGTTTCTCATAACAAAAACCATGCGTATTTTAATCAACATATTATATTAGCTGAAATTTGTGGACCAATCACCCTGATTTTGATTATCATAGTACTACAACTACGTGGAAGAATTTAGGTTTCTTAACTCAAATATTTGGCAGCATTCCTGGTGATTGAGGCTTACAGATAGCTTAGAAACATGCCACTCAACATGCAGATCACAGATGAGCATTGTCAACATCATTAGAAATTTTGTTAGAAATGCAGAATCTGAGACCTCAGTTCAGACCTATTAAATCAGAATCTATATTTCAGTAAGATAGTCAAGTGTTCTGTCTGCCTAATAAAGTTAGAGAAGATGAATTTAAGTTATCTTGTACTTCTACAAATTCAGCAACCAAATAATGACTAAAGACCATGGTTCTACCTGCAAAATGGACTTTATATTCATGTATTTCCCTCCATTACCAAGTCAAAGTTTTCTTTGAGAAACCATCCTCATGTCCCATTTGATATACTTCAGTTAAATCTATTTGGTGATATTTCCACTTATCTTCTCTTCAAACATTTCTCTGTAAAGGAGGCAGAATGAGCTTTTCTCAAAGAAAAAGCTCAGGTTATTCTCTGATTAAAAAAAAAGTTCCACACGTCTCTATTTTAGTTATCTATGTCTAAATAAATCATCTAAGATTTGGTATAAAACAAAATCATTTTATTATGGTCAGAGATTCTTGGTTCAGGAATTTAAAAAGCATAAATATTTCTTTTTTTTTCTTTTTCTTTTTGAGACAGAGAGAGACAGAGCTTGAGCAGGGGAGGGGCAGAGAGAGAGGGAGACACAGAATCTGAAGCAGGCTCCAGGCTCCCTGCTGTCAGCACAGAGCCCACCATGGAGCTTGAACTCACAGACTGCGAGATCATGACCTGAGCCAAAGTCGGACGCTTAGCCAACTGAGCCACCCAGGTGCCACCCAAAACATAAATATTTCTTATATACTTTGTGATATCTGGAGCATCACTTGGGATTACTGAAATAGCTACAGGTGTTCTGCAACTGGAACCCCTAGGTCTGTAACACCCACTTTGCAATCATTTCTACACATGTATCTAGTACCTGAGCTAGGATGCCTGAAAGACTAACAGGTAAGATGGTGTCAAGATATTATGATTTCTGACAGGGTAACTCAGAACTCCAAGAGCAAATATTCCCAGTGATCAAGGTAGGTGCTGCACAACTGTTTATGTCCTAGTCATGAAAATCTCAGAGTCATTTCCACGATATTGGTAAAAGGAGTCACAAGTCTGGCCAGATTTAAGAGGAGTGGCCATAAATCCTTCCTGTCCATTAGAGAGTGTCAACGAACATCTTGTTGAGTTTTAAAACTATCGCAGTATACCTTCTGACCAGAAATTATTTATAGCCTTCCCAAATGAAAAGTGCATTTGCTTTTCTAAAGACTGCAAATAGTCTCATAACGTTATAGTAGCAAGCTCAGGCTGAAAGTCTAGTATCTCATTATCTAAATCAGGCTGAGGTACAGATAAGGCTCCTCTGGTTCAGATTTCCAAGCACGTAGATCAGTAAACTACATGAGTTTTTGCCCTCTACATGCCCAATATGCAACCATGGGTTAGACACTAGATAGACATTCACTTTCAAAAATGTGGGAAAAGAGGAGGCACACAACCAGGTACTTGTCCATGAAGCAAAATGCCCAAAGAAGTTGTTAAATTCAGTCAGGTACACATCGTTTATGTCTTAATTAAAGATCATTAATGTTCTTTGAGCATGACCTTTGTTTTCCTACTTCTCTGTTACCCTTCTCTTTCTACAATAGCCTGTTTTTGTAGTATTTGTAGAGACACAATCATTGAAGTCTTAAATGACTATAAAATTATCACAAATTCCAAACTTTTAAACCACAAATATTTCACTCATTTGATTTAAAGTAAAAGTTTTCAAACCATCTGAGAAACCCTGAAAATACAAAGTATTGCATTCTTTAAGTGCTTGTACTTCTCTTTTCTAATGATGCCATCATTAAGTGGAATCTAGCATAAAAGAAATTGAAATGTGTAAACCTGCCTACTGCCAAAAACAAAACAACAACAAAAACAAATATGAAAGCTCTTGTAATTTTACAAAATGTATTTTTTCTTAGTCCAAGCTGATAAAACTCTTATAAAAATGGTGTGGGTTTCTTATGTATCAGTTAGATTGCATTAGACAAGTCACTCATACAAATCTTTTGAGATAGTCCCTTCTCTATCATGATCTCCTTTGAAGCTTCTCTGGAACACAAGCTTTAAGATCTGCAGAAGCTCTCTTGTTTAGCAAAGTTGATTTTTTTACAAAGCATAATAAGACTGAAGGAAACATTTTGCCTGTTTGAAAAATTTTTGAGGCATTATCTTCTGTTTATAGTTAGTTTTTGACATATTCATTGGACAACTTATTAGTTGCCATTAGAAAACGTAATGGCAATGGGGGAAGTGGGAATGGCTAATGACATGTTTGCTTAGCACTTTCTCCCTTTATTGTAAGACATACGAATTAAAAACATGAATTAGATTTTACATTATTCTTACATACAATTTTAAAATATTAAAATTTGTTATTTAATGAACTAAAATAGGATAAAAAACTAGTTGGATAGGAGATAGGGGTAGCAAAAAGATTTTCTGTGGACCACTTCACTTCTAATAATGCATTAATTTGCTTATGTGGTGTCTACTTGTAGATGCAAGACTTACATATTTGATTATTTTTCATCAACAAAATTATCCTATTATGAAAATGTTGAGATATTTAAATTCAAGTTGATAAAATAAGAGATGATGATCAAACTATTAAGTGTCTTCATTGGATTTCATAAAAAGAAAGAGTAGGATACTAAGATCTCAATTGCCATAGTCAGATAATCAGTGTTACTTCCAAGAAATATTAACAAAGTAATGTCCTCATTAATTTTTATTCCCTGGGTTTTTTACAGGTTTTTTTCAAAGATAGATTAATTTTTTAAATAAAAAAGAAGTTAATTGAATTTAATTGATATTAGATGGTTAACTGAATGAAATGGAGATATAGGTGAAGGATGAGCAAAAAGGAGAGAGAGAAATGCCATTATGGTCTGTGTTTTAAAAATATACATTTACAGATCCAAAGGCATAAAGAAAAGGTAACATTGGGACTACTTTGGCATTTGTATTTTCTCAAAAACATGTTTCTATTAAGAATTAAAAAATGCTGAAATAATCTAAATATTTTTCTAGTTTTGCTAAAATAAGAAAGAAATGATATTATTATAATTTCAGTTATAATTGAATAATAATTAAAGATTTATTTACAAAGGGCACCTAGTGGTTCAGTTGGTTAAACATCTGATTTTGGCTAAGATCATGATCTCATGGTTCATAAGTTCCAGCCCCGCATCAGGCTCTGTGCTGATAGCTCAGAGCCTGGAGCCTGCTTTGGATTCTGTGCCTCCTTCTCTCTCTGTCCCTCCCCCACTCACACTCTGTCTCTGTCTCTCTCTCACAAATAAATAAACATTTAAAAAATATTAAAAAATATTCATTTACCTTCAAGGAAATACAACAATCAGAAATCCTTAGATTTGATGGGTTTGGCAATTCTCAAACAATGTGATTGCCAACTAAAACTCGTCAGGATATCATTCAAGAGATACGATTTTCTTGAATATCATACCCCATATGCTTTCCAAAATGTTTAATGTCATATAAATATAATGAAAACATCTTTAATATTACATTTTAACACTTAATTTTATATAACTATGCAGTATTGATTTTATAATTATAGGAAATGCCAAATGAACATATTGAATATTGCAAAACTCAATCATTGCAATGACTAAATTTTAAAACCAAAACAACAAAAGAGAGTATTGGCAAAGATAAACTAAATAAAGACACTGTATTTGTATAAGCTGATATGAAATGCCAGCTCTCTCTCAGTCTGAGTTTCATTAGGTTTGTGAACATTAACATATTTGTTTAAAGACACTCCCTATTTAAATATAGCAAGTCTAGTTTCTAATGCAATTATTATTACTCTGTAAACTTATAATTGTGTGCTTATAAATTTTCATATTCAAATATATAAATTTCTGAAAGGACATACACATAAATATATGTGCTTTTTAAAAATAAAAAGAAACTCCCACAAAGTTAACATAGTTGCCAGTGAGGATGAAGGAAATAAGATGGTGAAGATAAGAAAAGAAACTAGACTTTTCTGCATTCATGTATCACTTTTTGCGGATTTAATTTCACCTGCAGGTAAATGTTTTACATAATACTTATTCAGTATTAAAATTTATAAAGCAATTCTTAAAAATCAAAAGTTAAATAAAAGGAATGAATTCAAGGTTTTCAACTCGGTTCTATAGACCATTCTATGCAATGAAGAATTATAAAAATTGACTTTAAATCCAATAATTTGATTGCACTTTCCTAGTGATGTATTTCTATAAGGACAAAAAGAACTTGAATAAAAACTTGAAGCTATTATAAGTAATTAGTATTATTAATAATGTTTTCTTCTAAAACTACTAACATACATAAATATATATATCAGTAGGATGGAACTAACAATTCACTGTGACAATACCATTAGGAACCAAGATTTTTACTTTAAGGTAAAATAGATGCAATTATAAAGTAAATAATGTAAGTAAAAACAAATAAAAATCCTGAATTCTTATTTGAATTTCAAATATTATTTCCACTCACCAGATAATATAGAAACACACCCACCCACACACACACAACCCTTTCTGGTTCTATCCATTAAAAATATGGAGACACAATAATACAATAAAACAATAGAATGAATAGCTTATATTGTGGTCTCTAAATATAATTTACACTAAAAGTATTTTTGACGTAAAGACTAATTTCAGAACTGAGGCAAAAAAAGTGCTAAATGAGACTGGCCATATTGTCACTTTAGAGTAGAAGAAAACTTTCAAAGACTGCTATTATTATGGAGGAAAACAGGTCCAGAGTTACAGATAGTTGTTATAGTTAAGTTAGAGCTAAGGTAGGCCAATTTAAAGAAGTTTCCACAGGTCAAAACTGGACAATTTGAGCCCCAATAAGAAATATAACTGACAGAGATTTAAAAAAATCAAATATGTTCTTAAGAATGTCAAAAATAAAAACTGAAAGCTAGAACTGAAAATTTTTAAAAATAGAAATCCTTGTTGATCTGCACTGCAGAAATCTAAAGAATAAAGTTATTATTCCAAAAACTGTCCAGTATATTTAAAAATGAATCAAATATTTAACATACTTTTCATGTATATTCTGTATTCTAATAAATTACGTACTTGCTGCCATGAAATTTCTCATTCTAAGAGTACTCCAGCTAATAAATGAGGAAAATATCATGGGATAATAAAAGCACCATTTGCAACACCAAAGGAGATAATGCATCTAGGCAATGGTCATCATTAACTGCTAACATCATAAAAAAGTGACCTTCACCAAAACAATACAGGAAACATATGTCATCACCTAGGAAGTAGTCTTGCTGAAAAACTGAAATGGTATCTGGTCCAATTTCTAAATGTATCTACTTGTTTATAAGATAAACAAGGGAGAGCAGAGCATGTTGGATAATACCTTGTCATTCATTATGTTCATTCACATTTCTTTGGAAAAAGAAAATCATATGGCCAAACATAATGACATCATACAGACAACTACATTTAACCCAGAGGAAGGACATTCATGCTCTGAGAATAATAAATAATTTTAAACAAAGAATATTTTCTACCACAGGGCCTTTTCATTTCTGGTCACTGCACCATCATAACTAGAATTCGTTTAGATTTATTTCACAAGGGGTAAATCAAATCTACACATCTAAAAATTATAAAATTTTATGATAGCTACTGAACCAAGGAACATTATCTTTCAAAATATTCCAGTGGTTCTCAAAATGAATAATCATAAAAATCATCTTGGAAGTTGAGATATGATTCTCTGGTGATAGAAAATTTCACAAATTAAGAATGTCATACAGACGGAATTGAGAATCCTAATTTTTTCTTAGAAGAGAAAATGTAAATTTACAAATAAGCAAATTTCTCTGAGCTGAGGGCTAGATTAATATATAAGACCATAAAGCACATATTAATATTAATGGTAGACCTTTAGCCTAATACTCCATGAACTTTCTGAGTATAAAAGTCTGAGTATAAAAATATCTTTTAAGTATTTAGACAGTAAAAATTTGTCAAAAAGTATGGAAATCAGAGGAGTATAGTTAACTGCAACATTGAAAGATGGAAGACAATGGAATAATATGTATCACTTATCAAAAGAAAAAATCTATAATCCAAAGATCATATAGGGAAAACAATATGTAAATACTAGTACAGTGTTAAGACATTTTGGAAGTGCAAGAACTCTGAAAATACATCATTCTAAGCAAATGCTCAAGAAATCACTGTATGGGTGCCTGGGTGGCTCAGTTGTTTAAGTGACTGCCTCCTTATTACTTTTTTAAATGTTGTTTATTTTTGAAAGAGAGATAGACTTTGAGCAGGAGAGGGGAAGAGAGAGAGGGAGTCATAGAAGCTGAAGCAGGCTCCAGGCTCTGAGCTGTCAGCACAGAGCCCATTGCAGGGCTTGAACTCACAAACTGTGAGACCATGACCTGAGATGAAGTCAGACACTTAACTGAGCCACCCAAGAGCCCTTAGTGACAGATACCCACTCAGGTAGTGATCTCAGGATTGTGAGACCGAGCCCCTCGATGAGACTTTCATCAGGCTCCATGCTGAACATGGAGCTTGGTTGGGATTCTCTCCCTGTCTTTGCCCCTCCCACACTCACACTCTCTAAGTCTCTAAAAAGAAATAAATACTTAAAAAAAATAAATCCCTGTAAATAAATGAAAATGAAGACAGAAAAAAGCTTCACCAAACTGTGCTATATTTGTCTTGATCTAAGTGATGACGTAGTTATAAGCAGAAATTGCATTAATTTTTTGAGTTGCAAAGATTCTTTTGTCTTTTACCAAATTTTCTGTTGTTTCAGTAACAGAACACAAAGACATTTATAGATACAAGAGTAAATAGCAGTTTGTTTTCATAGGAGATGCTTTAATATTGAAAACCTTACCCAAAGTAATTTGAAATGCTAGCTAATATAAAATTTCTTCTGTATCTCAGATATGTGCTCAGACTAAACTCTTTTTCTACCCTTGTCATGGGCAAGTTAATAAATTTTTCCTAGTGGGTGGTATTTTTGCAGGTTTCTATTTTATGCTAAAGGAGAAAGCTGTTGTAGGCAAATCCATCTTTAATGTGTATCATAACTCAAGTAACTATTACTAGTTTGGCCATAATAATATGTAATTACTTATGGTACAGATAAAAATTATGCACTTGGCTCAGACGAAGACAGAAAGTACTGAAAAAGTTGTAAAAGAAAGTCTAAACACAGGATGAAGTTCTGCTACATACATGGTAAGAAATTTAAAAAAAGGAATATAATTTCTTAAAATTTTTTGGGGGGAAAAAGCATAATGAAGGAGTGCAATTGAAGTATATATCCTTTAACATGCTGTTTTGAAAGAAAACACAATGGAAATATAGATTTTTCTATAATTATGGTCTGTTATTTCATAACATGAAAATGCTAATTTTAAATTAAGCTTTAAATGTATTAATCTGTGATATTATGTAATATCTTATATCTTTTATATTTGCTTTTTATTCACTCTGGCACATGACAAATACTATTTAGGTTTAATATGAAAGGAAATAGGAGAAGCATGTTAAAAACAATCAATGATTATATCTAAATCCTATAGGTATTAATCTTAAATTATAAATCAAAAAATATGATTAAAATAGAATTGCCAATATATAGTGTAATGCAGAAATATATGATGAATACCTACCCATTCCTATCTTTGAGAACTTCCAACAGATTTCTGTGAGAAATTATTACCCTATAGTGACGGGTGTAAGAGACCAATGAGTGTCAGAAAGAGAATTCAAATCTGCAAAAATGAAACTCAACAATGTACCATGGATTTGAGGAAGACATTTTTTTCTATTTATATATCCAAACTGACTTTCTCAATCAAACTCTTCCATTCTGCCACTCTGCTAAGCCCCATTTCGAAGATTTACTTCTGTTCTATATCCCAGGCTAAAATGACAAAATACTCACACAGTGATTTTTCATAACACTACCACTGGAAAAGAATTAATCTCAAATGTATGTAAAACTGTCATGAAGAGATATCTAAAATGTTTAGAAACACCCATCTGTTGCCTTTATAACATGAAAGACATGTTTTCCCCCTAAAATGTCATATTACAGCTGACACCATTTTGTAATATATATGTATCAGCATGAACATGAGTTCTAAGACATCAAGAGCAGCAGTTCTCAGTAATTTTTCTATAAGCCTTAGAATTTGTCATTTTGAAAATATAATGGAATAAAAGTATTTCTGAAAGAAAATGGATGAAAAGAATACTTGTTCAGGAGTCTTAGAACTATCTATTTTAACTTATCCTGATTATTGATAATTTATTGTATTTTATTTTTTATACCTCCTGACCTATCTACAAATTTAAATAGAGAACTAGTCATAGAATCTAACTGGGATTGAATCAAATAACTGAAGTTAAGTGTCTGAGAAATATTAAAGTATAAGAAATTATGAAAAATGTTTAATGTGTAATAGATAGATATTTTTCAAGCAGCCTTAAATAAATTCTAACATGGCATTTTGTTCTTACTGTGAAAATTTACTTTTTAAAAATTCTAAAGGATTTTATTTTTTCCCAGTAGTTTTAGGTTCACAGCAAGACTGAAAAGAAGGTACAGAGATGTCCTATAGACCCCTAGCCCCCACACATGAATAGCCTCTCTCATATTAACAGTGGTACACTTGTTACAAATGATGAACCTATATTGACATATCATAATCATCCAAAGCTCATACTTTACTTTAGGGCTTATTCTTGTTGTTATATACATTCATGGGTTTGACCAAATATATAATGACATGTATCCACCATTATAGAATCAAAGAATATTTTCACTGTCCTAAAAAAAAAAAAAAAAAAGAAGGAAAGAAAAAAAAGAAAAAAAAAAACAACAAGACTCTGTGTTCTGTCTACTGATAGTCTACCCCACATGAACACCTGGCAAAACGTGTCCTTTTTACTACCCATAGTTTTGCCTTTTTCAGAATGTCATACAGTTGAAATCATATGATATGTATGTAGTCTTTGCAAATTGACATCTTTCAGTTGGTAATATGAGTTTAAGTTTCATCCATGTCTCTTTGTGGTATGATAGTTTATTCCTCTTTAGTGCTGAATAATAATCCGTTCTCTGTATGTACCACAGTTTATTTATCCATTTACCTACTAAAGAGCATCTTGATTTCCTTCCAAGTTTGGATTATTATGAATAAAGATGCTATAAACCTCAGTGTGCATATTTTTGGGTGGAAATAAGTTTTTAACTCTTTTGGGTAAACACTAAGGAATATGGTTACTGGGTCATAGGGCAGGAGTGTGTAGTTTTGTAAGTAATCGCCAATAATGATTTTATTAATTTATCTTTTAATGTATCTTACTACAGCTTTTAGGTCATTATGGTGAGTTGCCTCAGGTGAACTAGTTAATATGTTGCATTTATCATGTGATGATGCATTTTTATTTTATGTGTAAATGGTTTATGAAAGCATTGTGCTTACTAATTGGTCATTACTTAATGTTTCTTGAAATGAAATAAAGTGAGGGATGCCTGGGTGGGTGAGTCGGTTAAGCATTCAACTTCCCTCAGGTTATTATCTCACAGTTTGTGAGTTCCAGCCCCTGATAGGGTCCCCTGCTGTCAGTGCAGAGCCACCTTCGGATCCTCTGTGCCCCTCTCTCTCTCTGCGCCTCCCCTACTCATTTGTTCTCTCTCTCAAAAATAAAATAAATATTAAGAAATTTGTGGAAAAGCGCTTCTTATAGATGCCTGACTCTGGGAGTTTTAAATTTGTTTTCCTTATTGCTTCATAAAATTAACTGTTTCTAATTTGAGAATAGAAGAGAAAGTAGGAATCTTTTTCATATGTGTCCAGTATTCTCTTACTATACACTTTAATCCATAATAATCATATTAACTGAAAATGTGTTGTTTTCCTAATAGGGTCTATTTAAAATTTTTATTTATTTATTTTTGAGAGAGAGAGAGAGAGAGAGAGAGAGAGAGAGACAGAAGAACGAATGGGAGAGAGGCGGAGAGAGAGGGAGACACAGAATCTGAAGCAGGTTCCAGGCTCTGAGCTGTCATCACAGAGCCTGATGTGGGGCTTGAATCCACAAACTGTGAAATCAGAACCTGAGCCAAAGTTGGATATTTAACCGGCTAAGCCACCCAGGTGCCCCTAATAGGGACTGTTAAAGACTGACTGGAACTGCCAAAAAGCGTTTTAAAAGGGTGTAGATTTGCTTAGGAGTTAGAAGTTAAATGATTTATGAAACAAAAAGTATAAATGACATTATATCATTTGTATCATGAATATTAATATTTTACACAAAGTAGTACATATTTATCAATGACACATGTCACTAGAATTATTTTTTAACTCTACAGTATTTTATCTGAAAATTACTTGTGGGGCGCCTTGGTGGCTCAGTCAGTTAAATGTCCGATTTGGCTCAGGTCATGATCTTGCCATTTCTGAGTTGAGCCCCAGATCGGGCTCTGTGCTACCAGCTAAGAGTTTGGAGCCTCCTTCGGATTCTACGTCTCCCTCTCTTTCTGTCCCTCCCCTTGCTCACACTCTGTCACGGTCTCTTTCAAAAATAGGTGAGCATTGAAAAATAAAATAAATATTTTAAAATTATTTGTTAAACCCTCATAAACTTTTCCTAACAATGTTTCCATTAGTTTCATTCAGAAGTATGTCAAATATTTCCATTTCTTGGCCAGCTAGCCTCTCAGAATATTACAAAATAAGTTTCTATTTCTTATTTAAAAAAAATAGCATGATAAGTTTGGCAACATGACTTTATTGAAATTATCGCTATATTATTGCTACAGTTTAATTAATAGTATTATTTTGCATCTATAGAAATTCTGTGGAATTTCTGTGTAATCCTGTTGATTATTCCAAACTTTGTTATTAGTAATCCATATTTTATTTAATCATTGTGACAAGGAAATCATCTAATTTCTTGTTCTGTTCAGGGGAGGCTGCAGATTCCACTTCACCCATTAACTTAAATTTAAATTTCCTGTTCTTTTTGCTACTTATCTCTTATTTCTATATCCTCAATTCCCTAAAGAGGAAGTTTTGTTTTTTCTCTGTTGAAATTACAAAGAATATGAATTTTACCTCTTAATGGAATTCAAAATTTATGGTATTTGTTATATTTTGTTTAGGTTCTCATAGGAAGCATTTGAACACGTAACAATGAGTCACTGAAATCTACTGTGGTTTATATGGTTTCTGTGTGATAGACTAAGCATAGAATATATATAACAGTGGAATTCTCTAAAATTTTATTAACACATTAAACTGTTAATGAAACAATATACAAGGAAAATCATTCTGGGTTTATTATTTCCACTTCAGGTGGTATTTATGATATTCCTTGTAGGCTTGGCAGAAAAAAAAGCATAATTTTAATGAAAGGTAAAATTGGAAGCATAAACTAGTCATGTGATAAAGAACTGTTTTACTTGTTGACTTTCCAGATAAATCAGAGGTCTATGGCAACAAACCGCAAAACCAAGATGAGTGCAGTATAGTGCTATTTCTTTTGTTAAAGCAGTAGTCTTGGCTTGTTAATAATGGAGAGAATGGTATCTTGCAAGCTGACCAGTCAAGCATTGAAGAAAAATGACTCAATACATTTAAAAAATCTGTGCAGTTTCTCTCCAATTATTTTTTAATGTGTCTTTTGACAAATTGTCAGGAGAGAATGTTAGCAGACTTTACTTTTATGACCATTACATTTTGCATCCTGTCAAATGATGAGTAGGATGGCTCTGAATAAGATGAGTGCAGTGGAGAAAAAAGTTTGCCAGGCAGAATTTATGATGACAGGGCATGTATTTTTCTGACAGAAAGCAAATGTGAAAGGTGGTATGAATCAGAATTAAAATGTCTACACAGTGCATATGGGCAATATGAACTACTGTTGGAAACAGGATTTGAATAGCAAGAGTGCACAATAATTATAATATTTTGAAGCATGAATGTATAAAAGGCTGTTGATTTACATAAAGCTTTAATTTACTTCATGTACAGAAATCTTTATACTTAATCATAAATGATTTTACATATGTGCGTATACATACAGAAACACATACAGAAACACATACATGCATACATTCAGATTCTAATTTCAGAATATAATTAACTGGCAGTAATTATGGTATCTTGGCTAAAGAAGTAAGACATTACATTTCTAGAAAATATATTTACAAAAATTTACATAAATTTTGCTCAATATGTCAATTGCATTGACTATTATTTGGAAAAAATAAATAAAACAATCATTTAAAAGTGACAGGAATGTGATCATAAACACAAGGAATCGTAAGGATATGATCACTTTTCATAACAAATCTCTTAGACACTGAAGGCATGGTTTTTGTTTTCCTCCTTGCAGCTAAAACTTCAATGAAAGTTTTAGCTGCAATGAAAACTTCTTTTTCATTTCTTATTTATCAAAAACTTCAGGCCCAACTGCAGTGATAACTTGTTATTCATTATTTTACAATACCAACCTATATTACAAAAAATATTAAATTACTTTCTTTTCAAAATATATCCTTTCTGAAGATGTCATAGTGATTCTTAATGACTATAATATTACCTAAATTCTTGCAGGACTTATAATTTTCTACAAAATGTTTCAATTCTGACCATACTTTATCCATCTCATTATTTTAATGCCTTCGTCCTAAATAATTATTACAAGAGTTACAATTTGATTATATTGCCATATAAAATATAACAATATGTGATATGCTATAGATTATGTATAAACTATAAAAAATGTAGAAAAATTATATGCTTAGATGTTCTTATCATATTATTATTTATGAGAGAAATACAAATTAAAGTGCATATATAAAATAATTGTTGCACAGTTATGCATGTGATTTGGGTAGAAACAAACAAACTCTGAAAAACGTAAGCAAAAAACAAATTTATTTTAAAATGTTGATTATATCATGGATATATATATATATATATCATATATATATATCATGGATATATATATATATATAACATCAAGAACCAGAGAAAATAAGGTATCAAAATTTCAACAATTAATGCAAGTCTGCTCCTTGTAACACCTTTGGGAAGAAAGTGGCCCACTCAATTCTAGGTATTTTTTTCCCTTATTACTAAAATGAGTTTCAAACTCCAAAGAGATAGCATCTAAATATCTCAGTTAATTCACATACCTGAGGACAGTGTGAGAGGAGAGAGCGGATTGTCACTTTAATGGGTATTCCCACCTAGACTGTAACAATAGGTTAATGGACAAAAGCAAATATGGGGGTACTCTTAAAGAAGAAAAGGTTGCTGGGGAGGCCAAAAATAAAAATATAAGGCACATATTACTATATAAATAATACAATAATAAATGATACAGTAGTAGTTTAAGATAGCCTGCTATGTGCAATGAGCTAAAGCTGCAAGCTGATAACACTAGGATTTCTGGAAAACTATTAGAGCTACACAGATTTCCACATCAAATGACTAAGTGCATAGTAAATTATCATTTTTCACAATTTGGAGAATTCTCTTTAACTGGAAATGTTCAAACTGGTGGATGGCCATGGAGAACCATTTATAATAGCTAATATTTTAAAAATTCTAAATACAATTCAGCATAACACTAAATCATTTAATAAGCATTTTCTCATGTAGTCTTCACAGAAATTCTATGAGATAGGGTCATTACACTGCCCATTTTGCAAATGATGATCTTAAATTCAAAGTAGTTAATTTTCTTTTGATTATGTAGCTAGGAAGTAATGGGATTCATGCTGAAATCCTGTTCAATCTGAATCAAATGACTTGACCTAATTCCTATTTTGCACAAATGAGGAAATGAAGTCTCTGTTTCGAGGCTTTCATAAAAGTTCAAAATAAAAAGATGCAACTCTCTGACTCCCTGTCCAGAAATGCAATTTCCCAAATTCACTAACCATTTTTTATTATAACAACTCACAATGGCTTCCAGGATCCCTAAAAAGAAAAATTCAAATATTTAGAATTTACAAAGATACGTTCTGAAAATAAATATTATCCTTAAATTTAAATTAAAAAAATAGTAGATAAGTGAAGAGGATCACTGCCAGCCAACCTCTTTTGTTTTGTTTTTATGACTTTGAGTTTATAATATACTGAACTAGTGCAGTTACAGACAGTACTAGTGTATCCAAGAGCATTAACTTCTTACACCCTAAGTATTTTAACTTTAGAGACCTAAAGCTGCTGAAAACTGAGCAAATAAGGATTCAAATTAATGTTTTATTTTAAAATTAAAAACTAATGTTCTTTCTACTACACCAATAAAATCCAAATCATTTTTCCAGCTGCATTATTTTTACCTCCTAGTACAGCTTTTGATACAGTCAAAAATTTAAGAACAAAGCTCTTTTGTATATATGACATTAAAAAAGACAACTGAAGTAGATCATAAGTCAACGTGGTATACTGAACAATGTGAGGACTTTTCAAATGAGTCAGTGGCTTTCTGTCCTGACAGTAATTTTTATAAATCCTGTGCTTCAAGAAAGTTAATTTGACTTTCTGGTCCTGGGTGTTCTCATCCCTTAATACTGAAATGAAGATGAATACCTCAGCATGTGTTAGTGCAGACTGAATGGTACAAAAATTATGAAGCATAGTGGATAGAACATAAAGATGCCCAATATACATTTGTCCTTACTTTTTTCATTGTAACTATTATCATATAAACAGAATAGATTAGAGTTGTCAGAATAATTCTGGGTATTTTTCTCACACTTGGTCATATTAGATATTCTAACAACACGTGAGGCTTACTCATTTGTTTAAGGAAGTGGAATTCCACCATATTTTGTTCTTATAATTTTCCATTTTGTTGATTTAGTACATAGTATAGAATAGTCATACACATTAATCCAAGATTATATCAAAGCCTTTATATTAAGGTTACTTTTCATCCATCAGTTTTCCATTAAATAATGTTGAGTAAAAGAGAAAATTATAGATTTAAAAGTGTGAGGGTTTTCCTTGGTTCCTTGAGTATCACAAAGAAGAAAAATTATATGGACAATTTTGAGGAAGATTTTTATATTTCATATATCATATATATGATATATAATCATATGTATACACAACATACACTGTACCAGGCTTTAAAATTATTTATCTAAAATCTCAAAGGCTCAGATATGTTTTTTCAGAATTTCTTTAAACAGTAAATATAAATATATAAGTATATATAATATATGAATATAATATATATATTCAACTTCATGTAGGTTGAAAATTAAACGTTATTTTTTCATTTATTTAAAAAAATAATTCAGTCAGATCCAGATGGCTAACAGACACATGAAAAAATGCTCAGCATCACTCGTCATCAGGGAAATAGAAATCAAAACCATGATAAGATATCGCCTCATGCCTGTCAGAATAGCTAAAATCAACAACACAAGAAGCAAAAGGTGTTGGGGAGAATGTGGAGAAAGGGGAACTCTCTTGCACTGTTGGTGGGAATGAAAACTGGTGCAGCCACTCTAGAACAGTATGGAGGTTCCTCAAACCTGAAAAAAGAACTACCCCAGGATCCAGCAATTGCACGACTAGGTATTTACCCAAAGGATACAAAAATACAGATTCTAAGGGGGGCATGCACCCCAATGTTTATAGCAACATTATCAACAATAACCAAACTATTGAGAGAATCTGATTGATGAAAGGATAAAGAAGATGTAGAATACATATATACAATTGAATATTAGCCATCAAAAGAATGAAATCTTGCCATTTGCAATGACATGGATGGAACTAGAATGTGTTATGCTAAGCAGAATAAGTCAATCAGATACTTGACTGACATATGGTAAGATAAATATCATATGATTTCACACATATGTGGAATTTAAGAAACAAAACAAATGAACACATTGGAAATGGCGGAGAAGAAGAGAAGACAGGGAAACAACTAACAAGGCACTCTTAACAGTAGAGAACAAAGTGAGGGTTGATGGAGGGAAGAGGTTGGGGGATGGGCTAGATGGATGATAGGTATTAAGGAAGGCACTTGTTGTGATATTTAAAAGTCATTAACTAATTTAAAAAAATCCTTAGAAATTACCAAGAAAGTATGTACATTAAGTATGTTAATATATCACACAAATATTTCAGATCAGAATTAATACTTGCAAAGACACAAAAGAATATTGCATAAATTAAATTTCAAATAGTTAAATATAATAAACTTGAGAGAGAGGGATGTGTATAAAGAAACATGTTCATATAGTTGTTGAATTCACTCAAGACAATAAAATATATTTTTCTCAGTATGATCTCTGGTTTTTGCAAGAAAACAAATTTTTTTCTCATGTTATCACAGTTGTATTGGTAAGAACCAGTCATCTGTGAAAAACATACATTCAATAGATCACCTCAGGATGGAAATCCCTGACCTCGCTATCAAAGAGCACAAAAACATTTTCCAAAGTTCATATTATTTTAAAAACAGAGCCAGTTCCATGGCCATGTGACCTGGGCAGTTGCATAGAACCTTGCTGTCAGAAGACCCCTGTGCTTGCCTTAATGCATTGTTGTCAAAGTCTTGAAATGACAAATGACATGTCTCACTGCCATCTTGTGAAAAGCAGAACAAGTCGATTTTGAAACAGCAAATTATTAAACACATCCTTGATTCTTTGGCACACTGCCCAAAGACATGGGATTATAAAGTTTATAGAAAGGATTTTTATAGAAATCTAACATCAAAATATTAATCCGACTTTGCCTGTTTAGAAGGGAAAACAGAAGTGCTTTTGTGGCCTAGGAGAACATATATGTAGCAGGAAAAATTACCTACTGATATTTCAGATTAAGAACAAAATCATTTATTTATGATACAGGTCTACTTTCATAAGAATTAAGATATGAAAATACCTATTTCTTTGTCTTAAAAAAAGGTTTATTACTTATACATGCTTTGGAAAGACTAATACTGATGATATTTTGTAGTTGTAAAATCATTGGCACAAATGATTGTGTATAAGCTATCTGAGGGTAGGTCTAAAGGAAAAAGGATTAGATCAAACTATACATAAATCTACATTTGCATGTTTTTAAGCTGTAGTCATTATTAAGATTTCTCATTTATCCCCTTTATAAAGAAATAAATACAAGTTTTCTGTAATAGTCACAAGCTATCATTTCCAGATTGGTCTATTTCCTATATTCAGACAGACTTATATTTTTGAAAGCACTCTTCTTCTAAAGGGCAGAGTTGTTTTTGCCCACTTTGGAAATGGTTGTCTTGATAGATGCAGTCAGGTATAATTCAGCCAATGTAGGTAAGTACATGAAAATAATTAAAATACTTCTTAAACTGATGATGTTGCCATAATGAAAGGATTTATTGAGAAACACTGAACCCATTACAGTATTAAAAAAAAAACTAAATATATTTTGCCATAAAACTCTCTTCACCATGCATATACTGATAATAAATTATTTTAAATATTTATGGTATGGCAGATATTTTTTGAATGCTTTATACTGGTTAGCTCATTTGTTTTAGAGATTTTTTATTTTTTTAAGTAGTCTCTACACCCAGTGCGGGACTCAAACTCACAACTCTTAGACTAAGAGTCACACACTCTACTGACTAAGCTATCCATACACATCCTGATGAGGTAATTTAATCATGTCACATATGCAATAAAATATCAGGCAGTTATAGCAATACTCTACTTCTGAAACAGTTTTCAATATCTCTTCTGTAGGAACTTATTGAGTAAACTTAGCCAGTATATTAAGAAAATGAAACTAGCTTTATTTTGGTATTAATAATATTACTTATGGACTTGTCACATGTATGACTTCTGTTCCAGATTTAAAAAATGGATTTTTAACAACTACTTATTATATCAAATACTTTATATATAGAGAGATTGAGATTTAGATAGAGATTGAGATAGAGATATATAGATAGAGTGAGTTAGGCACATTATCTAAATTTTATATTTGAGGCTCTGAGTGTTTCACTATTTGAGGGATCTGAGCTTTAGTTGTGAATTTCTACCTGTCTCAATGGCCTGTGTTCTTAGGTTGGCTACTTATACATCTTTACATATATTAAAAGATCTAATGTTGCAATGTTAACTCATTAGCTCTAGTTGGAATTTGTAACTGCTTTTTCAAATAATAAGAACCAAGGATAACAGATCACAGTATTATGGCAAGAAGGCAACTCTTATATGTGCAAGAGAGAATAATCAATATGGTAGATTAATTAATTAATCTTACAAACTAATATGTTAGATTACTGAATCCTTTTTAAGGCACATCTACCATGTCCACTATCACTAGTGGATGATTTTTGACAGATATGCACTCTAGAGTTCAAGAAACACAGAACAGCATTTTATTCTTTTCAGTAACACAGAGTAGGCTGTGAATCTGGGTGGTATCTTTGTATTATTTAGATATTTTATAAGCAAAAGTCTATAATGTGTCTGGATTGTATTCTGGCCTTACTTTGGTTACACAAGGGGCTACCTGATTGGATTATAGCTACAGACTCAGGTTATTTCATTAAACTTACAGAAGAGAATAAAAGAAGAAAAAAAAAGAAAGTACATTGTCATCTAGTTACTGCTTCATTTATTTTTCTTTTACTAGTATAGTGATACCACTTTCTCTCTAATGGCACTGTTTTTTTTTTTTTTTTACTTGATTCACATTCTACTCTCTTCCAAGTGAGGTAGGGGAGGCTTAAGGTTTCCAAAGAGACCAAAGTTTGAATATATGTTTCTACTCCTCAGTTAGAGTGCAGAGAGGTAACAAACATACACACACAAACACACATATACAATTAATTTTTTCCTCTACCGTAACAGACATATCTTCATCTGGAAGGAAATTATATTTTGTGTAACATATTCAAATTTCAAAGCCAAAAAATCTATAATTTTTAATTTTTTAATGTTTATTATTTTGAAAGGGGGGAGGGGCAGAGAGAGAGAGAGAGAGAGAGAGAGAAGGGGATACAGAATCTGAAGCAGGCTCCAAACTCTGAGCCATCAGCACAGAGCCTGATGTGGGGCTCGAACTCATGGACTGTGAGATCATGACCTGAGCTGAAGTCGAACACTTAACTGACTGAGCCACCCAGGTGCCCCCCAAAATCTATAATTTTTATTTCTAACTTGGATCGGCTATCATGAGATGAATTAACGAGAATAGGTTTTTATGAATGAAAGTAAAAGTATTATGTTCCATTCAGTATTATTCATTTCATATAATAGGCATATGTGTACATGCATATATATTCACTGAAGAAAATCTGGTTAGAAAATAAATATGTCTATGTAAATTATATACCTGCAGTTCTTTAAAATGTATATATTAATATTTATTTCAAAGTACTCTTTCTATTATCATATTCTGTGTTTTCTTTATGGTAAAATTTTGATAATATTGCCTTTCCTCTTAACCCACTGGAATTTCACATTTATTTATATGGTTGATATTGAGTAATAAACCTACAAGTAATATATTTTTCCTTTTAGAATAGGACATCATCTATGGTTTACCTGTGTGAAAAGGAAAGGCAGACCTTGTATTACTATACTCATTACCATTCATTCCATGTTACTTTAGACTTAGGTAGAGTGGGATTTGGAGTTTCTGAGGCCAGAAAACGAGGGCAGAGGCAGGGCTGGCATGCACGGTCAACAATGTGAACGAAATACTTTCTTTTCAGAATGTCTGATGAAAATGAGCTGGTACCAGAACCACTGAATTTGTCTGCAATAAGTATGGTCCCCTGCCCCCAAAATGAACTATATGACCTTTCTGAGTTTGCATTCTGATACATACATTATTTACTAAGTATACATCAGAGGTAAAATTTTATCTTTGCAACTTAACGTGGGCATCTCAATCATAAAAAGCAGGCTTTTTATGCTGTTATCTGAATTTAATGAATCGAGGCTTATTTTAATCAATATTAATTTTGCAAGTTTTGCTTAAAATTTTTATAGGTACACTATATATTCTCTGCACATATTTTTTTAAAACCATTTTTTAGCTCTGTTAGATAAGTACATATTTTAATATAAATTGGACAGGTACAGGTTTCCATGGAATTTATTTTCCTAGTAGAACAGAAACAAGGAAAAGTGATTCTATTTCACAAATTTACAATGAAATAAAAAATGGAACTAGGGACTGTTACACTACCCCAACTGTAGCAGAAGCAGGGTGAGTAATTTCCTGTGCATTATGCAGCTTCGGTTCCACAGGGCACAGCAGTCATCAATTCAAAACAGGAAATAACAGAAGATTGCAGAAAGGGCTGAAAACTATAAGGAGTCAGATATGCAGGTGGAATTTAATTATCCAAATTAGGACTTAACCAGAGCACCACAGTAAGTCTCGGCAGGTTGGGGAAGGCACTGCTGTGGAAATGAGCTTCTGTGATGTTATCAAGAAATCTTTCAACCATTGCTCATTTTACAAAGCATGGTTAGGACTGAAACCCACCAACAGAAATCAAACTTCATACCGGCCTCATGGTGGTCTCCTTCATTAAAATATCCCTTGAATGCTAAATATCCTTTTTCATGAATGAATGCTTTTGATTAAAAAATGTATAAAATACATAAATATATACCTTAATAAACATGAAGATGCTGTTTTAATGTACTCTTAACATATTTCACTTTTTAATAATATGTAAATAGTTTTTATTCCTTCATAGACAAGGAAAGGAAAAATTGCATTGCCCTCCCTATCATGCAGTTTTCATGGCAATAATCCTCTAATATCATGCTATATTAGTGATGGAGGAGAGGCAAAAATGCACTTTAGTTTTTGTATCCCTTAGCCTTAAGAATATAAAATTATGCTATTTTCAATAAGAACTGCATTGAATGCTAATCAATGTTGCTGCTAGGAAAACATAAAGAGAATAGTAATGTATACCCGGATCACAGAAATTATAAGCTGAATCTCAATAAAGTTAGACCCAAAAGTTAAGTGAGTCTACAGAATAAGGCATTAAAATAATAACATAGTTTTTACCTCTCCAATAATCTAAGTACTGAATTAAAGTTACCAGGTTAAGCTTCACTGAACATTCCCTGTTATCTGTTTTCACATACTCTATATGTGAATAACAACACACACAGGGATTTAGCACATGCACATACACATGAAAGCTCACATAAATTAAAAACTATGAGCTGAAATTCACCCGACTGTAAAGACTCTATGCTTTATAATTTCCAGAGAAGAAAAGGTAGCTGAGTGACCTTTTCTGCCTGCATATTTGATGGAGTTTATATTTTTCAACAGTACTTGAAATTTAGATACTACATACTACATCCATTCCATACACTGTCACTTATTTACAGCACACCCAAGCATGAACGCACACACACATGCGTGTGTGCACGATATGCCAGTGTAATACATTGTACAAAACTAAATCCCTTTTACGACAGGAGTGTATGTCATATATGAATTGCCATGCGTGACTTAATATCTTATTATTCTAAAATGCATAGGACACATTATTGTTCATGAAAATAGTGATTATTACACACTTCGACAATACAAAACAAGTGAAATTGAAAACAATCATATTACACTCACATGATGATCTCAGGCAGTAGTGCTGGATATGCACGAAAAACAAGATGTCATACCTGAAAATTTTAGATATTCCAGGTACATATATGGATGTATTAAGTGAGAGAGAGGTGAAAAATGCCAAGCAATACATGGCAACGCATGCACTGTGTTCTGGTGGCATCTAAATAAGAACTCTGGTAGACACTAGTATTAGGTAAATTAGTAATGCACTAGTCACTGTGCATGAATAGAGAGCCAAACATCTACTCGGGAAAATTATTTCACACTGGAACAAGTCAAAGAGAAAAGAAAAAAAATTGTGTTCAAGTCTTCACCTCATCCAGTATCTCAGAGCATGAGGCTATCCCAGGGATAGTTGGGATTGAAATTTTGTTCAGTTCTATCCAATCAGCTGGAATTTCTAGATGTCATTAGGCTATATCAAAGCACTGCAAGTCGGCCGTACTGGTCCAGCCTGTGCTAATAAACTGTTAATATATTATGTCTACTCAGTTGAGTCACGCATCAACCAGGTAAGTCATACCTCCTTTTTATAGTAGATGAAGGTGATAACAAAAGACAGCACCAGGGATTTGTCTTTAGTAGAGATCCTTTCATATCAAAATAGAAAAAAATATAATATGGGAAAAACATTACTTTTTATGTTCTCAATTTTTTGTTTCTTCTTTGCTGCCATTGGAACTAACCATTAGGTAAAATTGTGATCAGGACTGTGGTTACCACTGCCTAACTACCTAAATCAATACCCCTAACACCACCTACTTCTGCTTTATCTATTTTCTTGTTACTGGTGGTGAGCAGAGTATCATTTGACATACCAATAAAAATAATTTCAAACACACATTATGCTCAAGACTAAAAATTTACCCATTTTTTCCTGTACAAATTATGACCAGTGATGATGTCCACTACCTCATATGTTCCTTAGTTCAATTAAATGACAATGCTAAGAGACTACAATGATACAATACATGCAACACAGAGATGTTCTGTGAAATCTCTCCTAACACTCCAATATATGAGATAAATTTGGAAGAGTATATTATAAATAAGAAGGTATGAGTCCAAAAATTTAGAGAAAGTAAACAGATGCCCAAATATCTGGAAAATAAAGAGATATATACAGTTGAGGGTCATAAAGAGAAAATAAAGGAAAATAGCCAGTAGCTAGAAGGAAAGTTATTGATAACAGTTCAGAAGCAAGAAAAACTGAAACCAATGAGGTATGGCTCAATGAAGTCAGATACGATTTTTACAAAAGGAAAGGTCATATGTTTTATCACAAAGGCATGAATTTTGTTAAAAAGAAAGGCAAGTTTTTGTTTTTACCAGCAGAATTAAATGTTATCAAAGTGAGTTATTCCACTTCAGGATTAAAGGAGAGGCTATACAACTAGTTAAGATATACTGTAATAGCAGACAAACTCGATTAGCAGGGGAAATCAAGTGTTTTGATTCATACGTTATGACTGAAAGGGGGAAGCAAATTTAGGGACACCCTCTTAGCCAGTGCCACGACAGGCACTGTGTACTCCAAGGGATGCCTGGCCATCAGAATCTTTGGCATTTCATTAATACAACTAATTATCATGAATAAGTACATCATAGAGATGAATATAAATATTGAGGTAATAAAAATTTAGTGTATCACAGCAAATAGACATATATATCCAGTTTCCAGAAGCTGATTTTAACATTAAATAGAAGAAGGCAATTGATTGAATCTGTAGTATCTTTTTAACATAATAGCCACTGAGATTCTAACAGATATAAACATGGAGCCAATTGACTAATTTAACCAGTAATTGATAGAACTAAATACTCAAAACCTGTATGGATGTTTAAGGATTTAAGAGAAGTTACTGATAAATAGAAAATTATACAATTAGAAATGTCTGACCTCAAGAAAACTTACACTGTGAGTTGGCTCCCATGTAGATGGAGCTCCTAGGAGGTCCTCTACCAAATTGCAAAGCATGGAGATACCCAATACAAGCAGTGACAGAAGTGAAGAGGTAGCTTGGTTTTGCCAGAACATACATTTTTATGCCCTATATATGAAACTGTGATGCTCAATTGTGGTCTGTTTGAAACATAACTGTGATTTAGGGTGCTTAGAATAATTTTTGAGCATTACATGTCTCAATGCCAATCATCCCTGTAGTGACCCTGAAGTGTTATCATGGGTGGGGCCATGGACAAAATTCTTTATACTCTCTGATATTACTTATGCATGCATCATCATTTCAACTCAAAGAGATCAGTCATTACAGAACTGAAACCAGGTAAGTAGAGAGCCATAAAACCTGCCCAAAGTGAGAGTACTTCATTTTTTTTAATGAGCTTCTGTTATTGTCCACATCAGAGAATGAAAATCAAGAATTAACCCAGATATATTTCCAGGATGTTAAGAGGAAATGAGCTTAATTTATTCTGATTATAAAATCCTGAAAATTTTAACTCTCTCGTGTAGGCCAAATTAGTTTGGTCATGGCTTAGGCCAGGAAACTTCAAGATTGTATCATTCTTGGTGTTTAAAATCCCTAAGAGTATCACTCTTGGTGTTTAAACAAGCTCAGTACTTGTTCACAGAAATTACTAGAACTACTTTGATAATTAGTTGATGAGAAACATATACAATTCAAGCAAAACCTTGGTTTTCCAGAATGAAGGAGAAGCTTGTGATGTCCATTGAAAACTCCTAATGCCATATCCCACAACTGGCCTGAGGCATATGCCTTGTAAGAATTAAGCAATGTAGACCCAAGGAATAGGTGACATGGACAGAGTGGCTTATGCCTGGACATACCTAGAATTCATGGAAAGAAGACAGAACATGTAGAACCAGCTACACCATAAAATGCTCTGATCATTGTCAGACAAAAAGATCTCATAAGCACATATCATTGTCAATAGTGTTGCTCAGTAGTTTTTATATTTGGCACTCCAGAGATGTCTCTAAGACAATCTGAGAGTTCTGAAATGTAAGAAGGAAGACTAATTATCTGATGCCTGCCATATGAGCGAGTTCTTATCCCAACAAAAACATCTCATGCTCTCTATAAAGCAGGAGAGCCAAACTTGTTTTAGAAGCAGAAATTATACGACACACTGAGTGCATCATTCAATAGAAGTATAGAATTTTCCAAAATCCAGTTAAAAAAATAAATCCAATTTGTTTCAATTCAGATTAATGAGACTACAGAGAACTCTAGGTGGATGCTTTCTTCTAACAACCCAGAGCTGCACATTCACAATGCCTCAAAGAGGAGAATCTAACTGAGACAGGCTGGCTCACTTCACCACTAGTATCCAAAATCTACAAAGTACTCACCAAACTCCACACCCGAAAAACAAACAATCCAGTGAAGAAATGGGCAGAAGACATGAAGAGACACTTCTCCAAAGAGGACATCCAGATGGCCAACAAACACATGAAACGATGCTCAGCATCACTCATCATCAGGGAAATACAAATCAAAACCACACTGAGATACCACCTCA
>CM053562.1:48863761-48891611 GCA_028646485.1 Cryptoprocta ferox
AAAAATAAAAATAAAAATAAAAAATAAATCCAATTTGTTTCAATTCAGATTAATGAGACTACAGAGAACTCTAGGTGGATGCTTTCTTCTAACAACCCTGAGCTGCACATTCACAATGCCTCAAAGAGGAGAATCTAACTGAGACAGGCTGGCTCACTTCACCAGGTTTTCCTCCTTTCAGGCTCCTGTCCCCCGGAGCCCACATGCCTTAATTGCTGTTCCATACCTGCAACTAGCTGGCTTCTGTCTCTTTGTTTTAATTTTGTCCAGACGGTAATGTTTTCTCTGCGTGAGAGTTAATCTAACACAAGTTACTGCATTATAGATGTGATACAAAATTAGAATTCTTAGTGTAATCTCATTTGAAATTCTCTTTTATAAGGGAAGCGGAATATCTTTTCATGAAGTTAAGTAGCCTTTAATTGACTTTTCTGGCAACAGTGCTTTCATAAACATTGGCTATCTTCTATTTGATTGTCTATTTTTTTCTTTACTCACTTTCAGAAACATTATATACTAGGGAATCAAGGTCTTCTCCTGAAACATGATTTGCAAGTTTTTTTTTGGCCAGTTTGTCATTTATTATTTTGTCTTTTGAATTGCACTTCCTCCAATTTCCCTGTGACACCCCTGTGCAAAAGTTTTGGATATGCTTGTTTCTGTGCTGAACCTTTTTGTTTGTTTTTCTTTCATGGCTCCTGGTTTGAATGGTAGTTAGAAATGTGTTCCTCACTCCAAATTTATAATTAAAAAACTCAATGTTATATTCTATTTTTAAAGTTTTATTTCATTTTATTTTCATTTAATTAATCTCTACACCCAACATTGGGTTCAAACTCATGACCCTAAGGTCAGGAGTTATGTGCTCTTCCAATAGAGCCAGCCAGGTGCCCTTTACTCTTACATGCTAAAATGTAAACCATTTTAAAATGGTTTATTATTTTTTTATATTAATTTTGATCAATTAAACTTTTATTCATTAGAATAAGAAGCATGGATCCAAACAAATATTATTTTTTAAATTTCTGTTTTTTCCGAGACCATGTTTAAATACTAAACTTTCCAACTGGTTTGTATTAATATATTTGTGTTATACTAACTCCTCTTATTATCTGTGTCTGGGAACATTTCATTCTATTCCACTGGGATTTTTTTTTTTTTAAAATGTATGTGGCAAAGAACTTTTAATAAGTAAAGCTTGTTTATTTTTTAACATCTGGTAGTGTTAGTCCCTATTACTGCACTTATTTTACACACTTTTTTATTTTATAAATTTTAATTCTATTTATATTTTTAAAAATATAAACTGTAGAGAGAAGACCATAAAAAGTGGCATTAGGATTTTATTAATGGTATTAGGATTATATTAATGCTGTCAGTGCAGAGCCCACTTCGGATCCTCTCCCTCTCCCTCTGCCCCTCCTCAGCTCTCTCACCCTCTCAATATAATAAAATTAACACTAAAAAATCTTTTGCACAGAAAAGGAAACAATCAACAAAACTATAAGACAACCTTTGGAATGGGAGAAGATAATTGCAAATGTAATATCTGATAAAGGGTTCATATCCCATTATATAAAGAGCTTATAAAATTCAACACCCAAAAAACAATGCAATTTTTTAAAAAATGGGCAGAAGACATGAACAGATATTTATCCACATACAGATTGCCAAAAGAAACATGAAACAATATTCAACATCACTCATCATTAGGGAAATGCAAATCAAAACTACAATGAGGTATCATCTCAAACCTATCAGAATGGCTAAAATAAAAATAAATAAATAAATAAATAAATAATAAAAAAACACAAGAAACAACAGATATTGTTTGTGAAGATGTAGAGAAAAAGGAACACTCATGCACTGTTGGTGGGAATGCAAACTGGTATAGCCACTGGTAGTAAACAGTATGAGAAACAGTTTCTCAAAAAGTTAAGTCTAAAATTACCCTACAATCCAGCTATCAATACTATTGGGTATTTACCCAAAGAATACAAAAGACACTAATTCAAAGAGATGTATCCACCCCTATGTTTATAGAAGCAATCTTTACAATAGGCAAGAGGTAGAAGCAGCCTAAGTGGTCATCGAGAAATAGCCATGTATATATATATATATGTATATATACACAATTGAATATTATTCAACCATAAAAATAGAAATATTGCCATTTGCAATAACATGGATAGACCTAGAGAATATAATGCTAAGTGATATAAGTCAGTCAGAGAAAGACCAATACCACATGATTTTACTCACATGAGCTTGTTGGTTAAAACCAAGAAGCAAAGGGAAAAAAAAGAGAGACAAATCAAGAAACAGATTTAACTATAGAGAACATACTGATGGCTACTAGAGGGGAGGGGGTGGGAGGGATGGGCCAAATAGGTGATGGGGATTAAGGAAGGCCCTTGTGATAAGCACTCGGTATTATATGGAAATGCTGAATCTCTATATTACATCCTTGAAACTAATATAACACAATGTTAACTAACTGGAATTAAAATGAGAACTTAAAAAATTGTCATTTTTAGCTTCTGATTCAGAAATCATACTTAAAGGTTTCTCCACATTGTTTTTTTTCAAATTATTATTTCAAATTATTTCTAGCTGCTTTCATATTATTTCATGAATAATTCACTTGACCTCTTTCAAACTGTTTCAATAAGTCAAACCTCGTTCCAATATTGGACTCTCACTACTAATGTTTTCAAATGTCCTTTTTCTTTCCTTCCTTCCTTCCTTCCTTCCTTCCTTCCTTTTTGTTTCTTTTTTCTTTCTTTCTTTCTTTCTTTCTTTCTTTCTTTCTTTCTTTCTTTCTTTCTTTCTCTTTCTCTCTCTTTCTTTCATCAGCTCAAATAGAGATACATACTTCCTCTCCCTTCTTTTCCATGCCACTTTCACTTCTCTAACCACTTCATAACGCTTTAAATCCTTCTCCACACTCGAATTTTCTATCACCGAAACACTATCAAGAAATACTCCCTTTATCTTGTAAATGACAAACATAATGTAATCTACATAATAATCTCCTCTCATTATTTCATCATACCTATCATTATGAAATAGCCATACCTTTACTCCTTGTAATCTCTACTGATTCACTCTTAAAATCACAGAGACAATGAGAAGACAAGCTGCAGAGTGGGAGAAAATATTTGCAAAATACATATTTAATAAAGTACTGTTATTCAAAATATAAAAACAACCCTTAAAATTCAACAATAAAAACAGAAACAACCCGATTAATAAATAATCAAAAGAAATGAACAGACACCTCACCAAAGAGGATATACAGAAGACAAATGAGTATATGAAAACATGTTCAACATGACATGCTATTAGGGAGTTACAAGCAAATAACAATGCGATGCCATTGCACACTTATTAGAATAGAGAATACTTAAACACTGGAAAGAAAATACAGGTGAGGATGTGTAGCAACAAAAACTCTAATTCATTGCTACAGGAATAGAAAATAGTATAGCAACTTTGTAAGACAGTATTATGCTAAGAGAAATAAGTCAGTCAGAGAAAGACAAATTACAATATGATTTCATTCATATGTGAAATTTAAGAAACTGAACAGATGAACATAGGGAAAGGAAGAAAAAAGAGAGGGGGGAGGCAAATCATAAGAAACTATTAATTATAGAGAACAAACTGAAGGTTGATGGAGGAGATGTGGGCAGGGGATGGGCTATATGGGCGATGGCTATTAAGGAGGGCACTTGTGATGAGCACTGGGTGTTATATGTAAGTGATGAATCACCAAATTCTACTGAAAACAGCATTACACTACATGTTAACTAACTAGAACTTAAGTAAAAACTTGAAACAAACACACACACACAAAAACAAAAATAAACTAATACACTTACCATATGATCCAGAAAATGTAGTATTTAATATGAGTTGAAAACTATGTCTACACAAAGACCTGCATGCAGATGTTTATAGAAGAAGCTTTATTCATAATTAGCAAAACTTGCAAGCACCAAAGTAATATTTCCTTCAGTATGTGAATGAATAAATAAGCTGTAGTAATTCAGACAAGAGAATATTATTCAGTGCTAAAAGAAATGAACTATCGAACCATAAAAATAAATGAGGAAATCTGAGCTGCATATTACTGAGTGAAAAAGCCAGTCTGAAAGGTTATATACTGTATAATTTCTATGACAAGACATTCTGAAAATGGCAAAACTATGGAGACAATAGAAAGAAAGATCAGCAGTTTCCAGAGATCATGGTGGATCAGGTCAAGTAGAGATTTTTAGAACAGTGAACCTATTCTGCATGACACTAAAATGGTGGACACATGCCATTATAAATATGTCCAAGCACACAGGATGTACAGCTCTGAGAGTAAACTCTAATGTAAATTATGGTCTTGAAGTGTAAGAATGACGCATCAGTGTGGATTCATCCATTATAACAAATATACCACTGTGATATGAGATGTTGATTATGAGGAGGCTGTGTATATACGTGGCAGCAGGGGGTATATGGAAACTCATTGTACTTTCTGCTCAATTTTCCTATGAAACTAAAACAGCTTTAAAAAATGTAATGTATTGGGTGCCTGGGTGGCTCAGTAGGTTGAGCATCCAGCTCTTGATATCAGCTCAGGTCATGATCCCAGGGTCATGGAATCGAACCTGCATCGGGCTCTGTGCTAAGCATGGAGCCTACTTAAGATTCTTTCTCTCCCCCTGCCCCCTCCCCTGCTCTCTTTCTCAAAATAGAAATAAATAAATAAATAAAAATAAAAAATAGATAAAAATGAAGTGTATTTTAAAACACATACACACATATAAGCATACTGAAAGTGTGTACAAAGTCAAAATACAAGATGCATATATTTCTTTATACTAACAATGAATAATTAGAAAAATTTAAAAAGTGGTATCATTTACAATGTAGCCAAATACATGAGAGGCTTTGAATGGAATAGGTACTGATAGAATACTTAAGTATGTTAAGATGGTAGGAGCCATATTTCTCACAGTTGAAGAACAGAGTTAGAAATATGGGTAGCTAAACTTACTCGAATGAACAAGGTGGTATTAGATACTGCATATACCGATGTATCATGTGTATTTGTGAGCTGTGTGTAGACACATATATCTCTATATATAAAACATATAAATATACATAGATATATTCCCAAACTCTGTCCCCTGCAATGATCTGATACTCCTAATGATCAAGGCAGTGGGGAGAGGTGCAGAGATGTGAATTAGTTACATACAAGTGGATTGACAAAATACGTTAATATGTTCATATAATGGAAGCCAAACTTAGAAAAGAGATTTTGTATATCTCTCAGCAGTTTTGTGAGGAGTCACTGTCACACCAGTGTTTGACTGTATTGTCTTCCTATCACATAGATTTCATGTGCCAATCCTCTATACTTAGAACTTGTCAGATCTAAGGATGCATTATTAGGCCACAGAGCCCCAGGGGTGAGTAGTTCTCTGTTCAAAGAAATGTTGTTAGTTGTCAAAATTCACATTTAACAGTTACCTTTTCTTTTGATCATAAAGTCCTAATGCATGATTTTATTTGATTCCCTTCCTCTTTTCTACTACTGAGGTATATAATTGATAAGGAGCCTAAGGACTTTTACATCTTGAACTTTTAATAATCCTACATCAAAGACTGGACCAATGATTGAAGATCTGCTATATGTTGACAAAGCAACCATTCTTTTGTCTGGATCTCTTCATTTTGCTTATTATTAGAGTACTGTGTGTTTGCCTCTCTAGGAGATCACCTTGCTTGAACCCCTTTTTCAAACTACTTTAATATTCCTCAATACAAGCAACCTATTGAAAGGAATGTAGCATTTCTAATAAAAAAATTGGGTTCAAATGTCAATTCTAGAGTTTATCTGTTAAAGCAAGATGATAATAAAAGTGTGTTCAGCCTATTTAAGTCATTATATTTTTACTAGCTGTAAATGAACTTTACAAACACAATTAAAAGTGCATTGTGAAATTAAAAACTTTAAGTTAGTATTATTTAGGATGTTAAGACATTATAATTCATATATGTATCCACTAGTTGAATGCATCATAACATGCTTCGCTAAATTTCAGAATCAGTTTTCCATCAGTTAACATATCCAAGAATTTAAAGGTCAATCAGGTTTTTAATATGTAAAATATTTATTGTGTGAAGGTAGGAATATTCTGTGCATGATAATCCTTCTTATGCCAAGGTAGGGAAAGATTCATTATCTCCCTGATCTCTTTGCTCATTATTCTGAGGGACAATGCACGGACATCTAATGAGCTGGGTTAATTTGTTCCTGAATGCAAACTTAGGTATTTTATAATAACTCTCTGATTCAAATATGTTTAAAGGCATAGATATTGAAATATTATCATATTATATACAAGAAATAAGTATCAGAGGCTAAAATACCTTGAGCATATAAATGTACAGGTTCTTGGCTATATCTTGCACAGCACAGGTGTGGTTTCCTATGCTGTCTGAGCTTTGTTTTACCATCTATCTTCCTTAGAGGAAACTTATTAGATTCAATGAAATTTTAAATTTCAAAATGACTGTGCTCTGACAAGTCCAAATTGTTATATAAATATGTAATAAAATATAAAATAAAGAAATGCTGGTAGAAGTTAGAACAGCCATCTTGAAGCATATGTTAAAAATGGCAGAGGAAAAAAAAGTAGAAGATGCTCTATTCCAAGACGATGGAGAGCTACCATATCTAACTTGCTTTGTCCATGAAGATATTTTCATAATAGAAATATGGTTTCTTATTTTGAAGTCATTGTCATTTATTTGGAGAAAACATAAAAACAATTGATTTGTAAATGACTCACTGTATGCGGCGCCTGGGTGGTTTAGTTGGTTAGGCATCTAACTTCGGCTCAGGTCATGATCTCACTATTTGTGAGTTTGAACCCTGTGTCAGGCTCTGTGCTGATGGCTCAGAGCGTGGAGTCTGCTTTGGATTCTGTGTTCTTCCTCTCTCTGTCTCTCTCCTGCTCACACTCTGTCTCTCTCTCAAAAATAAAAGTAAACAGAAAAAAGTTAAAAGAAAAAGAAATGACTACTGTAATGAAATTTGCAAAAGTCATTGGCCAGATATTTTGATATAGAGCCAAACATACATACATGTGCCTAAAGAAAATGCCCTGAAAAAATGTGAAATATTAACAAAATTGTTTTGATATTACATGTGAGTTTGTCATTTTATTACATGTTTTACTTTCACTTTGTGTCAGAAGATTAGTGGTACTAACTACTAGGAAAATTAAATATTTAGAAAAGGAAAAAAAACTGTAATTGATTGTTTATTCATTGGTTCATTTAAAATACTTATTAAGTGCTTAATGTATGCTATGCTATGCTAGGCATTCTTCAAGATGGTGTGGATGCACAGAAAAATAAGGCAAATTCGTATGACATTTAAATATTATTGGGGAAAAGAGTTAAATACAGGCAAACATAAAAAGATTTTAGATGATCAACTTACTTTAGAATGGGTTGTTAGGCAAGAGCTTTCTATGGTGATGACAGCTGACCTAGGAACTTCGGGAGGAGGGGAATTTCAAATGAAAGTTCGTGGAGACAGAGAGTTCTATAGGCAAAAGGAAGATGTTCAACGTTTGACATCAGAAAGTAATCAAGTTAGAGATGACTGAAAAGATTAAACATAAATTGAACCAGTATACAGCTAAAGAGGTAACTGGAGCAATATCTTTCTTAATTAACCACCTTTATCTATATCTTATACCATAGATGATAATTAAGATAGATAAAAACATGTTGTGTAACCAATATTTTCAGACAATTGTAGAAACAAACAAACCAGTCTAATATTCATTCTTTGTTTTTGTTATTGGTGACATTGAGAAAGTAAAGCCCACCTTGTTTATAAAAAATTTATTGTGGAATGCCATATGTATTTTATAGACTTTAGACTTTAAACCACCATCTTTTCCTTAATAAATTGAAGCATCCATTTGTTATTCTGGGCACTACCTTAATTATTAAGATCAGCTTAGGTTGTCAAGTGGGAAAACACCTAATCTTGAAAGTGATACTGATTTCAAAAAAAAATTTTTTTTTGGTCCTAACAAGATGTTGTAAACCTGTTTCTTCCTGTTCCCCCAAATTAGATACAACTATAAACCCAGGAAGTAGTGCAAGATTCAGCCAAGGAAAACTCTATATGATGGTAAGAAGAAGGTGAACTGGTTTGGAACATTAGGATCAGAACAACAACAACAAAAACCTGCCAGACATCTGGGTCTTCCCATCTGAGAGGAGAAGGCAACCAAGACCTTTTGTTTGGCAGCCACCACCCCAGCAGCAAAAGGTGATTCAAGTTGGTAAATTCTAACTCTTAATCCAACAAGAGCCCTGCCAAAAGCCCCAGCTGAAGCCTTTACCATCAGAAAGGCAGATCCTACTTGCTAAACCAAGGAGCCAGAAGAAGCTATCTCTTTTCCCACAGGGCTATAGACACTTCTCCACCCAGAGACACCAGACTTGTGAAGTAGAGGAATATGTGCCACAACAAATGGCCATGCTCTGTATATTTGTCTATCATAGGCAAGAGTAAATCTCAAAACAAACATCAATCACCAGATGCTATTTGTTTTTCTTTGTCTGACTTATTTTACTTCGCATAATATCCTCTAGGTCTATCCATGGATAAAGCATAAGAACCATTTTTTTTATAAAAGACTTGTTATAATGAAATTTGCAAAAGCTGGTGGCTACATATTTTGGTATAGACCCAAATATATACACATGTGCCTAAAGAAAATGCCCTGAAAAAAGCGTATGTATATATAATATTGCTCAGCCATAAAAAGAATGAATTCTTGCCATTTGCAACAGATAAGTAGTTTGAGCTAGGGCTGGGATAGGGTGGAATTCTCAGGAAAGGGCCATGGAGAGAAATGGTAAACGCCAGGAGAAATTCAGCCCACTTCTTTTCTGTTGACCATTAACTCTGTCATCACTGGCGTTTCCACGATCTCATGGCATGGAATTCCAAAATCAACACCCTTTGTTGTAATTTTAATTTATTTCTTCCTGGTTATTTTTCAGTGGTCCCCCTGGAGGTTGGAACATACTGTGGAGACCAATACCAACAAATATAAAATAATGCACAACAACAACAAAATGAGAGAGAGAGAGAGAGAGAGAGAGAGAGAGAGAGAGAGAGAGAGAAGGGAATAAAAGAAAAAAAAGAAAAAAATTATCAAGCATTAAATTGTGATATAATAAGAAATATATATTTAGGTCTTGTCCCCTAGCTCTTGTGCAGAGCTCCCAATGCCCTAATTTTTTTAAATTTCTCCAAGGTGGTGGGTGGATCGTTTGCTCTAACTATTGATTTCTGATCCTAGTTCCTAACAAAGAACTGCTAAATCACTTGGGTTTCCTGGATAATACCAATATTTTTTTGTTCTAAAGAGGCAACTCTTGGTGGGCTCCTGCATAGCTTAAGAATGGGAGCTGGCCACCAGAAAGATAAAGTCATGGTTAGAAGCTTGGAACTTTTAGTTCTAGCTCCCATTCTCCAGTTGGGAGAGAGGGCTAGAGACTGAATTAATAATCGATCATGACTACATGATGAAGCCTCCATTAAAATCCCAATGTACACGGTTCAGAGAGCTTCTGGGTTTCAGAGTTCAAAGAGCTCTGCATCAGGGTAGAGCACCCAGAGGGGCACAAATGTTCCTGTCCCATCCTCAATACCTTGCCCTATGCACATTTTCCATTTGTTCCTGAGTTGTACCATTTTATAATTAACTGACAACCTAATAATTAAACTATTTTCCTAAGTTCTGTCAGCTGTTCTAATTATTAAGGGCAAGAAGAGGGTTATGGGAACCTCTAATTTATGGCCAGTCTGCCAGAAGTACCAGTAACCACCTGGGACTTGTGATTGTATCTGAAATAGGAAGGAGAGGAGACAGTCTTAAGGGACTGAGCTTTTATCTTGTGGGATCTGATGTCCATGCCAGATAGTTTCAGACTGAATTAAATTGTAGGGCACCTATTTGATATGCACAGAGATCGGGAGAACTGGTTGGTGTGAGGAAGTCACCCACACATTCTGTGCTCAGAGCAGCCAGAAGCATGGAGAATACAGTAAACAGAGATTTTCCTTTCTCTGGGCCAGGAGAGTCTCTTTGTCTCCAGGAACATGAGCACTTTCTCCCTCAGTGAGAAACTCCAGTGGTTGTGGGCAAAAAACATACCCTCTGCCTTGTCAAGTGGCACCAAAAAGAATGAAGTAGGAGCTCCAGTGGCATCAGATAATCAAAGTAAAACAAAATAATACTACAAATGTTCTCAAAATTAAACTTGAAAACCAAAGTCCAAAACGTTTGGCCAGTACCTATTGCTAATATAAACAGTGAGACTTCCTGTTAAAACATTTAAATAGGACACTGAATTGCCCAATATGTTAGATAAAATACCCAAAATAGAACTGAAATCATCTGTCATACAAAGAAACAAACACCTCCCACCCCCAAATAACAAAACACAACTCCAGTGAGAGAAAGACAATCAACAAATGCTTACTCTGAGATAAATCCGATATTGTAATATAAGAATTTTACAGTAACCACAAAATTGTTTCTAAAATACACTATACATTCTGATGAAATGGAATGAAAGGAAAATAAAATGAAGCTATAAAAATGAACCAAATTCAAATTAGAGAACTCAAAAATACAATGAATAATTTTTATAATGGATAAACCAAATAGTGGAGTGGAGAAAAGATTAAGTAAAAATTGAGGACAGATCAGAAGACTTTATCCCATGTGAACAACAGAGAGAAAATAGACTGATAAAATATGAAAAGCCTCAGGGACCAGTGAATAAAAACAAAATTTCCAAGAGTGGAACTGAAAGAGTATTCAAAGAAATGATGGAAAAATCTCCCCAAATTGGCAAAAGGCCTAAACCTACAGATTCAAATTGCTGAGCAAAACCCAAAAACAATAAACCCAAGGAGATCCACACCAAGGGATAGCATAATTACACTTCTGGAAATTAAAGAAACAGTAGAAAATTTTAAAGTAATTGGAGAGAAACAAAGCATTCTTTATAAAGAAACACATTTGAGTAGTGGGTGATTTCTCATTTGAAATCATGAATGCTAGACAGAACTGGCATAAATTTCAATTTCTGAAAGAAAAGAAATGTTAGCTGTTGACATCTATAACCTGTGAAACTATCTTTCAGGAATTAGGAGAAATGAAGACATTCTCAGACAAAAGAAAAGTAAAAGGAATTGTGACTAGTAGATTTATCACTAAAGAGAAACTAAAGAAAGATCTTCAAACAAATAAAATAATAAAAGTAGTAAAAATGAACAATAAAAGAGCCATCATATGTGTATATAAAATATAATACCTTTCTCCTCCCTACTTCCATAAATCATATTTATAAATAGATAATAGTCCTATGGTCTTTAAAAATGAATTTTAAGTTAAGAAGCTGCCCCAAAAAGATATCACCAAGGATAGATTATTTTGATGGTGAATTCTATTAAGTTTTTGAGATTTAACATTAGTTTTACATAACTCTTCCAGAAAGCAAACGAAAGCAGTAATATAAAAAGCAAGAAAGTGAACAAATAAATAAAAGAAGAAAGGAAATTGCACACTGATATCTCTTATAAACTTAGATGCAAACATCCCCAAAATAATATTAACAAATGGAATAAAACACTGTATAAGAAAGAACTGTACATCACAGATATTTATTTTAAGGATGCAATATGCATTCAATGTCAGCAAATTGATTCATGTAATCTATCATATTAACTAGCTAAGGAAGAAAATTATATAATTATATCAAAGGACACAGAAAAAGTGTTTGGGTTAGTAGGTCAAAGTTTGAGGCATTCTGTTACTTACTGCCCAGAATATCAGTGAGTATTCACTGAAAGTTTCCATCGCCTAAATTAGTACATCTCAAAAATAAAGTTATGTGTGATACCCTTTAAAAGATAGATAAAATTTGTGGTGTACTAATTTTGACATAAATTATTTTTGTTTTTACGAACAGAAGCATTCACTTTTTATAATCATATATAATTTTATGAGCCAAAAACATTTCCAACTTAAAAAATACTGTAAAAACATTAAGTAAATATTTACAACATGATTGATCATAACATTTGTTTTGCATACTGAAATGGAATCAATGTTGATAATATACATATAGATTGAGCAGCAGTGTTGAGTTAATCATTATGACTACCCTGCATGTTCTGTGATAATTTCATACTTTCAATGCTGATAAATTTGAACTAATGGGAAAATTTTTATTATACAGAAAGCCACAATTTTGCCTTCACCTGTTACAAATCTGATTTATCATTAGCTTGAGGCAAAGTAATGCATTATTATGCATATAATATTATGTCTAGGTGCTAAAAACTCTTATTATCTGAAAATTAACTTTTATTTTTAATTATAATTGAAATTGAAAAATACTTTCTTTATAAAAGATGAAAAAGAGAAAAAAATTTTGTTACCATATTAGTCATTGTAGTATCTGGCACATTAAGGTTGGCCAAACATTAATAAATGAAGGTCACTTCTGGTTTCAATCTAACACATTAAAAAGTGGAAGTGATCACCCCCATCCTAACAATAAGAAAAAGTCTGAACAAACTGAGAATCATATTACTTAGTTGGGCCCTTCAAAGAACTAAGGTGGCATGCTGAGCAGTCACCCCAAAATCTAGAAAGACAGGTGAATCCAGAGTACCAAAGCCAAAATGCATGGACAGAACAAAGCTGCTAGAATCATACACTGGTAAAAACATTTTGATGGTAATTCTGATGAGTACAGGAACTAAGTGTGAACTAAAGAAAGGAGTAGAAACAAATGGGAGCTACAGTTTTAGGTGGGTCCTCACACTTTCACTGGTTTTACCTCAGGACCACACCAGGTTCCCACAATGAAGAGCCAAGAAAAGTACTCTAGTGGCTCTCTGGTGAGTGGAAGAGAAAGTGATGTTTTAGATGGCCTTAAATTAAACAAACAAACAAACAAACAAAAACATATATTGTAAATTCTCTTCCTCTCTCTCTCTCTCATATAATTGATAAGCTAAGAGAGGGAAAGTTGAATGTCATAATATGCTCAATTAAAACCAGAGAAGAAAGAAAAAGGGGGAAGGGGGAAAACAGAAATACAGAACAAATGCAACAAATAGAAAACTGTTGTGAACATAGCAAATATTAATTCAACTAGATCAAAAATTACTTTAAATATGAATGTCCTTAATACACAAATTAAAACACCGAGGCTGTTATAGTAGATTTTTAAAAAGGACAATTCCAGTTTAAATATGAAGACACAAATAGGATAAAAGTAAAGGTATGGGGAAAGGCACAACATGATAACATTAATTCAAGAAACTTGGAGTGGCTAAATTAATTTCAGACAAAGCAAACTTCAGAACAGGAAAAATTATCAGGGATAAAGAAAAGCAATACTTAATGTTAAAGGGTTCTGTGCTTCAAGAAGACTTAATCCTTAGCAAACTAAATTAATTTATATTGAACTAAACTTGTATTCCTGAATTAACACCGTTTGGTCATGATATATTACTCTTTTCTATGTTGGTGGATTTGACTTGCTACTAATTGCATTTTCTCATGATAAAAAATAGTATCTCTTGTCATAAGCATTGTATCTGATATTCTTTTAAAATTCTGCTTAGACATACAAAAAATAGCCTTTCACTATGAAAAAAAATGTGATGGAAAAAAATAGTTTGCCGAAACTTTACAAGGATTAAGATGTGGAATAGCATATTTACTTTTTTGTTTTTAAGAAATTTATATTTATACAGCTTGTTATTTGTTTTGTTATTAATATGAACATTATCATCTCTATTTTGGTAGAATAGGTCACAGAAGGAGCATCCCCAATTTATGGATAAATAAGATGTAAGAATTGTAGCACAAACTAATGTATAGAGATATTGAGTCATTATGATGTATACCTAAAACTAATGTAACATTGGGTGTCACCTATAAACAAATTGAAAAAAAAAAGATATGCTGCTAATTAAATTATCTTTCCCTTGATATGATATTAGTAAAAATGTTTGTAAAGTTTGTAAGGATTGTAATAAAAGCCTTAGAAGTGCTATCATTAATTATTTTTGATAAACACTTTATTAATTTTTAAAGGTAAATCTTTTAAACAACAGTAGTAGTATGCCATTTACCATTCTTTGGTAATTTGCTATAATAAGATCAGTGAGAATAAGACCTATAAGAAACTGTCAATCCAAGAAGATCATGAAAAGTAATTGTGAAACTTTGAATGTTACAAAGAAAACCCTTCTAAGGATACATTTTTCACATACTTTAAGTCTACTGATTTATGCAGATGATATATGCTGAAAAAATGTTGAATTATTTTAAGAATACAAGATATAGGAAAGAGGAATTTTTGGCTAAATGAAACAGATTGGAGATCACATGACATCACTAACACCAAGTGCTTGCCAATTTTCTGATATTTTAAGATCTTTTTAATTTTTTTAAAAATTTACATCCAAGTTAGCATATAGTGTAACAATAATTTCAGGAGTAGATTCCTTAATGCCCCTTCCCCATTTAGCCCATCCCCCCTCCCATAACCCCTCCGGTAAACCTCTATTTGTTCTCCATATTTAAGAGTCTCTTATGTTTTTGTCCTCCTCCTTGTTTTTATATTATTTTTGCTTCTCTTCCCTTATGTTCATCTGTTTTGTATTTTAAATCCTAATATGAATGAAGTCATATGATATTTGTCTTTCTCTGAATGACTAATTTGGCTTAGCATAATACCCTCTAGTTCCAACCATGTAGTTGCAAATGGCAAGATTTCATTCTTTTTGCTTTCCAAGTAATACTCCATTGTATATATAAACCACATCTTCTTTATCCATTCATCTGTCAATGGACATTTGGGCTCTTTCCATACTTTGGCTATTGTCAATAGAGCTGCTATAAACATTAGGGTGCATGTGCCCCTTGGAAACAGCACATCTGTATCCTTTGGATATATACCTAGTAGTGCAATTTCTGGGTCATAGGGTAGTTCTACTTTTAATTTTTTGAGGAACCTCTGTATTGTTTTCCAGAGTGGCTGCACCAGTTTGCATTCCCACCAGCAGAGAAGTGCCATTCAATGGGATGCCTGGATGGCTTGGTTGGGTAAACATCCAACTCAGTTTCAGCTCAGGTCATGAGTTTGTGGTTAGTGAGTTCCAGCCCAGCATCAGGCTCTCTGCTGGCAATGCAGAGCCTGCTTGGGATCCTCCCTCTCTCTCTCCCTGCCCCTCCCCTGCTTGTATGCTCTGTCTCTCTCTCTCAAAATAAGTAAATAAACTTTTTGTAAAAAATGTGCCATTTCATTTGACTTGAAAACTTAAATTCTTCTAAATAAGAAGTTTTCTTCTCTTCTTTCCTTACCTGTGTATTTTTCCCTTTATCTATTCTTATCTATTTACTGTGCCTAAAGATGTAATCAGGGTTAATGTTATTTTCTTTGAATTTGTGATGTCCATTTCTGATAGGAAATGGGACAACGAAAATGGAACTTCAAGCAGAAAGAGAGAGTGTCCCATAGAAGGAGAGAGGGTCCTAAAAATGACATCTGATTTTGTTGAAACAAAACATAGACTGCTGTAGAGTTTTACTCAGAGCTGACTTTGCATATGAACTATCTACTCTAAAATGCTTGCCACATCACTTCAGTCTGGGTTTTAGAGAAACCCAGAGAAACTGGGTATGTGTAGTTGTAAGATAATATGATGATACAATCAAATAAAGTGTTTAGATTAGAAATCTAAGTAAATTTACCAACCATTATATACGCTTGGTCATAGAGATTCAGAACTGCTAATAAAAGATTCCTGTAAACCTAATTGGAAACTGCTAGTAAAATTAACACTAATTTTTTGAGTTCATTAATTTTCTATTAAATCCTACAGTATTTTTAAACCCTTCAAAATGGAAAGCACAGTAAATGGTATTTAAATGATTATGCAGACTATAGAGAAAGAAGAATCTCTAATTATTTTTATTATTCTATTAGGAGGAATAGAAACATATCAACTGTTAAATAGCAGTTATATATATTTCATTTCATTTCAATTTTTAAAATTTAGCATTCCATATTTAGCTGACAGACATAAATGTTAATAATACATCATTACTGACTAATTCAAAAATAACCATAATTAATATCTCTATGCAATTATGTTAATCAACATATTGGTTTCTATAGATATACGTATATATCTACTTAAAGTATTATAAGATTCAATGGGCATTTGAATTTCTATGTATTTTTTGTAAACATAAAATACGTAGTAAGATAAACTTGCAGTTGAACATATTACTTACTAATATTTTAAAGTATTTGTTTTCTTATGTTAGATTTTATTTTGGCATTATTGTAATTTTATAATGGGTTTGAATTAAATCATATAAGAAACAGAGTTGGTAAACTGAGAGATGGTCTGTACAATGAAGGGAGACTGGGGTCTTCTGTAAAGGAAAAGACACAAGGTTTTCACATAATTTTCTTAGTGCTCTGAATGTAGCTGAAGGTCAGAGTGCTTGGATTTAAGTTTCTTGGTGTTTGTGTATTCTGCAGGGAAAATGTATAATTCTATACATTTGATATGTAGCTTATATCATCATAGCATATGTGATAGCATATATCATAGCTGCTATGATACATAGCAGTATAGCAAATATACATTTGATATGATAGCTTATCATTGTGGTGTTGTGCCTTATAGGCTTATATATTTTAATTGCAACTTATAAAATTGGAATATACACAAGAAAATCTCCTACGTGTGGTTTCAGTATTTACACTGTCAAATAATCTTGCTTCCCAATACTCATACTCTATCTATATAGTTTTTTTTTCATGTTGTAAATACATTATAATATAATAAAGGGAGATTGTAAGAAAACAAAAGAACACTATGTTGGATTTTTTTGCCCATTATTCGATTGTGGTATAGAATCAATTTTTTTAAAAAAGAAAAAGATAGAGAGTTGACTCAATAGTTTTCACTCACTCTATTTAAGAAATTCAAGAATTAGACTCCTCCCTGAAAGTAGAAAAGATCATGTGTTAATTTTCTTTTTCCAAAATGCAGCTTTCCATTTTAAAAACATTTCCAATTTTTCTTCATCAATGCACATGAATTCTCTTAGAAACATACTGAAAATAGAAGATGTTTTTCCACTTAAGAGGATATTAGATAATATATGAAATGTGAAACATAATGATTAACATCTTTTTCTAAAAAATGCATTACTCATTTAATTTTTTTAAAATGCATGTCATTGAATAAATGCATAATTTTAAAATTTAAGAATGAATCAAAGACATCTTCTAGCAAGTTGAAATAATGGGAACTGGGTTTAGCTCTTAAAACAACTTAAAAGCTCATATATATACATATTTTTATATATTTTTTATATATTTAATATATATTATACATATATACACACATAAAAGAATAATTTTCAGGTTTTTGACATCAGGAAACAAAGACAGTGATCCCTCATTGAAAGGACACAAATGTGAGCCCTAGAATCGCCCCAGCTTACTCACTTGAGTCTCCAGGCTGCAACATAAGGAAGGGAAATGTGGATGGAGCCCTGTGATCTTCCTAAATTAAGAAGATGGAGCTGGGTGTCTGAGGAACCCAGGGTACATGGAGAGTGCAAGAGCCGTGGACAGGAAAGAGATGCACAAGGAGAGGGTGCTCTGCTCTGATGCTCTGGACCAGGTCCCCTTCTGAGTGCTGACGAGTGCAGGCAAGAAGGAAAATTAGCCATAGCTAGGAAAAGAACCACACAGACAGAGCAGAGAACACACTCTCCAGAGGAAAGGAATAGATCATATTCCCAAGATCCAAAGTGGAAAACCTCATGATTTACTGGGCATCTAATAGAGTACTTAAAAGGTTATTAGCTCAGAAGTGGAGTCAAATTAGCTCCTAACTAAAGGCTGCTACAGTGCCACTCATGGAGTTTAAAGCAAGCCTTGAAAGAATCAATCTGTTTCCAATTAGCTGAACTGCTGCATCAAAAAGCTTAATAATATTTATAGGCCTGTAAGGATATCCGGCACTAAACAAGGTAAACTTCACAGTCTCTGTCATCCAATAAAATTACCAGACATGAAAAGCAGGAATACCAGGAAGAGAAAATCAATCAACTGAAACTGATTCAAAATGGAAGAGATAATAGGATTATGGGAAGGGGCTTTAACATAGCTGCTAAATCTGTATTCCATATATTAAAAACGACAGAGAAAAGATTGAACATAAAAAGTGGAGACATTGAAAATACAAATTTCTAGAGGCAAAAAACTGTATGAAATGAAAATTTATAGTATGGGAGAAAGATTAGTTTAGACATTCCAGAGGATAACATTATCAAGCTTGAATACGTATTTATAAAAAGTATTCAAAATAACAAAAGGGGGAAAAAAGCCTGGACAAAAACAACAGAGGATCAATATTACACGAATGATACCAAATGTAACCTAGAGCTAACCAAAGAAATAAAGAGCACAAGAAATGTAAATATGTGGACAAATACTCAATATTGTTCTTATAAAAATTTCACTTCACTGTAAATGTTTATAGAAAAAAATCACTATGCATTGTGGAGTATGACATATGTGACAGTAAAATGAATGAAATTAACTGCCCAAACACTAAGAGGGGATCTATGGAAGTACACTGCTATAAAGTTCTTATATATACATGAAATGGTACAATAATAAGTTAATAATAAGTTATATACTACGATATATGACGTAACACTAAACTAAAACAGAGGGTAGCATTTGACGAGCCAGTAAGAATATTAAGTTAGGTCATAAAAGTACTTAATTCCAAAGAAGGCAGAAAAGGGGGAAAAGGAAGACATCATATAAACATTGCCAATTTGGATTTTAAGAGTTACAAGTAATTGATAGTTTGCACAAAACAATTTTAAACTGGCTATATGCAACCACATTAAATATAAATACTTAAGTATATTAAAAGAAAATGGTAGAATAAATATATACCGAGCTAGCAGTAATTAAAAGACAGTTGTAGTGGCTATTTTAATATAAGACAAAGATATTGGAGAGAAGAATATTACCAGGGACAATAAAGGTCATTTCATAATAATAAAGCTGTCACTTTAAAAGAACATGACAATTCTAAACATGCATATACCTAATTCTAAAGCTTCAAAATAAGTGAAGAAAAAAATAGAACTGTAAGTAGAAATAGACAAATCCAAAATTATAGTTGACAAATTGAACCTCTCCAAATAATTGATAGGTCAAGTAGACAGAAATTCAATGAGGGTATAAAAGACTGAACAACACTGTGAACCAACTTGACTTAACTGACATTTAGAGAACACTACATGCTATGATGGAAGATTTCACGTTCTTTTCGGTTAAATATGAGACACGTACTAAGCTTTGTCAAATTCTATGCCATAAAATAAATATCAGTAAATTTACAATGAATCTTATCATACACCGTAGTTCTCTAACTGCAGTTCTATTAAATTAGGTTTTAATGAAAGAAAAATGTCTGGAATATCCCTAAATGTTTTGAAAATAAATAGCTTTCTGAGTAACTAAAAGATCAAATGAGAAAACAAAAGAAAAATGTGAGAGTGTTTTGAACTGAATGAAAAGAAAATGCAAAATATCAAGATTTGTGAAATGCATCTTCTTTGAAGGTAGATTTGTGGTACTTCATACCCATATTAGAAAAGATGAAAAGTCTTAAACTGTAGGCTTCAGCCTTGATAATAAGTGACTAGGGAAAAAAACACATTAAAATGAAAGGAAGCAGAAAAAAGGAAAAAGGACTGATAAGAACAGAAATGTATTATAGAGAAATGTGGCCTACAGAGGCAATCAAAGTCCAATCCTTTGCACAGATCAATAAAATTGATAAACGTCTAGCCAGACAGATCAGGAATGAAGAAAGGGCAACAGGTATGAATATTAAAAATCTGGAGAATGACATTAGAAACTTTCCTGGATATTAAATGGACATTAAGGGATTATTATGAAAATATTTATGTTAGTAAATCTGACATCTTACCTGAAATGACCCAAATCCTTGACGACCAAATGACCCAAAGCCATTCAGAAAAGATAGGTAATCCAAGTAGCCTTGTAACTATTAAATAAATTGAACATGCAGTTTAATACCTTCCCTCCATGAAAACTCCAGACTCAGATGCCTTCTCAGGTAAATTTTACCAAGCATTGAATGAAGCAATAAAATTCTTACGAACTCATTACTTGTATCCATCATTACGCTTAAATCAAACTTATAAAATGGTAAGAGAAAAAAAAGAAAACTCAGTTCATATACCTCATGAACATTATAATTCAAGATATAGTAGCAAATTTAATTAAAAAATAAAAAATTGTCACTAGTTATAGTTGAAATATTACCAATGATATATAACAAACTCTAAAGATTTCACTAAAACTCTGTTAGAACTAAAGAAGGAAATACAGGGTTGGTAACGATGCTGTGTTAATAGAAAACTCGTGCTGTTGAGATATAAATTCTATCCAAATTACCCAGAGAATCAAATAAGTTTCAAATTCCAGAAAATTTTTTTTGTGACAAGCTAATGCCATAGTTTATATGAACATGTAAAGGACTTAGAATAGTAAAAAGAATAAGTGGGGAAAAGACAAAATTAGCATATGTAAATACTTGATATCAAGACGTTTTAGAGAACTTCAATAATTAAAACAACATGGTATGGACCTATGTTAAATTGACCCATCAATGATATAGAATAAAAAGTTTCCAAATATAAAGCTATATATATATATATTGAATTTCAACATTAGCACTAGGGCAATTCAATTAGCAATAGATATTATCTTCCTCAAATAAGAAATTCGATAGTGTGCAAAAAATTAATCTCCATCTTTACCTCACATTATTTATCATTAATTGAAAAGATCTAAAACATTTTAAGAAAACAAAATAATCACAGTGAACTGAGCTTCAACAATTTTTTCTGAGATAAGACACAAAAGGTACAAAAAATAAAATAAAAATAAATATGACTTTATAAATATTAAAAATGTTGTTTTCCAAAAAATACTGCAAGAAAATTAAGCCAGAGACTGTGACAGATAATTTGCAAATGTCCAAATTATGTTGAAACAAAGGGCTTTGGGGCGCCTGGGTGGCTCTGTTGGTTAAGTGTCCTGCTTTTGGTTTCAGCTCAGGTCAAGATCTCATGGCTCATGAAATAGAGCCCTACGTTAGGCTCTGCATTGAGAGCACAGAGAGCACAGAGCATGCTTAGGGATTCTCTCTCTTTCTCTCTGACCCTCCCCAGATCAAGCTTCTCTCTCTCTCTCTCTCTCCCCCCACCCCCCAATAAATAAAAAATAAAATAAAATAAATAAATAAATAAATAAAACACAAAAACAAAAAGGTTGACCATTTGAAGTGTTGTCAACGATATGGAACATATGGAATCTATACACAATGCTATGGGATTTTATGATGATCTATCATTTGTTTTTTCTTTAAGCTTACTTATGTCTTTTGAGAGGCAGAGAGAGAGGGAGAGAGAATCCCAAGCAGGCTTCGCACTGTCAGCACAGAGCCCAACACTGGGCTCAAATTCACGAACCATGAGATCGTGACCTGAGCTGAAATCAAGAGTTAGACACTTAACAGACTGAGCCACTCAGGCATCCCTGACATACAGGTTTTTTTTTTAAAGTCTATTTATGTTAATATTTTAAACATACACCTACAAGTTGATCCAGCACTTTAGTCCTGGTTATTCTCCAAAGAGAAATTCAAGCATATATCTGTTCAAAAATGTGTACACGAATGTTCTTAATGAGTTTATTTGCAGAAGCCACTAAATGAAAAAAATGATCAGCAAGTTAGTGGATAACCACATATCTAGCAAGCAATACAGAGAAACTACTGATCAAAACTATGTATGGATGAATATCACTTATGCTGAGTGAAAGAAAATGAATACATATGTTTGATTTCATTTATATAAAATCCTTGCAAATGCAAAAGAATGTAAAATGATAAAAATCAATGCAGCTGTTGCCTGGGGAGATGGGTAGCAAGCTGAATGAAAGAATGACACAGGGACATGAAGGCCACGATGAATATAGACAGGATCATTACTTGTTGCAATGATTTCATGGATGTGTACCTATGCTAAGATTTATCAAGTTTCACCCTTTAAACATGTGAAATACCTTATTATGTCCATTATGCCCCAAGAAAGCTTGAAAATAAAAGGGTTAAAAAATAGAAAATATAGGAAAGTGGTCTTGAAGACAGATATTATGCTTCAAAAAATAATATGCTATCTTATACAATTAGAATATCACTAAACCAGACAAATAAAATTTTTCATACAGTGTGATTAGCTTTAAATTACTGGTGTAAGAGTACATTTGTTATTTGCTTAACCATAATAAAATAACAACTGCATTGAAAATAACAGTTATGAGAGTGCCTGGCTGGCTCAAATTGGTAGAGCATGTGACTCGGTCCTATGTTCAAGGCCCACGTTGGACATAGAGCTTACATGATTAAAAATAAAAGAAAGAAAGAAAATAACAATTATGGTAATGAGGAAATGTGAGAGCCAAGGAATTTTCTTATGTATTTGAAGCTCTTTTATTAATACCCCCCCCCAAAAAAAACCCAAAAACCAAAAAACAAAAAGGTACCTGTTTTGCAGGTGATTTAATTTTCTGGAAACAATACTATGGAGTTTCTAAACCCAAGTCTACTCTAAGTGGTTAAAACATGGTATTGTTAAATATCTGACTGTTTGCGAAAGAGTCAAATATATTTGGTCAAAAGTGAAATGCACATGTAATCCGTTTAATTCTTTTTAAATGTTTATCTATTTTGAGAAAGAGCATGAGCAAGGGAGGGGCAGAGAGAGAGAGAGAGAGAGAAAGGGAGAGAGAGAGAGAGAGAGAATCTCAATAAGACTCCATACTTCCAAAGCAGAGCCTGACTCCAGGCTTGATCTTACAAACCTGTGAGATCATGACCTCAGCGGAAATCAAGAGTCTGTCGCTTAGCAGACTGAGCCACCAAGGTTCCCCTAATCTACTTTAATTGTCAATTTTGTTTTTTTCAGAATCTGGAGTCAGAATAATGAACTAAGAGCCATTTCATTCCATTAGATAGCTTATTGATATATTGATGTAGTGATTAAATGGTCTGAAGTGACATTTTTTAAAATAATATAAAATTTTAAGAAATTAAAGTGTGTTCTTTTTTTTAGTATGCTTAAAATTTTTTTTATGTTTTTATTTTAGTTTGAGAGACAGAGACAGAGAGTGAATGGGAGAGGGGCAGAGAGAGGGAGAAAGAGAGTCTGAAGCAGGCTCCAGGCTCTGAGCTGTCACACAGAGCCCGACACCAGGCTCAAACCCACGGACTATGAGATCATGACCTGAGCTGAAGTCGGACACTTAACCAACTGAGCCACCCAGGCACCCCTTAAAGTATGTTCTTAATTTTCTGATTACAAAATTCTGTTTTTTTTTTTTCTCATTTTAAGTCATAGATTATTCTTTTTCATTGTTGGGTAATATATCACTGAATACACTACTGGCAAGTGTATTAAGAATCCTGAATTAGGTGGAAGGATTAATTAGATTGGGTAAATTGATACACTTCCAGCAGTATTAAATGGGGACTAATTCAAGGCAACTTAATAAGGTGGAAACAGTAACTTCTGAGTTGTTTTCAATACTCTGAAGACTTTACAATAAGGATGCTTCCAAAATATGATTTAGGACCTTATTACACCACGATGGGTACACTGCTCAAGATTTCCATATAGAACATTAAATTCGATGTTGAAATATATTTCCCCATATGTTTTATGTGAACAAGTAGATGTGGTATTTACTAGAAAACAGAAAGCAACAAAAATAAGTTTAACTTACACTATACTTAATGGCTCTCCCAGGATTGGAAAGCTTAAGCAATAAAATCCTGCCTTTGCCAAGAGACTCTTTTCTTTCCTCATGTGTGTCATAAAAAAGTGGACTTTTTAACACATGTAATCTTTCTTAATGTGTTCAGCGAAAAAAAAGCCCACTGGGGATAATGTGTAAGAATATAAGAACCACCTTTACTTTAATCAACAAAATAGTGCTTGAAAGGGTATAAAGATCACGAAATATGAAAATAAATGAAATCTTAGCATAATAATTAGTAGATTGGTGAGATTTCAATCACTATGCTTTTAATAATGTTTATGGATTATTTTATTTGTAAATTTTTTTTAATTTTTAAATAAAATTTTAAACAAATACAACTTAGATAAAATAGGTATTTTGAAGTATTTCTAAGTTGTACAGTTCATGTGAATCTTATCTTAGTAAATGAATCTTTATTTAATAAATTTTAGATGCATACAACATTTACAGGTACTATATTTAAAAGATAAAGAGTGTGGAAAGGCAAGACAACAGACTGAGAGGAGATATTTGCAAAACATAAATTTGGCAAGAACTCATAGATACTATTTACATAAATAGTGTCTTCAACTGTATAAGAAAAAGACAAGTAATTCAATAGAACAATGAGCAAAAGACGTGAATAGCCACTGAAGAAAACAAGATATCCAACTGGCCATAAAACAGAGGAAAAGTGTTCACCTTCATCAGTCATTAGGAAAATGCAAAATAAAACCTTAATTAAATTATACTACACACCCACCCGAACATGGAAAGAAATCAAGCTGAACAAAATAAAATTTTGGTGATGAGGTAGAACTGGAACACTCATATATTTCTGCTGGGAAATGAAATTGGCACAACTACTTTAGGCAAACTCTTGGCAATAGCTATTAGACATTTCCAAACATGCTACATATGCTATGTTTCAGCAATTTCTCTCCTTGGAATGTACGTGATAGCGATGCACACATCACTTTACCAAAAACTTTGCGCAAGAATGTTCATAGAAATATAAAACTCATAAGAGCTATACCTGATAATAACCCAAATGCCAGCAACCATCAAATGAATGAATAAATTGGAAGATATTCGGACAACAAAATTCTACAACCAAAAAGCATAAACCAGGGATATAAGTCATAACATGAATGGTTCTCACAAACCTAATATTAAATGCAGGAAAGGAGGTGCTGAAGAGTGCTTACTGTCTAATTCTATTTATATAAAATGTATAAGCTCCTTCGTGGTGATAATAGACATTTTGGTGGATACCATCCTGAGGTAGTAACTGCAAGGGAAGTTGAAAGGGGCTTCTAAAATGCTGTTAATATATTTTCTTGATTTGAGTGGTGGTGTCATGAGTGTGTTCACTTTACAAAGATTTATTGAGCAATATATTCACCTGGATATTTTATTTTGCTAAGTTCCCATTCAAATATTTTGTACATTTTTCTGATGAAATGCCCTTTTCTTACAGATTTGAGTGATTTACTATAAAAATACATATTTGGAGAATATATATATGCAAAATATATTTGTAATTGATATTTTCTCAATTTGTTGTTTTTCTTTCCATGTTCCTAATCATGCTCTAAATCTAGCACTGGTAATTATTATATGCATTTTCATAAATGTTTACATAGCCAAAAACCTATAAACACTTGCAAATAGCTTAAAATTTCTAAACTCTTGTGTTTTAAAGGTTGATTTATTTAAAAAAAAAATATAAATGTTGCTACAAAAATGTACACTACTGCTAAGTATAAGCAACTTTCAAAATAAGTAACAAGTGTGTGGTACGCACGTGGGAAAGCTTTAAATTGTTTTAACATAAATCAATACTCTGATTTTAAGGCAACTAATTGAGGTTCATTAGCAAACGATATGTTACTGATGTGTCAGTCAAAACTAGTGCTTGCAGGTGATAGCGTATAACACGATTAATTTAGAAAAATACTGCTTATTTAATGGGTAAGAGTGACTTAATTTAGAAAAACTTTTACAGTTAGCATCCTAACTGTAGAAATGACTTGGCTTTATAAGTGTCTTTTAGAGAGTATTTAAATCTGATGTTGCCTCTCTTCATTCCTTTTTTCTGCATCTTTATGATTGTTACTGTTAATTTTTGCATCATAGAAGATGGGGGGCGTGCAGCTGCCAACAGCCTCCAAAACACATGTCCAGTATTTTCTCTAATCAGTAAAAATATTTGTTTCCAGCTTATTTATAATAAAAAAAATAAAAACGTGTATTTCGTTTTGTAGGTGGTTATTGTGGGGCAAAACAAAAATGGCTACAGATAGTATGTTAATAATTAATAATAACTCCCTCTTCAGGGAGAGTTTTGAATAGAGAAAACAAATGTCTACAGTGAAGCCTGAGGTATACTGTTTCAAGAATAAAGAAGACATTGTGAAAAATAATTAAGATGTTCACTAAAGATGCCAAATAGTATATATATATATATATTTACATACTTTTTTTTTTTGGAAATTCTTTATGTTGTCTTTATATATAATATTTTCTCTGTCATTTAATTTGACTTCCTTTTTAGAATCTCCACTTAACTAAACTATATAAATACACAGTGAAACACATAATCACGCATTAAGCTTGCATCAGATTCACATCATATAAAATTATCTTCCACATAATTATTAAATGCACAAAAATGAGCCACTAATACTTCTTGCCACTAACTGCTGTTAAAAGGTATGAATGATATCAATATATTGAACTCAAATGAGAATCAATGTTTAAGAGACTATTTGAGGGGGGGCAATGTAATTAATATATGGTATAATTGGAATTGAATTCTTATAGATTAACATATTGGCACTAAATCCAAATTTCAAGGTATAATCATCTATATATCTATCATTTATATCTATGTATATCCTAAATGCAAACTGCAAATTTCCTTCTTCGGGAGGATATTATATATTATTTTTCTTAATACTTTCCCACTAAAATATGTAAAAATTTTGACTTTTGAATATATACTATATAAATATATATACTTTAATGTAACTATCACCAAAGTCATGATATAGATCACTTCCATCATCCCACGAAATTTAACTAGTACCTTGATCATGTTTCCATTAAAGAAAGACATAATGAAAACAGATCCTGACCCAAGAATTAAAATAAAAATATACTGACTCGAATCTTACATATAGAACCATGCATATCCACTGTTTCTTTTTATTTTTTAATTAAAATACAGAAAAAGCTATCATTTTAGTGTACACTTCTAAGAGGTTTGACAAGATAGAATTGTGTAATTACCACTATCAAGATATAAGACAGTTCCATCCCCTTCCCAAATTCTGATTTCCCTTTTTAGTCAACATCTGTGGCCAGACCAGCCCTTGTTGATCCCTGATTTCTTTTCTGGCTTTAAAAGTTGCCTTTGTCAGAATGTCATATAAATAGAATCATAGAGGCATATAAGATTTTTTCCATGTGGTTTCATATATAAGCAGCTTGTTTATTTTTATTAATGACTTATAACCTAGTATATAATGTATAATGGCATGTATCCACAATGATAGTATCATACATTTCATATTGTAAAGTTCTGGATTTTGTCCATTCTAATAGATATATAGTGATATCTTTTATTTTTAATTTTTTAATGTTTATTTTTATTTTTTTTTAACTTTATAGTTTATTGTCAGGTTGGTTTCCATATAACACCCAGTGCTCTTCCCTGCAAGTGACCTCCACCATGACCATCACCCTCCTTCTCCTTTCCCCCTCC
>CM053562.1:48892111-48944960 GCA_028646485.1 Cryptoprocta ferox
CAACATTTTCCTCATAGAGTCCCTGTTAGGATTTCTTGTAGGGCTGGTTTGGTGGTGATGAATTCTCTCAACTTTTGTTTATTTGGGAACACCTTTATCTCTCCTTCTATTTTGAATGACAGGCTCGCTGGATAAAGGATTCTTGGCTGCATATTTTTCCTGTTCATCACATTGAAGATTTCCTGCCATTCCTTTCTGGCCTGCCAAGTTTCATTAGAAAGGTCTGTAACCACTCTGATAGGTTTCCCTTTGTATCTTAGGGTCCTTTTATCCCTAGCTGGTTTTAGAATTCTCTCTTTATCTTTATACCAGTTTCACTATGTTATGTCATGCCGAAGATCAATGCAAGTTACGTCTTAAGGGGTTTCTTTGTGCCTCTTAGATTTCAATATCTATTTCTTTCCTCATATTTGGGAAGTTCTCAGCTATAATTTGATCAAGCACCCCTTCAGGACCTTTTTCTCTTTCTTCTTCTTCAGGAATTCCTATGATACGGATATTGTTCCGTTTGATTGTATCACTCAGGTCTCGAATTCTCCTTTCATGCTCCTTGATCAATTTCTCTCTTTTTCTCGGCTTCCTCTTTTGCTATAACTGTGTCTTCTAATTCACCTATTCTCCTCTCTGCCTCTTTAATCCGTGCAGTGGCCGTCTCCATTTTGTTATGCCTCTCATTTATAGCCTTTTTTAACTTGTCACAGCTATTTTGAAAGTCCCTAGTCTGTGTATAAATAGCTTCTTTGATGTTTTCCAAGTCCAGAGGTTAATTTTATGACAATTGTTCTAAATTCTTGTTCAGATATGCTGCTTAAATCTGTTTTGAGCAGTTCTGTGGCTGTGACTTCTTCCTGGAATTTCTTTAGAGGAGAGTTCTTCCGTTTCATCATTTTGGGTAGCTTTCTCTCTCTTGTCAGTTTTAAAAGCTCGTTATGCACTGTGCACCTGTTAGTATTGCTCTATTAAAGGAGGCTCATTGACGGTCCAGGGCCTGTCGTTTCAGAAAGTGTTCTTTTAATGGTGTCTCTCGGTTTCTCTTTTTTGCCTTTGATTATTTTACTTCCCTAGTCAGTGATATTTGGGACTCTCCACCATGTGTACTTTGGCTTGTTTCTTGAGGTAGCCCAACGATGCCACAGACAGCGCCCAACCAAAGATGGCAATGATGGCCAGTGTTTATTTATTTTTAAAGGAGAGACAGAGAGTGAGCAGGAGAGGGGCAGACAGAGAGAGACACACACACACAGAATGTGAAGCAGTCTTGTGGCTCTGAGCTGTCAGCACAGAGCCCAACATGGGGCTTGAACTCAAGAACTGCAAGATCATGACCTAAACAGAGGCAGAATGCTTAACTGACTAAGCCACCCAGGTAGTGAGGTATCTGTTAAATTCTTGGTCCATTTTTTAATCAGCCTGTTTCCTTATAGTTGAGTTTTAAGAGTTCTTTGTATATTTTACATAACAATCCTTTATCATATGTCTTTTATAAATATTTTCTCACAGTCTGTGGCTTGTCTTTTACCCTCTTGACAGTGACTTTTGCTGAGCAAAATCTTTTAATTTTAATAAAGTCTTTGGTGTTGTATCTAAAAAAAATCACCAAACTCAAGGTCATCCAGATTACCTATGTTACCTTCCAGAAGTTTTATAGTTTTCATTTTACATTTACTTTTTCATTTTTTAAGTTCACATTTGCATTTACATAGGTCTGTACTATTAAAAACCGTATTCTCTACCTTTGTGTGTAAGTCTAATTTATCTAGCATTAATAGAGCTCATTCTGCCTTCTTATTCTTTCTTTTTGCATAGTATATTTTTATATCCATTACATTACAAATTCTTATTTAAAGTGTATCCATTTCAGATCTTTGCAAATAGTTGCGTTGTTCTTTTGTATCTACTCTGATAATCCTTGCTCTTTAATTGAAGTTTAAACCCATTAGTATTTAATGTAATTTTGGCCAGTTGTATTTGTCTACAATGTTACCTTCTTTTTCCCTTCAGAGTTCTTTCTCTTTTGTTCCTCTATCATTGTCCTTCTTAAGGAAATACACACCATACACCTACACACATATACATATATAAATATATATAAAGAATTCCATTTTAATCTATTGATCTTTTACATTTTTTACTATTTACCTTTTTAAATTATAATAAAAATCTTATAATTTCACATTATATTTTGTGTAAGTAAAATGAAAATAAAATGAAAGATCTTTCAACTATATTCTACTAACATCCTCCCCTATCTTTATGGTAGTTGCTATCTATATATCCTGCATCTACATATGCCATAAATATCACCATATGATGTAATAGATTTGCATTTCAATTGTCATATGTATATTAAGGAATTTAAAATGAAACATAGTTCTATACTTAATCACATATTTACCATATTTCTTTTCTCTTCATTTATTCCTAAATATTTCCATTTACATCTAGAATTGGGTGCTTACCTTCCAAGGAATTCATTTTAACAATGCTGGAAAAGCCACTAGGTTATTACCTATACAAGTTGTCAAAGTTTGGGAACGATTGCAGGTGTGTCTAACGCCTTCAATAAGAAGTTTCTGAATTCCAAATTGTACTTAATTTATAAATAACTGGATCAGTGGGGTTAGTATACTTTAAATACAGTGTTTAAATCTCTAAAAACCAATGTGTGTGAGGAGTATACCGACACAGAATTAGATATGCATGAGTAAGTATGGTCATTTTAAGATATTTCATTAAGTATTGATGCCTACCAAATATGTCAATCAATTTATTTAGAACTTATGAGGTAATAAGGTTACCTAATAACCCAGTAAAGGTTATAAAGTAGCACAATATCTGTTGTTTTCATCCCATGCTTCATAATTTTGACATCATTCAACTCAGTGCCATCCCATATGAACGGGAAGGAAAAGATAATTGCGTCCTTTTTTTCCTCTCTACTCCTTTTTCCTAACCTTTGCTACTACTTATGACATTACACTTTAAATCAATTTGTGTAAAAAGAAAGTTAGATCTAGAAAGCAGACATAAGAGGTGTCTTATTTACATTTCAAAAGCAATATAATAAATTACTATACCTCAGAACTATAAAAAAGAACCTGAACTCAAGAAGGATAATGAAAAGACTTTTCAAAGCAGTCACACAAAGAGCCATTTCACAAATATATTATAGCAAAAGCAACCTCAAAACTGATGAAATGCAATTCAAAAGCTAAAATCACCTATTACTAGATTTGCCTGAGAGGAAAAATAATTATATTACAAACATATATTATCTAAATGCATAGACAGTTATTTAAACAATTTTTTGTATCTTTTAAAATTCTGAATATTCATGATGTTTATTTTATTACTAAAAGTAATATAATATGTCTTTAACTTATTTAGAAAAAATCATCTGTAAGACAAATTCTGACAGTCCCAGGATTGATGTACTGACTAAATATTTAAAGTATCATGCATGACAGATTTAACACATATACTAAAAGAAAATTATTCATGACGTGTGTATGTAATTACAGATTTTTTCTCTAAGTAAATATGAAATTCACTTTTGCTAACACTTGTTACTATTATAATAAATAAGTGAAACCCAGTTTGTAAGGCAGGAGAGGAAAAAAGAACTGTGGACAATGCCTACGCTACTAAATTAAAATCCCTTTGGAAAGATCCCAAACAATACTCCATTTGTCATGTTTAATCTTACTGTTCAGAAGCTTAACCATCCTTATGACATATACTTTTATTTTGAGAATATGTATGCATTTTATTTTTGTATGTGTGTTGTCAAATTGTATGTAATGCAGGAAGAAAAAAATTAAGTCTTTATTGCCATTGTATAAATCCAGAGGGGATGGAGGTGGGTGACAGGCTAAATGGGTGAAGGAGAGTGGGAGATACAGTCTTCCAGTTATGGAATGAAGTCACAGGGTAAAAAGTACATCATCGGGAATGCAGTCAATGGTATTATAATAGCATTCTATGCTAACAGATGGTAGCCATGCTTGTGAGCCGAGCATAATGTACAGAATTGTCAAATCATTATATTGCACACCTGAAACTAATGTAACATTGTGTGTCAACTATATACTTCAATAAAAAAATGCAATTCAATTTCCATCATTTTTAGCTTAAAATCCTTCCATGATTTCTCATTGTCCTTAATATAAATTTCAAAAATCTTTAGTATGATTTACAACATCCTATATTATCTGAACTCTGCCTTTTCCATTCCATTTCTGCCCTTCCTTCCTGGGCTCGTTACCTCAGCATCTTTTACTCCTTTCTGTCTCAGCACACTTGAATCCCCTTCCTGTCCCAACTCTCTCTGCATGCTTTCTCTAGTTATCATAGTTAGCATCATAGTTATTGCTTAAATGTCACCACCTAGGCAAGGGCTATCCAAACGCTCCTAAGTCCCATCTTCTGTGCATTCTTACTCGTCCTAATTGTATGTGAGCCATGAACAGAGTGGGTAGCCCTGGCATCTTTGTGCTTTCAGACACTCATACCAAATTATTTTTCAGGAGATTAAAAAGTGCCTTGAAATGGCTTTTTCTGGTGAATATTACTTAAGTTTTAGAAAAAAATATATATATAAATTTTTTAAAGAGATATTTTGTGTGAGTTGAAAGAGTTAATACAATGTCTTCTGAGATTAGGATACAAATTTTCTTACTCAATAGAGGCAGAAGTCCTCAGAATAGGTGTTATTAATATCAGACTAAAGGAACCAATTCCCCTACAATGGAGAAAGTCACTGGTAGAGTAAGCTTCTTTGACAAAGTGGGACTTTTTGTTGATTAACGTTTGGAGGTTAGATTAACTGAGAACAGGAAAGATTTGCTAGGCAGAAAGACAAGAATAAGCAAAACACAGAGTAAGCCATGAGAAATAAGTTCTGGGGGCTTTGAGAAAATCCCTGACTAGATTCAAGTTTATTGTTTAATATAAAATTTAGATAGAGTTGGGTAAGTGGTATGGGCTCCAATTGTGATTGTTTAGGCAACAACAACAACAACAACAACAACAAAACATTTATAGAGTCCTGGTCAATGTAGTGACAGTGTGACAATGGCCTTCCAGCAATAACTGCCCATTAATACTGGAGACCAGAGAAAATGTGAGCAGATATTAAACAACTTCAATAACTCAGTTATTAGCTGCTGAACTGCCTAGACAAGGGTAGCGATAATAGCAATACAAAAAAAAAAAAATGTAAAATCCATGAGGCAATTTAAAAAAAAATTTGACACAATTTAGATGTAGAAAGTAGAAATGTGGATAAAGACAATAATGATTGTTCTATTTCTACATAAGGATCCAGAGTAATAAGAAAGAGAGATAAAGAGTATATGATAATAATGATAGTAAGAGTTTCCCACAGTGCCAGTTAAATCGGAATGTAAGAATGGCGGGAGATATTTTGGTATTTGACAGAATGTTCTGGTGGGGGAAAATACAGGCTGGTTCAAGACATCTAATTTAGCTTCATAAATTTGCTTCTTCCTATCTCAGATGTTAAATGATCTACAAAATTTCTCAAAACTTCAAGCTAAAATAGTAGCTTCTCTAAGTATCATTTTAATTTTTGGCCTTACCAGTTATGTATTCTACATAATAATTTAGCATCTTAAGAAATAACATTGTAAACTTTTCACTTGTTCAGTTTGAAGTTGCTGTTATTACAAATGTTATGTTGATACTCCCTAAAATTTATTCTAATATGAAGTAAAGTAAAATACACAGGGAGGATAAAATTGTGGTTTATTTGTGAAACCCTTTTCATGTTATAAGGAACTGATTAAGAGGCTGGAAATGGAGACGAACAAAAAACACTTTTATTTGTAAATGAATGCAACATTTTGGTTGTCAGTACACATTTTTAATACAGGAATTGTATCCATTCTAAAATGCACCTGGTTTAAAAAAAATAAATACATAAAATGCAGATGGCTTAAAATAATTTTAAAAATTATAAACCACATATTTTAAAATATTTAAAATATAATTTGTTGAAAGAATTTAAATTCCTGTAATTACCTGGTAATAAAGTTGGAAAATTAAAGAGCATCCATTGTAGAATGAAATGTAAAGAACATTGGAAGGACTGTACCTTTCACGACTGTGTCTCCTCCTAAAGTCCTTGTTGAATATAAAAAATAATTTAACATAACATTAGGTTTTATGGTATTATAAAAATTATATGAGAGGCTTGTTCCAGTTTTACAAAAATTAGGTCATGTTGTGCATTTCTACAAGGGGGACTGATCATGTACACCTAGGACTCCAGAAGACAAAATGTGGGTCTCTTCAGCCTGCTTGCTGCTTTCAGCGTTTGAACCTGGCTGAGTTTCTAATTAGAAAAATAAATAAAACATGAAGCATAAATAAGGAAGGTAAATGAAAACTACATACTGAGACTAATCTGAAAGACTATTTTCAGGAATAGCTTTCACAGGTTAAAAGGCAAAATATGGGGATAAAAGCAGGATCTATTCTTTGAGAATAAGAGTAAAATTTCTCTTATGTTAAGGAACAGCTAAATTATAAAGCAGAAAAAATCCTAGAATAAATTATATTTTACATTGTATTTTATGAAAAACTATTATTTAAAGAACATAGGCATAAAAAAGGGACAGGGGATGCTTAGCTACCTTTCTAGTTAAGATTAAGAGTAATAGTGAAGAGGAAATATGTGCTTTGAGATATTATGTTACACAACAATTTCAAGTAATCCCTTATGAATCATTAGGTACTTTTTAAAATATATATGACACCAAATTGAGATCTAGGATTCAAAAGAATGGAAAATTGTATTTAGAATATGTGATTATGAGCAACAAAGACAAGTACAACAGTGTTTTTGGTTAATTCAGAAGCCTGTAAATCAATAGGTAAACCGAATACTGGGAATCAATTAATCAAGATAAATTCCTAGCATACCCTGAGAGATGTCTAGTTTCTCATCGAAACATCTCTATTTCAGCATAGCAATTTTGTAATTTTTGTAATTACATGCAACAAAATGTAGAGTGGGTTTAATCCTTAAGATGATTTTGGCAGAAAGATAGAGGGCTTGTTTAAAGATCTATGCTAACAGAAAAACTGGAAGGATTAGGGTTGAAAAGGGGAACAAAAGGAAAGAAAGAGGCAAAATGGAAAAGGGAGAAGTAAATGCAGAATTGCATGCCTACATGAAATTACAGGTGCATATTGTTTTTGATAAATTGAATACCACTTTAACTTTGAAAATGTGTCAAATAAGATATTTGCATTAAGTAAGTTATTTTAAAATATCTCAAAAATACCTATCTAGCTCAGGATATCTCCATTATTTGAGAAATGCATTTTAAAGAACTCCCATAATTATATTTCCAAGCAATTAAAAACTAACTTGTTTATTCTCTTCCTTGCCATGACGATTTTAAAAACATAAAATTACATGTTTAAATTTATGTCAGCTTAGCATCGGTTCATTTATTTTCAGCTTTCTCTATAATATTTTTCATATCTTATTCCTAAATTAACCATATAGTATAACATCTCAGTTGTCCGACCTTCTCCATGGCATTTCACTTCTAAATTGTGTAGCTAATGTACTGAGTTTTAGCCCAACCCCAGCAGGAGAACTCTTTTTAATGCTTCAAATATAATGAGTTAATCAACTGCTTATGGTAACAGTGAATATTAAAATGACCACACACTTGCCACCAACAATTCTGAGAGAAGTTCTGATGCACATAAAGATAGTGAGGTTTAAAAATATTCTGATAAATAATGGGAGCTATTCCTCTTTACCAGTTGAATTTTCACCACCATGGGATAATTGTGTAAACGTGATTTATATCTCATTTGACTTCCCATCTCTGAAATGTACAATAATTTATGATTCTCAAGATCATCACATTATTTCTAAATTGCAAATAAACTGCGTGTTTATTAGTGTTTGTTATTACAGAATTTAAATTTTTCATAATTCCAATTTGCATAAAATGCAACTCATTTTACATAGATTTTATACCACTGGTGTGGAGGTCTTTAGAAGGCTTTTCTTTGTAAGGCATCAGACAATCACATAAAAGGTAAGAACTTTAAAAACACAGCCTTACTGTAAAATATTTTAAGTAGAGAGTGTAAACAGAAATAAAAAGAGCCCCGAACACTAACTTTGAACCATAGTGCTCTGTTGCATACATAAAACCCCTCCTCCCTTAGCTAACATAATCCTTAATACAAGTATATTCTATAAATCAGTACTAAGATAAAGACAAGGAATAGAAAAAATAACACACATGGGAAAGCTGCAAAGGTTATAGTAGTTTGCAAAGTTCTCTTAACTTTTATCCCTGGACAATAATTTCTAATTTTCTTTTAGTTTTGTGCTGGGGAATTCTGCAATCCTTTTACCTTTTCATTTATTGCTCACAGTGGGGTTTACCAAAATTCACCCCTCTAATGCCTATCATTTAGGACAGAACTCTAGCTCATCAATCATTTATCACACAGACCTAAAAATATAGTCTTCTCAAATCTGTGCTTTTTTTCTGAAGTAATTTGCCAACTTTTGTAGCCACATAATCCGTGCCATCAAGTTCTTGTTTTCAATTGTTTTGGGGTATAACCATAATTCCATTATAGACATGCAAGTCTGGAAAAGTTTTCTAGCAGATCCCCTTGAAAAGCCTACTTGATGGAGACCATATCTAATCTTTCCATGTACTTGAGGATGGAAAGACAAATGCTAACTTCTGGAGCTGTCTGATAAATCTCTGGACCTGAAATTCCAGAGATTAGCAAGGTTTTTTCTTTTCCACCAAAGTGTAATCCAAAATGCAATATTTAGTTACCAAATTGGCAAACCTCTCAGAAAAAAGTGAAAGGGCAGAAGATTCTTAGGATTTCCCAGTTTTCTATATAGAAGAAGTTTGCATTCTAGCCCAAGGTAAAGATTAAAAGAACTACAACGGTTTGCAAAGTACCGTAACCACTAAGGGTTAGTAGAGCATTAGAGTTTATATTTTCTTTCTCCCTCAAACAGACTGAGAAATGTTAGACTTCGTGAAAAGGATAAATCCTTCAGGAAGCTAATAAATGGAATATTTGCATATATGGATGTAGACAGTTTAGTAGGCTATTATGAAAGACCTAAGTCAGATGAGAGACAAAAGGTTGAGCTGTTTTATTGATAAGTATTTATAGTTACAAAAATAATTGCCTGAAGAAATAAGAACAGAAATTATAAAAGTTGGCAAATTGAGAAATTGGACTTAACTCTAAGTCACAGGTAGGATAGGGAATGGGGAACATTTATTTTCCACATTTTATCTCTCTATTCTACTTAAAATCCATTTCTAATATGTTTAGAATATATATAATATATATAATTATCTTTTAAATCATGCTATTTGAGAGAACAGAAAGTTATTTCTAGTGCAAATATGTATGGAATAAAAATCTGTATCTACCAGATACGCAATTCTTAACCACATGTCAGATACTCTGAACCTGCAGGATTAACATCACAGCCTATTCAAACACCATAGGTCATCCACCTCTCTTTTCCTGGAGAAACGTACACATAATTCTGCACTAGATGTGTATATGTGTCCACATTTCTACACTTTCAACACCCATACGTCCTTTCATAAACAGTATATGCCACTGCTCCATGAATATAAAACCTTTACTTGAAGGTTTTCATGGGCATTTTTCCATTGAAATTTGCAAATATTTATTTATGGTTATTGACAGTTTAGAATTCCTCTTCTGTGAAAAGCTGTTTATGTCCTTTGCCAACTTCTCTTTCCTTTTACTTATTGGTGTGTAGGAGGTCCTAATACATACTTGATAATGGCTAAAATTTTGCTAAATGCTACGAAAAAAATTCCATCCCACTCTGTAACTTGCCTTTTATCTCTATTAGCCCTTTGCCTTACATAAGATGCTAGATTTACTGATCTTTCTTTTGTTTCTGTTATAAATATTTTTCTTGTCTTCTTTATCCTCATATCATAATATTATTCTCCAACATTCAAAAAATATTTTAAAGCTTTGCTTGTCATGGAAAGATCTCTAGGCCATATAGAGTTTCCTTTTCTTGGATAGTGTAAGTAGTGATCTATTTGCTTTTGCTTATGAAGGACAGATTTGTTGAGGCACTATTTGTGGAGTGTTTATGCTTTTCTACCTAATTTACAATGCTTTCTCAGTCTTTTACCAGTTTTTCAGATATGTTTTTTTTTCTATGTGTCCATAGATATAATGACAATATCTGATGGGGAAAAATTGCACCTTCTATGCTCAAAACTGATTCACCCATTTATGACTCTATATAGTTATAAATTAATATTGTTTTCTAATTCTATGAAAAGAAATGTAGGATTCAGTTGAAAAATTATTGTTTGTTAGATACTAGTATCAGAAATAATGACATTTTTGTGATTTTAACTTCAAAATTCAGCATATATTGTTTATTGTCATGTGTTTTATATTATTTTTATGTCCTTTGAAAATTTATCTAAAATTATTTAGTGAACATGCACATCTTTCATTAGTCATGATTTTCTAAATATAAATGTGTATATATATGTGTGTGTTTGTGTATTTGTATATGTACATATGGTGTGTGTGTATATATATTTCCTATTGACTATTGCAGTAGTATGTAAGTTATTTAACTTGTTACATATTTGTTTCTATCACAGTGGCATTTCTATATGATCTTCCAATTGTTTATAGTTGTGAGGTTCATGCAAACTCTTCTGGCCACCTTTTTTTAAATGACCGCAGCAACATTCCCTACTTCTCTTTGCATTTGTTTCTCCATAGCACTAAATATGATGTGAAAAGTTATAAACTTCGCTTATTTATTTGTTTTTATTTATTTTGCTTCACACAAAAATATAACCTCCATAAGAGGAGAACATTTTGGCTATTTTACTATTACATTTTCAGAAAAGTACCAAGTTCACAGTTGGAGCTCAAAATACATTTGTTAAATTTATGTTCTAAAATCTGAAAATACAGTTTATTTTTATTTTCTTCTACCAAGGTTATTTGATTGGACTAATATTACTATAAAAATATTTGATCACTCAAAACATATGTTCCAGGGGAAACAATGATTCTGTATTAAAGATTTTTTAACTCAAAATAAAACTTGAAGGATAATGAGGAGTACAGTCCAGTTTAAATATATAAAATATATAAATATATATATATATATATATTTTTTTTTTTTTCTTAACACCCTTCTGTCTTTTTTGTTAAATACTGACAATGTGGACATGGTCAATTTGGACATTAGTACAACAAAGTCTGATCTACCTTTAAATTTGGAACCAAAATTATTGGTAAAGTAATTAAACACATAACATAAATAGACACACATTCTAAAGTTTTAGATCTGAACATCAAAAGGAACAAAGGAACAGTTTTGTTTTTATGTGAATTGCAGAAATCTCTGAATCCTGAAAGAACATAGCTCTACCTGTACTGTGCCTGTTTTTTCCACAATATGTCTTCAGAAAACATTTGGCTTCTTCCAAAAAGCACACAATTCTAATAATGTAGATGAGTTGCATATCTTCAATTCTATTGCTGCAGCCTAGTACTTTTCAGAGAGGATTTTATGCCAATTTATTGCCTTCATATGTGGAACCTTCTTTGGAACAATTGTACTACCTATGCCCCACTCCAAACTCTCTCTGTCTGTCTCTCTCTCTCTAGTGGCACAATACTCTTTGGAAACAATAAGTTGGTGATGATCATAATCTTCAAATACATAGTTCTTTCACCAGTAGAGCTCATTGTGAAAATAGATCATTAGTATTACACAGAATCATTGAATTAATTCTTTTCATCTATTTTCTTTTCTTTAATATAGGAAGCTTGCTCTGCTTACTCATTGTGTAGCAGGCCTTATACCAGACAATAGGCAGAGAGAAAAATCTTTCAAGAGATTTAATAGAAAGTATGGAAGAAATAGTTAATAAGTATAAAAATGTTTTGATAAGTGCTGTGATAAAAATATGCTTGAGAATGGTAGGAGGAAAAAAAAACAAAGATACCCTGAATTCTAACTATAGAGAAAGGAAAGGTGCACAGAAGATATAATTATTGAGAAAAACCTGCTCTCATGCATAATAAAAGGTCTAAATTTCAGGGAAGCATTTCAAACAAAAGGAAAATAAAACTGAGAAAAAAAATTGAACAGTTTTGAAAGTGTGAAACAACCTGGTCATGAAAATACAAGTAATTAAATATCCTGGCTTATAAGTGTATCAGTTTTGTATGACTGTCATAACAAATCATCACAAATGTAGCAACTTAAAACAACACAGGTTCATTATCTTATGGTTGTGTAGGTTAGAACTTCAACATGGCTGTCCCTGAGCTAAACAAAGACTCCACTGCATGATCAATTTCTTCAGCTTTTTTAGCTTCAAAGCCCCCACATTTCCTGGCTCACAGCCAACAAGGATGTGTCTATTTGACCATCCTACTATAGTCACATTTCCTCTCCTTCTTGGCTTGGGATTCTCTCCTCCCCTTCTAAGGTCCCTTGTGCTACATTGGGATCACTGGATAAGCCAACATATCTGCCTGTTATAAAGTCATATCTCATTTTACCAGCAGAGTTCTTTCTACCACATTAGGTAACATATTCACAATTGCAAGGATTAGAACATGGACATTCCGGGAGGGCCGTTATCTTGCCTGTTATAATAGGTTATGAAAGGTATGAGGGACACCAAAAGTAGAGATAAAACTGGGGAACTGGGGACTGGAAACTGACCAGGTAATGCAGACTCTACAAATTCCCCTGAACACTGAAATGCACTACATAGTCAGTATGAAGTCAGTGTCATGACCTTCGCATAACTGGTTTGTACTGGAGAAGCTCAATCTGGAAGCTATGTGATACAGAAACTAGAGGACAAGACTGATGAAGGAAGACAATAACAAAAAGCATTTGAACAAACCAGATGAGAAGGGAAAAACACTTTTTAAAAAATTTTTAATGTTTATTTCTCTGGGGAGAGAGAGAGAGTGTGTCAATGAGGAGGGTCAGAGACAGAAGGAGACACAGAATATGAAGCAGGGACAGAGACCGACACAGGGCTCTAACTCACGAACTGTGAGATCATGACCTGAGCTGCCAAAGTCAGGGGCTTAACCAAGTAAGCCACCCAGGTGCCTTGAAAAATACTTTAAAAATGTTTATTTATTTTTTAGAGAGAGAGAGAGTGCACACACATGTTCAATCCGGGGAGTGGCAGAGAGTGGGAGACAGAGGACCTGAAGTGGGCTCCACCGCTGACCAAAAGTCTGATGAGGGAGTTTGAACCCACGAACCAGGGAATCATGACCTGAGCCACAGTCAGATGCTTCATGGACCTCTGAAAAATACTTACATTAAAGCCAGAGCAGGAGAAATGGATGTGGAGGGAGAGAGGTAATAGATTCAATAAATATTAAAAATGTAAAATTGACAGAACTTGTTCTCTAGAAATGTTTTTTAATAATAAAACATGAGCTACTAATGTGTACAGGATACTTGGTTGGGGGTTGGGTAAGGTGAAGGTATCTTTAGTGTGGAAGGAGCAAAACAGGATTACCAATGATAAATTCAAATGATCAATACCTAGGTTGTAAGCACCACAATACCTCCATGAGTGGCCATCCACTTTTTGAAATTTGATTCATGAATGATGCTTTAGAAACTAATTCTGAGCTAGAGAATCAAATGTATAAGATAGCATATAGGCCTAGCTATGAGCACTCAGAGTGTCAGGAAAAAGAAGAAAAAGCACTAAGAGAGAGGTTAGCTGAACAGGTAGATAGAGAACACATACTAAACAAAAGTATACGAGATGAATCTAGAGATTCTTGCACTCATTGTATGAGAAATTCATCAGGCTGAGGCACCTTGACCTAACCCAGTATTGGTTTTCACTAGCAGGTGAATAATCAAATAGTTTTATGCCACATGATGGAAAATATTATAACTAAAACTCTTTCTTTCTGAGATTTGTTAATGTCATACATTTATAACATAATCCCTTTATTTGTGAACGTCAGAGACAAACGTCCTGGGGCCCTGATTCCAAATATACAATTTACTGGGTCTGCAGTCCTCGAGAAAAATCGCTTAATCTCTCTAAGCCTCTGTTATTCTTCTATAAACTAGGGATAATAATCCCTACAGTAAAGGATTATTGAACAGATTAAAGATAATGCATGTAAAGAACACTTGGCATGCTGCCTGATCCACAGGAGGTAGCCAGTGATTAAATGCTGTTTTATTGTTGCCCTTATTATTATTTGACTCCCCACACAGCATGCTGGTGTGAATCTCCATCGTTTCAGCAATGAGTGGCATATCTGAACTGACAGATGAATGCTCTGGAGTGTGTCATTCCTGTTTTTCTTCTTCTGGAGAACAACTGATCTCTTGTGTCTGCCCTGATTTGAAGCTAGTCATTTCAGGAACGTATAATGATACATCCTAAATGAAATGACCTCCATGAATACTAATTTACATAATCAGAAAGCAACCATTGGGAGCCTTAAAAATGTCCACTAAGTTGAAAACAATCACTGATACTCTCCTAAATTACAGCATTGAAATCAAAGACAGTTCTACAAGGTAAGCAGCATGGCTTGCATTCAGTCAATCATTTCTATAAAGTTGCAATTTTTAAAAATTTAAAAAAGATTTTTAATTTCTTTTTGAGGCAGAGACAGAGTGTGAGTGGGGCAGGGGCAGAGAGAGAGGGAGACACAGAATCTGAAGCAGGCTCCAGGTTCTGAGCTGTCAGCACAGAGTACAACATGGGGCATGAACCCATGAACTGTGAGATCATGACCTGAGCTGAAATTGGACACTTAACTGACTGAGCCACACAGGCACCCCTAAACTTGCAATTTTAATGCATGCCCGATAAGTTCATATTTCAGTAATTTCATATATTTATTAAAGTTCTCATTGCTAGTTAAATAAATTCACTCAAAGATGTTGGAGCATCACAAACAACAGCTCACTTAAAAGACGGCCACTGGCCTTAGAGATAGATAGATAGAGCCCAAGACAGAGCAAGCCTTTCAGAGCCTAAAATTATAGGACACTCAATTGCTAACATCAAATATTTAGCTTGCTCCAGCATAGTGGCCTTTGAAGAGTCGGTTTAGTAAAGTGATTAAGAATCATCTCTGAAATCCATTCAACCAGATTTTGAATGTTAGGTATATTACTCAGAAGGCATGCTAAGTAAAAATATCTGTGTCTCAATTTCCTCATTTGTGAAATAGAAACAATAACATCTAGTGTAAGAGGTTAATGGCAAAACCTAAAACTTGTCCATCCCTTGATATACAAAAGTTACTTCGTAAGGAATATGGTTTTTAACCATTTTTAAAGATACTCCTTTGCTGGGGCAAACTTACATCCCTTTGTGGATTGCTTATAAGGAATATATTCCTGAAAACACTAAAGACAGTGGAAGACTGGAGGAAAAATATCAAAATAAGGACACAAAAGGGGTTACTACTGATACCAATGCTATATTGAAGAGCCATTGTGTTAATAATGTCTACATTTTTCTGCTATAAATGAGAAACAAATGCTCGTCTACACAGCAGCAATTTGTTTTTGTAAACAGATTGCTCATTTAAATACATTGCATGTGATCACTTGAAGATATCACTATTAAAATGTCTAAATAAGTCTTTCAATTGGCAAGTTGTTTAGGATTGGTTCTGTGGAAAAAACGTGTATGTATAACACCAGTCTTCCAAATATCTGAAAAAGAATATTTTTACTTATAATATTTAGGTGAAAATTAAAAAAAAAACATTGTATCTCTCATTTTTAAAAAGGAAGAATACATTGATTTCATAATTTTAATATTGAGCAGTTTCTCCTGTGGTCAAACTATTCTGTACAATTATATTTGTTTTCAAATGACAATAAGTACTATAAAATATTGATTCGTAAAAGAAGAAAAAGAAAATTCGTAAAGTGCCATAATTATACTTTTGAACAGATAATTATATGGTTTAGCTATTTCATACTCATTACAAGGTTTCACCCTGATACCATGGTGAAATACATATTTTTTTTTTGGTGCTGGAATTTATAGTAATGATGAGAAGGACTCAATGGAGATAAAGTATAAGAATTATAATTCTTTTTTTTGAATCTTCCTGTGGATATTCTTCAGAGCTTTTATTAAAATTGGCACTTTTCAAGGTAGGTTAACAATCACTTTCAAACATCTAAATTAATTTGCACATGTAATTAAAGAGAAGACTAAGCACTGGGCATAGCTACTTATCTTCTGCAGTCCAGTTCTGATCTGTTCAAAAAGGAAGTGAAGTATTAGAGAAGAAACTCTAGAATATGCCTGTAATAGAAAATAATTAAAGAATTATGTTTTTTAGCATATGTTTAGTTATATGAATTTTATATAAGTAAAATGTTCCTAAACAATTATAATAAGTATTTACTATTAATGGCCCCATTATTGTATTTCTGTTGCCACTGCTCTACAAGATATCTATTGTGTTAGTAATAGTGATTTCTACTATTTTAAGAAACATTGTTATGTCTAGTCAATTAATTTATATTCAAATAGATGCCTCATTAAAATGTGTAACACTTGATAGTTTAAAATATAACACATTTGGAATAATGGTCTCTACTACATGTAAAATGTATTCAAAACATCATATAAAAAAACATGATTACAAAGAATATCAATTCCAAAAAGTAAAACTATATCTTTTTAGAAAAATAATTTAAAAAATAATTTGTGTAGGGACACTTGGTTGGCTCACTTGGTTAAGTGTCTGATTCTTGATTTTGGCTCAGGTCATGATCTCACGATTTGTGAGTTCAAGCCCCGCATCAGGCTCTTCATTGACAGTGCAGAGCAAGCTTGGTGTGTTCTCTTTCTCTCCCTCTCTCTCTCTGCCCCTCCCCTACTTGCATACACATTCTCTCTCTCAAAATATGTATTTTTTAGATTGTTAATTGTGTTTACACTACTAGGTAACAGTGGACCTTTCTTGAATTTCTTTAGTGTATTTTGCTATGTTTAAGATAGACCCAGTTGTATACTGCTCAATATATATTTATGACTTAATAAGCATCTATTTTTGTAAGTTCAAAACTCTGGGGGTTTTTTTTTGTTAGTCTATTTCACTTTGTACCTTTAAGGTTTTTGCTTTATTTGCCTATTTCACTTTATTTGTCCTAGAATATATATGGTTGCATTTTCTCCTCTGGGCTTGTTGCAATTTTGTGAGTTGTTAAGATTTTTTTACATTTTCCTTAAAAGTGTTTTCTGAGTTTGATTTTCTTTGTTCTACACATTCCCATTGTTGGTAATATGTTTTTATACTGAGTTTTTGAATTTCTAATTCATTGTATTTTTTTCATATCTGCAATTTATTAAAAGAATAGTTAATGGAGAGTTGTGTTGCCAATTTCCTCTGATTTGGGCTTCTTCTTTTTGTGTGGTAGGGTTAATTTACTAAAATTTTATATTCATAATATGTACTGAATTTATTGTATTTTACTTATATAATGTTTTACCTTTTTTACTTTATGAATATTTTGTATTGGAATTAAAAAAAGTAATAGAAGATAATCATATGAAGCTGAAACTGAGCATTTTTGTAGCTTAATATGTATCCTCATTGAAAGGAGTATTTTCGGTTCCTCATTCCAGTGCAGTTTCTTTACAAGTTTTAATTTATTTTGTTTCAATGTAGTTGTTACTCAAAAATAGAAGAAAAGAAAACGTGCCAAAGTTATGGAGAAAAAACAGGAGCCGACTCATTTTATCTGAGCAAAGCCACTAACCAAACCATTTCTTTTAGTCATTATTGATATAATTGCTAAGTATATTAAATAATTTTCTGGTATCATAAAAAACATGTTGTGTATTATATAAAAAGAATTATATAGCATCACCAAGTGGGATTTATCCTGGTATGCAAGCCTGGTTCAATACTTAAATATCAATTATATAATCCATCAAATCAACAGGCTAAAAAAAATCACAGATTATTACAATAAGCGCAGAAAAAGCATTTGACGGGAGCACATGGGTGGCTCAGTTGGTTAGACCACTGACTCTTGGTTTCAGCTCAGATCATGATCTTACAGTTCATGAGTTCAAGCCGCATGTCAGGCTCTGCTCTGACAGTGTGGAGCCTGCTTGGGATTCTAGCTCTCCTTCTCTCTCTCTCTACCCCTCTCCTTCTCTTTCTCTCTCAATCTCTCTCAGAAAATAAATAAATAGATAAATAATATAAAAATAAAAAACATTTTACAAAATCCAATACTTCATTCGTAATAAAACTCTCAGTAAAGTAGGAATAAAGGAGAACCTCCTCAACTGAATGAAGGATACATACAAAAAAACCACAACTAGTATCATAGTTAATAGTGAGAAACTCAAAGCTTTTCTACAATGATCAAGACAAAGATGTTCCCACTAACCTCCCCTTTCCAACAACATATAGTAAATATTAGCTAATGCAATACGACAAAAAAATAAAAATAAAAATTGTATACATACAGATTGGAAAGGAAGACACAAAAATATCTTTCTTCATAGATGACATGATAGTCTATGCAAAAAATCCAAAAGAATAAACCAAAAAAAAAAGGAGTAATAAATTGTAACAAGGTTGCAAGATACAAGGTTAATATATAAAAGTTAATGTTTCTGAATATACCAGTTTTGAACAAATGGAATTTGAAAATAAAAACACAACACTATATTAGCACCCACAAAAATTAAATATTTAGGTATAAATGTACAAAGTAGGTATAACATCTATATGAGGAAAATACTAATGAACAAAATCAAAAAAGAGCTAAACAAATAGAGAGATATTCCATGTTCATGGAAAGAAAGACTCAATATTGTCCAGCTGTTAGTTCTTTTCAGCTTGATCTATAGATTCAGTCCAATTCCAATCAAAATCCTGGTATGGTAGATATCAACAAACTAATTGTAAAGATTACAGAGAAAGGCAAAAGATACAGAATAGCAAACATAACATTGATGGAAAATAACAAAGTTGGAGGACTGACACTACCTGATGTCAAAATTTACTATAAAGTTTCTGTGTGGTACTAGGATAAAAGCAGATAAATAAATAAAGAGAACATACTAGAGAGTACAGATATTGACCCAGATAAATATAGTCAAGAGATTTTTGACGAAGGAGCAAGAGCTATTTAGTGGATACAAAAAAAAAAAAAAGTCTTTTCCACAAATGGTGATAGAACAACTGGATATCCTCAAGGCAAATAAAAAAAAAAGTCTAGACACAGACATTTTATGCCCTTTACAAAAATTAATTCAAAATAGATGCAGATCTAGATACAAAGTGCAAACTTATACATCTCCTAGTAGATAATAAGGAAAAATCTAGATAACTATGACCTTAGGTTAGGTGATGATTCTGTAGATACAACACTAATGGTGCAAGCCATGAAAGAAAGAATTGATAAACTGAACTTCATTACAATTAATGATTTCTTCCTGCAAAAGACACTGTCACTAATATTAATGTGTTAAAGAGGTTCATCAGTTGTAACAAATGTACCACTCTGGTCGGGACTGTTGATAATGTGGGAAACTAGGCATGTGTGGGAGCAGGGGGTATATGGAAAATCTCTGTGCATTCCTCTCAATGATGCTGAACCTAAAAAAGGTGATAAAAAGAGAGACAGATACATACAAATCCCAGGATGGATGGGAAGCTTGTGAAACGTGACCACCAAGGTTTGTAAAAAGAATCCTAACTTCAAAAAATACCTAAACTTTGATTTTGGTTATCTTTTTCTCTAAAAATGTAGTTGAATTGTCTTATGTTTGCTTAATTTGTCATAGAATAATAATGATGATGACAAAAACAGCAGCAGTGTAATAAAAATAATAACAATTAGTGAACACTTTTTATATAAAGGGCCATCTCTTTAAGCACCTAATACATTTTTAAAAATAATGAATTCTATGGGTTTAATTATATTACCATCTCCAACGACAGATGAGAAAACAGAAACTTAACAGATTTAACTCTTTCCAAGTTGTGACAGCTAACATGTGGTAGAGGCTAATCTGGAATCTGGTAATCCAGGTCCAACAGTCAAGTCTTTAATCATGCCACTTTGGTATCTCCATTTCTTCTTCGATGAAACGGATGTATTATAATGCATACATAAATGGGATGATTGCAAGGATTGCCTGAGGTGATATCTGTGGAAATGTTTATCACATAAACTGTGGTTGAAGTTTGCTTTTATATTGTCTCTGCTTCTTTTAATGTCAAATATTCAGGGACATCATTATAGACTTGGGTTATTGAACTTGGTTTTAGCATACTTTTATCATCAGATCTTAAGGACCTGTATGTGTCTGGTTTCCTTTAGGGTAGGTGGTCTGAGGACTTAGCCACTTTCTAGTGCACTGCTTGTTTTTTTTTTTTTTTCCATTAAAAGTTCTTTAAGAGTGATTTGCCTATAATGTACATAGTTTTAGGTGTATTATCTGATAGAATGTCTACAAAAACTATTGCACCTCTGCCCTTGGGTACTGAATTGAGACTTCTGTGGATAGTTAATACAACTACTGACAAAATCCCTGCTAGCTATTGGACTATAAAGAAATTGCGATTCTTGCTAGAAAAAGCTCTGAGCCAATAAATATGTCCTATAGGTCAACTAGATGAATTTTAGAATGCAAATTTTGATAAATCTATTTTGGGTACAGAGTTTTTTCTTCCTGTACTCCTTGATCTTGACATGTTGTACTTGTAAATATTGTTAATTAAATGGAATTAGAAAGGAATGAAATCATGTTAAATGTGCTGTAAGACAATGATGAATAACTAAAACAGCCCTTAAATGTGAATTTCCTCTCTTTACTCAGTTAGATAAACTTCAAATCCTTATCATGTGGAGATGGTTTGCATATACAAAAAGAAAACAAGAAATTATAGTACAATCTGAAAAATTGGAAATTCTAATTTCAGCATTTTAATGTGTTACATAGAGAGTTTTAATTTTGTGTGTTAATGTATTTTGCCAGATTATTTTAACAGTTGTTATAAATGGATACCTCATGTATATCAGTGTAGGGGCGAAGGGTAGGCTGCCTCAAAATGTGACACTTTGGCATAAAGATGATTTCAAATTAAAAGTAATAAAAACCCAGCAGATGCAGGAAAGGCTCTCTGCTTCCCCTTCAGCTGCTTAAATTTACATTGGAAAGGAGAGCCTGGGATGGGAAAAGAAGTATTAACAGAGACTCCCCTTTACCTAAGAAACTTATCTGCATAATAGAGCAACTTTATTTTCCCCAAGCATTCTTTTTCACCTTCTTGCTAATAAGTTTTCTCCCCTATCCTCAGGCCCCTCCCCATCCCCTTAGCTCAAATAAGCTTCATATTAAATCGTCTTTGGAATTTCATGACTTTGTGGATTCCCCATATATACACCCATTAAATTTCAGTTTTCTGTTGTTAAGCTGTCACATGTCACTTTGATTCTAAGTCCAATGAGAAAGTCTACATGGCAGAGGAAGTTCTTCCTCCCCAACATTAGGAAGCAAGAGTTTTAATTTACAAGTCAAAGTATCTTAGAGAAATTTTTCTGAACTTTTTTTTTTACTGTTAATATTCTTCCGCCCACAAAATGTTAATAAAGTCTTATGGAAATTCTCACGAAGACAATAAAGATATTCTGTCAATACAAGATTGAGTACAATACAAATCATTCTGTTTATGATTTAGAAGATGGAATAATTCTGAGTAGTACAAAAATCCTTTAAAACAAAGCAAATAAAGGTTATAAAACAGAATTTAATTTTAAGCCATAACACTAAGAAATGATGGATTTTAATTACTTTGGAAAAAACATTATAAGTTGTGTAAATGTACTGTATCAAGCTAAGGAGAATTATTTTTCTAAAGTTGTAGAAATATTATAAGCCTCAGTCAAATCACTTATCAATCAACCATAAATCTCACATTAGTTTTTGACTCACCAAAAACGGTTTTAAGAAACTGTTCTTTGCTATGAGACAAAGGCATCGCCTTTGGATTTATGGTGGAAAAACACAGAGAACACTTGCATGCATGTAAGATATTGTTTCATTTTATTAATATAAATTAAATAATTAAATCCTTTGCCTATTTTTCCATTCCACAATACCTATAACTGTTGGGAGCCATTTCTGAACTCACTAAGTTGAGAATACTCCTTGTGAGGTCAAGGCGGGTTTTGCAAGGCCTCCCGAGGTCAGATGTGACCGAAATCCACTCCCACTCAATTATTTTTTGAGCACTGATCCCCCAAGGCACCTTGTTGACTGGCATCGGGAGTGACTTGTCCCCTTATCCTAAAATACGCTAATTGCACCTTGTGAAGGAACTTATTGTAGGAATTTCCTCTTTTGTGATTATAGGAGCAAATATTGCGTTTCCTGAGAAACCTGTTTTACTTCCCCTCAAGAAAACAGGCTATTGACCCCTGGTTACAAAGAACTATGCTTTTGCCCCCTTTGCTATGCTAAAAACATTGCCTTGTATTTGAATGCTGGAGATACCTTCCTTCCCCATATGATAAGCATCTAAATCACCTACATCAATCACTATATTGATAAAGATTATGCATGAGTCTTCTCCCTATCTATGTTCTGGGAAATTTTTATATACCAAAGAAGTTTGTCATCAGAAATCATTGTCTAAGGCAAATGCCACTTCTGTGCTGGGCCCCACACATTTTTTTTTTTTTTTTACCATAAATAAAGCTGACTTTCAGTTCAGTGCAGAGATGCCTGCCTGGTGGTCAGAAAGAAACTCATGGCTCTCTCATTCCCTCCCCCTTTCGCCAACACCGTTCATCCTTCAGGGAGTCCTGGACCTGCTGGAGCTGCACTCCGGCATATAACACAATACTTTCATAGCTCAAGGTCAGGAATATTTTCTTTTCGGATGAATGGCTGGACTCCCCCTTACTATATATGGAGAGAGTTAAGTGAGATTCTGATTTATAAATATGTGGCATTCAGAGGAAAATTCTGTACTCTGTTATGTTGACTTTGCTGGGAGACAATTCTCCAGTTTTCCATGCTATCAATACATGTTTTGTGACAGCTTTTTTTCCCCAAGCTATCTTTTAAAATATGTCTGTAGTGGAAAGAACCAGAAAAAGAGAGAGATTGTATATCTCTTATGGGCAAAGGACAAAAAATTTTTTTTTCATGACAAGAGTGATAAACTTGTACAACCTTCACTTTTCTCCAGAGCAAAGGTTGTACAGGTTTTCTGGCAGACTCTGTACAAGATTAAGGGCTTCCTGAGCTCAGGATTCCTCACCTACGACATAATCCACAATTGGAAAAACAACCTCCTGGACCACTGCTCATCATCCCCCTGGAAATCTGAGGACAAGGGCATGAAGTTTTCACTGGAGTAACAAAGTCCTTTGTCTCTCATTCAGGAGTCTTGTGCATTCTACCAGCATTTATGAAACTAGCAAGTAAAGAAATCTCACAATTTTCACAACTTTTGACAAACGCTCTTCTTTAAAAACCCTGTTTTTGGTCTTGACTACATTTTTAAAAATAATTTTACATCCTCCTAAGTCTCTTTTGGAAGTAGGTCACTTATAAATAAATGCAATCTCATTGCCAACTATAGGATCGTATCCAAAAATCCTTCTTACAGTTTATCTGAATCTCATGGCTTATTATCTCATGAACTTTAAATTCCTGCAACTTAGGGGAAAAAAAGAAAAAAAAATGGTCTGTTCTCCTCTCTCAATTATGTAGTATAATTTGATACCAAAAGCTCACGAGGCAATATAACAATCTTTAAACTAAGATTCAGAAGCAATAAATTCTGGGTTCAAATCCCAGATTTGCAACTTGTTTTATTTAGGGAAATTAACTTACCTACACTGTACATCAACTTCTCTATCAGTCATTAAGTGATAACAAATCTCTTCCTTCTTTTTATCAATACCCAGTTCATTGTGTTATTATGATTTAATACACATAAAACTTATCATGTGAAACAGAGGCTGCACATGGTGAGTATACAAAATATCCAATATTAATATTTCAATAATTTATTATTGTGTTGTCATAATATTTTGGTGGATGAAAAATAATTTAAATTAAAACTGTATACTTTAGATCAGTGTTTTGTAGTAGATATTTCTTTGATGTAGCAATATTCTTATTCTGGGTTGTCCTATGCAGTAACCATTAGCTAGTAGTTACTAACTACCAGGAACTGACCTTTTAATTATATATGCTATCACATAATTCACATTTAAATACAACATTTGCCTAATGACTACTGAGTTCAACAGCACAACTTTAGAGACTGCACATACATTGTTCACATTCCTTTGTTTTGTGATTTATTATCAATATAGATTTTTAAATGTGCATAGCAAATAAAGTAACCTTTTAAGTAAGAGAGAAGATGTACTATGTACTGGCTTAGAAATTCCACGTATTGTTTTCTATACTTTTCTGTAATTTTGCAACTTTTAAAAGAAATTTTTACTTTATGCTTACCAATGTTCTAAAGCATTTGACATAATTCATGTACGTGCTAAAATAAAAATCTGTACTTCTGTCTTTCCTTTACAGTAACCTTGAGGCAAAAGAGTTAAAATATGAAATGGAAGAATTTGCATCGTTATTCGGTAAAACACAGTTATGAGTCTTTAATAGATAGAGAAGGCTGTTAATCTGTTTTACAGAGGCCAGAGATTCCTGCTACAGGTCAGGAATTGATGGTGTTGTGAGGTTGTAATTTTTATTGTTGTTTTTAAGGGTTTGGGAGAAGCAAAAAGTTGAAACAAAAGGGAGGGCAAAATAAGTTGGAAGAAAGTTCACAACCAGAGGCAGGAAAACATTTGCAGTCAAATATTAAAAAGATGAATGTTTCATATTAGTTGTAAGTTAAATGTTTTACTGAACAGCTATATATAATGGCCCATCACTGTTACTTTTGATCCTTTAGTGAAAATCCACTCTATGTATAAATGTTGGGAGGGTAGCTTAGACAGAGACTTACAAAATACATTAAAATATCGTTATACCTCTAGCTTTTGTTTTCTTTTTCAACATTACTTTGGCTATTCAAAATCTTTTCTGGTTCCATAAAAATTTTAGAATTGTTTCTTCTAGCTCTGTGAAGAATGCTGGTGTTATTGCACTGTTAGTGGGATGCAAACTGGTACAGCCACTCTCGATAACAATATGGAGTTTCCTCAAAAAATTAAAAATAGAGCTACCCTATGACCCAGCAACTGCACTACTAGGTATTTACCCAACCGATACAAAAATGCTGATTCAAAAGGGCACGTGCACCCCAATGTTTATAGCAGCACTATGAACAATAGCCAAATATGGAAAGAGTCCAAATGTCCATAGACTGATGAATGGATAAAGATGTGCTATGTATATACAATGGAATATTACTAAGCAATCAAAAAGAATGCAATCATGCCATTTGCCAAAACATGGATGGAATTAGAATGTATTATGCTCAGCAAAATAAGTCAGTCAGTAAAAGATAAATATCATATGATTTCACTCATATGTGAAATTTAAGAAACACAGCAGATGAGCATAAGGGAAAGGAAGCAAAAATAAGGTAAAAACAGAGAGGGAGGCAAGCCATAAGAGACTCTTAAATACAGAGAACAAACAGGGTTGCTGGAGTGGTGGGCATTAAAGAGGGCACTTGTTGGGATGAGCACTGGGGGTTATATGTAAGTAATGAATCACTAAATTCTACTCCTGAAACCATTATTATACTATATGTTAATTAAGTTGGATTTAAACAAAATATAAATAAATAAAGTTAATTAAAATATAAAATACTGTTATAAAAGCAAAATAAAAGCTGATCAACTATAATGCAAGTTTTAAGTAAATTCATTTGGAAATTTAATTGGTAAAAACCTTAATAACAATGATATTCTGCAATTGATCTTCAGTAAATTGAGAGTTTTCAGTTGAAATGGATATGGACAGAATTCCAGTGGCTGATTTTCTAGAGAAAGAAAGCTCTTGGGACACAATTTTTTTTTTTTTTTACCTAAGACATACATAATGCTTTTATGCCTAATATACCTATTTGTTCTATTCAACATGAATATACTGCTATGTGTTTAAGATGTAGATTAGAATAGTTTATACAGTAATATATAACTAGGTGGTAAGTTAACTAACAAAAATCAGTGATGATATAATTCAAAAGGTCCAGAGAAGGGGCACTTGCAATTCAGAAAATAATTTACTATAGAATAGAAAATACCTAACAAAATTAGTTATATAAGTGTGTCAAAATATTTTTTATTCCTACTTATAAAATATCCTACAATGTGATATTCTGTTTGTATTTTTCATTTTTTTGGTTTGTTTATTAAATGTTTCTTTATTTTTGAGAGAAAGAGAGAGAGAGCTAGCAAACAAGCAGGGGAGGAGTAGAGAGAGAGGGAGACGAGGATCCAAAGCAGCCTCCATGTTACAGCAGAGAACCCAGTGTGGGGCTTGAACTTATGAACCATGAGATCATGACCAAAGTCGAAGCCGAAGTCAGACACTATCTGACTGAGCTACTCAGAAGCCCCTCTGTTTCTGTTTTAAAAGGACATACTGTTTAGTGATGGAGACCATAAAATAAATGCAAATGGATTGTCATGTGTAATCAAAAAGTGAGAGATAACTTTCTATTGAGTTATTCATGAAAGCCTAGGTGTAAGTGGTAGCTTTCAAGCTGGAAGTTAAAGCTCAGGTAGTGTTTTGCACAAAGAATTCACAGGGAAGATCAGGGATTGTGGAATAATAAATGAGGACTAAGAATCTGAAATTATAGGTTATTATGTAGATAATTTATCCATACCCAGATGTCTTCCCCCCGTTACTTCAATGACCCAAGTTAATAAGCAGGGGCGCAATAAAATATTTAAACAAAAATGCAAACAAAATAAAACCCACTTTTAATCAAGAGTGAATTGTTATGTTTGAAAATGTACCAATTTTCTATTTGCTTTGTATGGGAAAGTTTTCTGTATGAGTGCTATACAACACAAAGGACTTTATAGTTGCAATTTTCTTGTAAAATGTTAGACATGGAAATAAGCCATATCCACAAATCTCACTGAATTATGCTAAATAAGCTTTAATTAGTAATACTTTGGGGCAATGTTTATGAACACTTAAAAATTCAATGGTATAATTACATATGTTGCTCTGTGATTGTTTAGGAAACAAATGATACAATGGCAGAATAATTTTCATGATAAATACTTCTCAAATGGCCAGGCTTTTCAGAAAAACTTACACACATTTTCCTTTAAGAATATAATAAAAATTAGCAGAAATATGGAAAATTCTAAGTACTGATAGATTGTGAGTTGGTTTAAAATAGTAAAAGCCCATACATGTAGTTTATGAATAGTATTCAAAAGAATCATTCTAAGCAAGAAAATATATTTGTAAAACTTTTGAATATTAACAAGAATGCATGTAGAGTATATAAATATGCATCATTTTTACTTCAAAAATATATGAAGAGGGAATGAGAGGTAAATAAGAAAAAAATGTCTCAGTGAATTAAACAATAAATAAGTCATTTTAGAATGCTGTTCCTATCATATTAATCTACACATATTTTTTTAACAATAACACAGCACTTCTGATTAGCATTTAAGACTGAGCAGTGTAACCTGTTCTTCTTTCTAACACTGGTAAAATGAATGTAAAGGGGACTGTTAAATATGAAATTTCACAGGGACCAAGACAGCAGGAAAGAATGTGACAGAAACAAAATTTTCAAATCTGAAAGGTAAATGGATGCATGGTAACTGCAAATAGCAAACCCAACGTACTGAAAACAAAATGGTTTTTGAAAGAGTTGGAAATATGCAAGGCTGAAGAATGGATAATATCAGGTGTTTCTGAGGAGGTATCAATGTGGGGCTAGAAACAGAAGTGGCTAAAAGTCTGTTGTAATAAACAGATCTCAAGGCCTCCGAGTCCCTCCTTCATATGACAGAAGCTTGGAGGTACACTTTCTGGGGGAAAAAAGCAGCTATAAATACGTTTATGTTTTTATGACTGAGACACATGACCCTTACCCTCACTGGATGTTATGACAGTGGGAACCAGTCATATACTAGATATAGGAAAACGGAATGTTTTTGTCTGAGTGATCTGAGCATACAGAAGAAATAGATAATGATATTGAAAAACTGGGAGTCAGCCAAAGAAATATTTCAACCAATTGCCTTATGGTAAAGAGGTAAAGGCTATTAGCCACCACTGCAAAGCAACACACACACACACACATAAACACACACACACACACACACACACACACACACAGAAATTCTGACTCATTCTGTGAATACCATGAATAATGAACTACCAAGCATTTGAGAAGAGTCCACATCAGGAAAGACTGAGATCAGTTAACAGAATCTGAAGGAAACTTAGTATCTTGAGGAAAGGGAGAACAAGTAATGTTTTCATAGAGAAATATATTGCATCCATGAAAAAAGGAATGTATGGAACACAAAGTTAAACAAATTCAAAATATGAAGATCAGAAATTGAAACACATGCATATGAGATAGGATAAAAGGATTATTGTTGATTGGTTCATTAAGTCCATTATGTAATCACAATTTCAGAAAAGGAGAACAGGAAAAATAGAGGATTGGAGAGTTTACAATAAATATATATTAGAAATGAAGAATGAGCATTTCCAGATTGAAAAGGACTGCTAAGAGCCAAATATTTCATTTAAAAAAAAGTGCACGTGAAAGCAAAATACTGTAAAATTGAAGACTACAAGGGACAAAAGATTCTAAAAGGTTCCAGATTGAAAGAAAAAAGGCCACATATAAAGAACAGAAATTAGAACATCAGGTTTCTTTTTAATATTGCTAGTACCCAGTAGACAGATAAATGTCTTCAAAATTGTGGGTGGCGAATCGTTTTCCTGTTAAATTTGATACTCAACAAATCACCTACAAACTGTAAATTTAGACTACATAGCCCAAAACCAATATGCCCCTTTTCAGGAGTTTGCTGAAGATTCCACTCAAATATGAAACCAAATAAAGAAGGAAGATGTAAATTCTATGTAACAGGGAATTCCGTACAGAAAGAGAATTCCAAGGATCATTACAGATCCCAGAGAAAGAGCTGCACATCAGGCTTAGACAATATCCCATCCAGCTGCCCAGCAATGCCAAGGGAGCGAGGCAATTTATATCTTCATAAATTGAGAGCATGCTTGCTCTTGATGACAGCTTAGGGTCCAATTAGCAAGAGATACACAGAGAACAAAACCATGAAAATGAAGTAATTATCAATAACTATTATAAAAATGAAAAAATGTAGTCATGTATACTACATGGCTCAGTTGTAAGTAAACTATTATAGACCCATAATGAAGTAAACACTAATGCATAGTCTAACAAAAAATACTTGTATAAAGCTATTGGAGAATATATTGTGAGTCTGTGTTTATATATGGGAGTGTGTGAATGGATGTTCCTCTCCCATAATAATAGTCCACAATAACTCAAAATCAACAAAAATGAGAGGTATATTATCTTATTTATAGTTCTATAATTTTATCAGTGACTGTCATTTTTTCAATATTCCATAAATTGCTGTCTAATAAATCTTAAAATCCAAAGACATTTTTATAGATTTTTCATTACTCAAAATTATTACTTATAAAATGCCCATAATGATGGTAATATGAAGATAAAAATGTTGGTGATAGTTTCTAAGATTTAAGGCTTGACCACCCCTTAATAAATTATCTGAAAACTGTGCAATAATGAAGCACTGTAGTTTTCTTAGCATGGTTCAAAAAACAAGAGAGAGAGCTTATTGTTAACAATGGATTACAATGGATAATGATATTCCAAGAGATTCTGAAGCAAAGGTAATAAAAGAGAAAGTGGAGGAAGGGAGAATTATAAGAACTTGATATCAGTGACATATTATGACAGAGAGATACAACATGAATTAACTTCTTTCCATGGCAGAGAGAAGCAAACTTACTCTAGTCTATCTATCAGGGAAGATTATATATTCTTTAGGATACCCAGCCAGAATCTCCTAAAATTCATAGAGTAGTAGACAATTCCATTTAAATAAAACAATAATTCTAGTTCCTTATACCGACATCCATTTTCAAAATTATATTTAGGTTTTCTAATGTAGGAACATACTTTCTAATATGCAAAAAATAAAACACTTAGAAAATGTCTTCTTCCAAATTTGGTCCCTCCTGGACAATGACTTATTCAAAATGATAGTTAATTACTCAAAAAATAATGCATTATTGTATATAACCTGTGGTAGAGTCACAGTGAGGATTCTGTAGTGATAATCAAGAAGTAATAGATCATGACTTATTCAGAGTTCCAATTTAATTTCAGAAGAAATTATCAGAATTGTTAAAATTACCAGCTGTCCATGAAAAAAGTTAAAAAAGTGAATTAATGCATAATTAATGCATAATTAATGCATAATCTCTCACTTGCACTCTGTCTCTCTCTCTCTCTCTCAAAAATAAACATTTTAAAAAGTAAAATAATTAACAGCATATTAATTTAATCCATTTTAATAAGCTGTGGTTAATAAGCAAATTCAGGCTTGGGACAAAGTCATGTTTATAATGGGGAAAAATAAGTGCAGTTATACACACACTAGAAGGCTACAACATTTGCATTGATCACACATGATAGATAGGAAATTTATAGAATTCAGGGGATGATAAGGTTATGGAGACCAAGCTGGCAATATTAACTGAGGTATCAATAGTTATGATTAAACCACTAGATTCTCATGCTTTTCAACTGATTTATATCTAAGAAAATTATTAATGAATCTGAGGTATAGAGTGTCTCAATTAATATAAGGTTCGGATTTTTCCAATAACAACAAATTATGCGTTGGCATAGAATTTAAGGAAGGCAGAAGCAGGGGAAATGAAAGGAGAGTTAGCATATAGCTTTCCCTCATCTTTCTTTTTGAATTTTTCTTTTTATTCTCAGTTGCCATATATTCTAAAAAGATTCCCCAGTTGAATGTTTGGGTAATATTTATAATCTTCCTTTTCCTAAAGATCCACAGGCAAGAGCAATTCACCTTACTCTTATATTCTGCTTCTGCTGTATGAATAATTTTTTCAGTTCAAAGATTTTTATCAATCTGGTTTTTTTTTGTTAATTGGTAAGTATGATGTCACAGCAATTGGTTATTGACTTAGATCAAGTGCAGCATCTATATCTGGGCCACTTTACAAGAAGAGAGTATGCATTATAGCAAGGCATGGAAAATCGGTGTGTGTCAGATTCATGTCCCAAACCTAAATCGAACAAAACTGTTTTGCCTGAAATTTACAACATCATTTGCAGAAGACAGTAGTATTCCTATTAAACAATTTAAAAATTCTGGTAAGAATTTTTGTATTTAATTCTTAATAAAATTCATTTTTGCTGTTTCAGATCAACAGAAAAATTGAGAATATAGTACAGAGGGTTCCCTATAACTTATGCCCAATTTCCTCTATTATGAACATTTTATATTAATGTGATATATTTGTTATGATTAGTGAACCAATCTCGTTATATTATTAAAAATTAAAGTCCATATTTTATCCAGATTTCTTTAGTTTTAATTTTAACTCAATGTTCTTTTTCTTCTAAGAACCCACTCAAAATACCATCATTTAATTGTCCTGTCTCCTCAGGATCCTCAGACCTGTGATCATTTCTCAGACTTACCTTGGTTTTGATAACCCTGATAATTTTCAGGATAATTAGTCAGGTATTTTATAGAATGCCCCTCAAGTGGGATTCATCTGATATTTTTTCCTGGTTAGACTGAAGTTAGGTGTTTCAGGGAGAAGGCCACAGAGGTAAAGCAATACTTTTATTACAGTATAAGATTTATACAAGTTTTAGATGGTTGTAAAACCTCTTTAGGAAAATTAATTATTCACCTTTTTAAAAAATTTTTGACACTGACGTCATTAAAGTTATTTTTAACTAGATAACAAGATATACTTTTATTTATGTATCCTGGAAAACAAGGATTTTCTAAATATCCCTTGCCCTGTCAACATTTCTACAAAAATAAGAAGCCTCTGAAATGATGTGCTTGAAATGCTCAAAATAGTGCTTATTATAAGCTCAATGTAATATTATGCCACAAACATTTAGTTCATATCCTATCTGAGGGCATATGTCAAACCCTTGGAGAAATTGAACTTCTTTTTTCAAACTCCATTTTCTCTTCTGGCATTCAGGAAAGGGGAAAAAAAATAAATTTGGAAGAGACTAAGATGTAGCCAGTAGAAGATGCAGCTAGGTAAATTCAGATTCTCAGTGAAATGTGAGCCTCAAATCTACTCAACTACTGAGGACAGGAAGAACATTTGCCTACTTTGTAATCTGGCAGAGTGCCCCCAGCACAACTTGAAGGCAATGAATGTCCCCTATTCAAAATACCTGTAAGCAAACAAGCAATTCCTTGTTTGGAGGTACCCCTCCTGCTCCTGCCCCACCGCAGGGGCTTGTGATAAGCAGGAGTAAGGAGAAAAGAAATCCCGAGAAATAAAAAAAGAGGGAGCTGGTGATGTGCCTACACTTTATCTAAAACCACTTCCAGGAAGAGTGGACTGATCCAAAGTGTGGAAGTACTGAAGAAGCATATGGGACAGAGCTAATCAAAGTCAGCACCACTGACATTTGCAACCAGACAAGTCTTCCCTATGGGGCTGTTCTGTGCATCGCAGGATGTTTGGCGGCATCCCTGGCTTCAACTCATAAACACTTGTAGCTAAATTCTGCCCCTGCCACCCCCTCCCCCAGAGGTGCTAAACCAAAAATGTTTCAACACATTGTGCAATGTGCTGTGTGGGACAAAACTGTCTTTCCTTTCTTCTTTGAAAGCCAAGGATATAAACAGAAGTAAATTAAAGACCATGCAGTTTGAAGTTCCAGTCTTTAAATGGTATAGCTTTGGAGGCAGAAAGAGAGAGGGAAATGTAAGGATTAGTATTCTAATCCTTTTAAAGGGGGGAAATGTGGAAGATCTCAAAAGACACCCATAATTCAGAGAACACACAGTCTCTTTCCCTATGTCTGAAAAAAATATGTACTCATTAAAGAATCTGGACTTTCCTACCTGATCAGAAGTATATACCACTAAACTGGAAACCCTCTATACTACTCAAATTTGATAAAAACAATAAGGAAAAAATAAATCCATGAAATAGAATAGTAAACAATTATATATAAATATATTTAGGGATAGGAAAAAGTTACATTGAGTCAGGAAAACAAAAGGAACAGAAGGGGAAATGAAAATGAAAAGATAGTTCAATAAACTCAAGAAAGAAAAGAAAAGGGAATGTGATCTTCCTTTTTCAAACTCTTTTTTACCTCACAAGGCACCAAAGAAGGGAAATACAAAACTCTCAGTAATAAAGACTAAATTGCAAGAGAGAATAGATTAATTAAAATTTCATAAAGGGCATCGAAGGAAAGCAAAACTACAACTAAGAGATTAAAAAGGAGATAAGGACAGAGGTAAAAATATCTATACTACATCCTACTGCCACACATGGAACATGTACTTCTCTTTTCAAAGAGACACCTCGATGTGTCATCTGTTTGATTAAGGATTTCACAACTTCAGGAATACTGGCATTTTGGACCATATATGTCTAGTTGGGAGAGGAGTGGTAATCCTGTGAAATATCAGATCATTAGCTACACTCCTCGTCTCTAATCATTAGATGTCAGTAGCCACCCCCAACAAAATATCTCCAGATATTGTCAAATGTCCTGAGGGGTGGGGAAGGATAATCATTCCCAGCTGATGATCACAGATTTAGTGCATACATGATGAAATAACTTGCCTCACTAAATGCCATAGATTAGAAATTAAACAATGTTGTATAGTCAATAGAGCAATGAATAATATAAATAGAATAAAAACAGAACTAAACAATATGGAAAATTGTTTTATGACAAACTCACATTGTAGGGCAGGGAAAATGTTTCTTCATGAATGGTTTTATGTCAACTACTTATACCTATTTGAAACAACATGAAATTGGACTTCTTTCCCTAGTCATAAAACTAATCCAAAATAACTAAATCATAAATGTGAAAGAATAAGAGTACAATAAAATTGTAAGCAGTGATATAGAATAATAATACCATAATCAAGGTAAGCAATGCTTCTTACAGAAGATATAAAAAATACCTACTGTAGGGGCACCTGAGTGGCTCAGTCATTTGAACAATTGACTATTGATTTCAGTTCAGGTCATAATCCCAGGGTTGTGGGATTGAGCCCCATGCCCAGGTCTGTGCTGAGCATGGAGCCTGCTTAAGATTCTCTCTCACTTCCTCTGCACTTCTCCCCCACTCGTGCACTCCTTCTCTCTCTCTCTCAAATTAAAAATGCCTAAGATAAATGATAAGATTGGTACATTTAACCATAGCTTAATAAAAACTTCTATTTATATATAGATACAATAAAAGAAATTAAAAATCAGGTCATAAAATGTGAGTTAACATTATAAAGATGGATGATAGATAGATAGATAGACAGACAGACAAGACAGACAGCTTTAGATATAGACACAGATGTCCTGACAGAGGACATAGAGAACAAATTAGAATATACACAATTCTTTTTTGGAGAAACAAAAAAAGACAAAACCAAAACAGTATCCAGTGTTGGTAGGGTATGGAAATTGAAACACATGTTTTTATTGGAATTTAAGTGGCGTAATCAATTCTGGAAATAATTTGGGATTTTCCAAAAAGATTGAGGTAAAGCTGTATGAAAAATGATGAAGAGCTTTCCTTTTCCCCACTGATCTCAGTAAAACATTGAGCCACACTGTTGCTCCTAACCCCTCCTGCTAATCTTAGAAAGTAATACCTGATGAAACCTTAATTTCAGCTTCAAAGGCCCTTCATCTTATCCCATGATAAATGCCAGCTAAATTCCCCATATATTCCAAGATTTTGAAGAGGGATCAAACCATAGAATAAAACTAACTTTGACTTTCCATTATCTAAACTATAAATCCTTCAGGAGGCTTGCTGCCTGACACAACAATATTCTGAAGCTGTTTTTACCTTGCAGTGCTCTTCATAAAGGGGTAAGCTAACCATGTTTGCTTGGATTTTCTTCTTCATTATTTGTGATCCATAAATACTATGTTTTATGAACTCCTCAAAAATTTCTAGTGTGTTAAAGAAAAAATAAACCTGTAAATAATATTAATTATGGTCCTGTTTCTCACAACCTCAACTGGAAAAAATGCAAGTATTATTCAATAGTAAATGGATTAAAAAACTATGCTGTGTGAGATTAAACATAACCCAGAAGTTAAAAAAAAAAAGTGGTAGTTCTATTGAGCTATGATAAATTAGAACAAAACATTTAGCACAAAATGAATCACAGGAAAATACCTATACTATAGAGAGTCAAAATATACAACATCAGACACTATATGGCAATGGGGATCAACATATATGAGGAATAAATAAAGAAAAGCAATGTGAGTATAAAGACAATTTCGGAATAATGTTTTCCACTGTGCAGCCGGAAAGGGGATGGAATCAGGAAGGTGCCGGAGTCCAGCTCCAGCAGGTCCAGGGTTTCCCTGAAGGATGGATGATGTCGGCACGAGAGAGATGAGAATCGGCGAAAAGGGAAGGGAATGAGAGAGCCACAAGTTTCTTTCTGATCAGCAGGCAGGCATCTCTGCTCTCCAGCCAGGCATCTCTGCACTTCAGGCAGGCATCTCTGCACTGACTGGAGAGTCAGCTTTATTTATTAAAAAAATGTATGGGGTACAAAAGAGGAGTGGCAATTGCCTTAGACAATGATTCCTGATGACAAATTCATTGGTATGTAAAAATTTCCCAGACATACATTGGTAGAAGACTCATGCATAATCTTTATCAATAGTGATTGATTGTAGGTGATTTAGAGGCTTATCATTTGGGGAAGGAAGGTGCCCTCAGCATTCAAATACAAGGCAATGTTTTTAGCATAGTAAAAGCAAAGGTTAGTCCTTTTGAGCAAGATTCAATAGCCTGTTTTCTTGAGGGGAAGTAAAAACAGGTTTCTCTGGAAATGTAATATTTGCTCCCATAAACACAAAAGAAGAAATTCCTATAATCTCCTTCACAAGGTACAATTTAGCATATTTTTAGCATAAGAAGACAAGTCACTCTATGCCAGTTGGCAATGTGTCCTGGGGGTTGGTGCTCAAGCAGAAATGGTGGAGTGGGGTGGAAGCCTTGCAAAACCCACCTTACCTCACAAGGAGAATTTTCTCAACTTTGTGAGTCCAGAAACTGGCTTCCAGCAGGAAGGAAGTTGTAGGTGATGTTTCAAAGATCATGATTACATCCTATTCCCTAAAACAGTTACTGTTTTTCTCTGTATCTCACATTATTTACAAATATTTTTGTATCTACTCTATACTTAAGAAATATTTGCAGCTAAACTAAAGAATTAACTAGAAAAAATAGTTATGCAGAGAGAATTTAAAAGGAAGGAAGAAAAGAGCGAGTAGAAGAAGAAAAGACAGATTAATTCATATGCCTCTTATGTGGATTAAAAGTGATAAACTCTGGAAAAACCTATTAAAGTACAGTCACCATTTTATGTCTTTTTGCAACTTCAGCATTTTCTTCCTAAGCTTCATCTTTTTCTTCAAAGGGCAATTCATAGTCAAGACCCATAATAACACTGCCCATAGGACTCTATGCCCTGAGACTGACTTAGTGCTAAAATAAAAAAAATTGTTTACAAAGCTGTCTTTTTCTATTTTTTATTATATGATGGACTAGCTTTATGTTTAATTAGTTTCCACACTCAGGATTGTTAAAGAGATTCCATTATATGAATAATACTATTAATATGCAATATTGCTTTGATTAGGGATCATTTTATTGATAGATTTATTTATGACAATTTAAAATGAAAAATAATTGCTTTTTTAGACATTTAAGGCTCCTAAATTCTAATATGGCATACGATAATCCAGTTGGATAGTTGCTCACTAAGAATGGAATGAAATATCCTGAGTAAATGTATTATCCAAAGGCCATACCACTACCATTAAATGTTGTATTTTGCCATTACCAAACTGGATTAGAAGCATGAAATCTTTCTTTATTATAAGCAATAAAAGCAATTTGCCTGAGCCTATTACAATATGTCTAATTTACTAACCATACCTTGAAGTACAATATGTTTAATAATCTATACTTTTGAACTACTTCTATGTGTCTTTTAATTTTTTTAAAGAGAAACATAACTGCCAGCATATGGAAGAGTCATTATTCTAATTAGAAAAATACTGAAGGCTTAGAGTTCATTCAACAAATCAATGTTTAATTAGCAATGTGTCAAACTGCAGATACCTGTTACTATAGTATATGTTACTAAAATGAGATGTTTGTTTATCATTGATGTAGCCATGAAGAGTAGGTCACAGACATCCAAATAAAATGGGACCTAAGTACCCACATGGCACTGGCAAATGGCCAAAACACCTCTTCTACTATGACCTCAATAATAGAAACATGTCATCAGATATCTAAACAAAGCATTTTGGCTTTTGTCATTTTAATAGTTGGCTTTGTATGTGTGACTAAAAGAGCTTAATAGTGGTAAAATCACAGAGTAGAGTTTCACAACTTCTATTAACTCAGAAATTAATTTTTAATATTCTAACCTTTTAATAAGAAAAGGCATCCATAAGAAATTTCAGTTTTTGAATTTTTACGTGCTTTAATGCATTTATATGATTACTACAGATAAGGAAATCAATTATTTCTCTTACCCTTGAAAAACAAATTAACGTTAATGTGAGGTGAATTTCCCAGCATGAAGCAAGTTGGATATAAAACTAAAAAAAAAAAAAAAAAAGAAAAGAAAAGAAAAGAGAAAAGAAGAAAAAGAAAGAAATGTTCATTATTTGTGGACTGTGGACTACACAGAAGGAATACTGATTATGTAAATACTATTTTTATAGTTTCATTTTATATTAAACATACCTCTTTAGAAATATTGTAAGCTAATGTGTACATTCAAAAATGTATGTATAGTTAATTATATTTAATGAATCAATGAATACATTTATTGAGCACTAGTAGTATGTTGATTTATACATGATAATGCATTTTCACATAAATGATTTTCTAATTTGTATGTTATATGCTAGAATACTATACAGAATAATGTAATAATGTAATAGTCATATTTATTTCAAAATATTCTTGTATTACATTCATTAATATGTTTATGGTATCTGCAATAATACCTGTTAAATGACTGCCCAATAAATACCGAAGTATCATTTATCATGTTCCTCATTGTACAAGGTTTGACTAAACAGAACAAGAGTTGACATATTTCATATTATAATTTTATAAAGTTGATTAATAAAAGGATAAAATAGCTGCCATTACTTTTTGTAATCGCTAAGCATTTAGCAATAGGTTTTTAAGATTTAAATGGAAAAGAAATATGTCAATCAACATGTATGTATATCTCATCTTCTCTCCTATGCCCACATTTACAATATATTTATTAATACACCTGCCTGAGAACAATGGCTATTCAGTGCACATTATGCTATCTTACTTCTCTGATGTTTTTCTTAAACATAAAGGACACAGGAAAGGTAAGAACTAGAAAGAGACAATAAATCTATTAGACTTATAAAACATGAAACCAATGAGAAGGTTTCTAAAATGAGTAGCCAAATTAATCAATATGGCTGGGAGTCTAACTTTAGATAATATCCCTGGGTGATATTAGTAAAGTTAGTTTTTCTGACAGGTGGTAGCAAATGTGGGAATTGCATGAGAGAAAGTTTATGTGAGTATATCTTGTAACATTTCTTTTCTTAAGGTGAGTGTTGCCATAATAGTTAAAGCAAAAGTTAAAGGGACTGTTTTTTTAATTTTTGTCATTTGTTTGTTTTTGTTTATTTACACTGAAGAAATTAAAAATGTCTGTGTGCAAACAGGGAGAGATAAGTAGAAGAGAGGTAAAATTATTTGTAACCAATCAAATGAGTTTCTTAAAAAAGGGAGGAGGGAATGAAATCCAAGCTACTGCTTCACAAAAGAGAAACATTTTTTTTTTCACTGAGATTGGGAAAAGAAAGAAAGAATGAAAAGCCAGTTTCTTTTTAAAAATTTTTTGAAAGTGGTATTTAAGATGTACTTATGTCATGAGATTTAGGTTTTCTTTTAAGTCACCATCAATTCTGAGGCTCAGGGAGTGGGCAAACAGGATGAAAGTGTGAGAATTGGGAAATCTGAAATAGCTATGGTGGGAAATACAGTAAAGAGTTAATTAGGGAATAATAGCAGTGTCAGAAAGCATGAAGAACCCTGCACTCTGAATGCATAATGCTTCTAATCTGTGCTGGTGCATCATAGTACTATTTTCTTCAGCAGCACTCAGCAACTAGTGAGTAAGAGAGAGAGAGAGAGAGTGTGTGTGTGTGTGTGTGTGTGCGTGCGTGTGTTAGAGACAGAAAACTACACTGGTCTGGGCTTGTTACCAGGTATTGGGCTGGAAGAAAATGTGAAGTACACAATGAAAGTAAATCTAGACCTCTAGAATGATCTAGAACTATCTTTACCTCATTGTAATACTAAAATCTCCACTCAAGGAAGAGCACATTTACATAAAATACAATGTCTGTCTAGGCATGTTTCCTTAAGAAACATGCGCAATCTTATGCCTGCCTTTATATAAAATGACAAGGCTTCCCTATGTCAATATTCATCCTAACTCTAAATAAAAGGAACCCATCCAGTCTTGCTCAGGGAGTCACAGCTTTGGAAGCTACTCCCCAAGATCTTACTTGCTGCGAATAATGCTTTCTTTGTGCAACAACAACAAGAAAAAATAAATCTAGATAGGGAAGAATGCATAAAAGGAATAAGTAGAGAGCCATAAAGTATTACTTATTAAAAAACAAGAAGCAATTGTGGATTTAATTAAGTGAAGGAAAGGAGGTTTAAGAAATTATCACTGTATGGCATATAACAGAAATACACATCTTGTGTTAACATACTGAGAATTCTGGGTTAATACCCTTACAAAAAAGGGAGCTACCATTACAAAAAGTTCCTCATGAGCACAAAACTGTATACATAATTGTTAAATCAGAGGAACTTGATATGGACCAAATTCTTGATCTGGATCTATAACCCAGTTATATATCAAACTGTGTATGTAATTGTTAAACTAGAGGAACTTGATCAATAATCAGAGATTATTATTTTGAATAAAACTTTTATTTTTGTACATCTATAAACATCATATTTCTGTGGAGTATATAATAAGGTATTAAAATACAGCCATATGTCAAGATAATCTAAATTGATAGTTTTTGGGTGATTTGGAGTCAGAATTCCAAACATATCACGTTGGGCTGTAACTCTAAGAGACCTCCATCACTATTTCATTTTTAGACATCGTATTATAGGTTTATATATCAAAAGAGTTGACCTTTCCAATTATTAATTCAAATTAGAAATAATATTTTCTTGGGGTGCCTGGGTGGTTAAGCATCCGACTTCAACTCAGGTCATGATCTGATGGCTTGTGAGTTCAAGCCCCACATTGGGCTCAGTGCTGACAGCTCAGAGCCTGGAGCCTGCTTTGGTTTCTGTGTCTATATTTCTCTCTGTCCCTCTCCCACTTGCTCTCTCTTTCTCTCTCTCTCAAAAATAAACAAAAATTAAACAAAATATTAAAAAATAACATTTTCTACAGACTAATGTCACAATTTCACTGGTAACTCTAGGAATTTTCCATTTATTTTTTCTATAAGATAGATGATCAAATTGCATAAATAAGCATCTAAGTCTCCAGTACAAACAAAAAGACTCTGAAAATTTGGGTGATATTGAAAAATAAAACTACAAAATTTTCTGTAAATAATGTTTGCTATAGAGCGAGGTATGATAAAATATACCTTTATTTTTAACAGCATTTCATATATTTTTATAATATTTCTACAAATTTGAAGGCACTCAATTGGAGGGATTCAGACAGCCAATATTTCTTGAGAACTAACTTTACAGAATACAACCTGACATTTATTCTGTAACTCTGGCAAATCCCTCACGAGTCATCTGACTCTAAGCTACCACATCCAAAACAAAAACAAAAACTACCAATATCTTTGCAGAATGTTTGAGAAGAATGATTGAGATAGTTTACTAACAGTTCCTCCTACAGTTCCTGGCATATCCAACATAAAAAAAAAATTGACAGCTATTATTATTTTCTACCACGTTGATTTTATATACTGCTACCAGTTTTTTAATGTATAATTAAAGATGAATTATAAGCATATCATATTCTAAGTACAAAAATGTGGAAGAACAGTCTGACTGTATGAAGTGCCACTTTCCCTCATTTCCCACTTTCACTGCATATGAGAAACAGAATGACTATTTTCTTGTTTAATTTTTTTAATTTTTTAAATTTTAGACAGAGAGAGAGATAGCAAAAGAGCACAAGTCAAGGAGACGGGCAGAGAGAGACAGAGAGAGAATGTTATGCAGGTTCTGTGCTCAATACAGATCCCGACACGAGGCTTGAACCCACAACCTTGGGATCATGACCTGATCTGAAATCAAGAGTCAGACGCTCAACCAAATAAGCCACACAGGCACCCCTAGAATGAGTATTTCCATCAGAGGAGTTATGCTCTTGATTCTTTCACAGCTGCAACATCTAGACATTTTGCACATGACAGAAAGACTAATGCTATTTTTATGGAGAAAAAAATCCTTTATGATTCATAAACCACATTCACTTCTGAAAACGAGAACTAAATACCTTCTTTCCCGAAAACAATGCAAAGTGCTTACTGTTAAAAGTATATTTTATTTATTTTTTCAAGTTTATTAATTCATTTTTGAGAGAGACAGAGACAACGTGAGCAGGGGAGAAGCAGAGAGAGAGGGAAAAATAGGATCCCAAGTAGGCTCAGCATCATCAGCACAGAGCCCCATATGGAGCTCAAACTCACTGTGAGATCATGACCTGAGTCGAAACCAAGAGTTGGATTTAAATGATTGAGCCACCCAGGTGCTCCTTAAAATTATATGTTAAGGTAAATTTGTACAATACACCAGAAAATTTTCAAAATATACTCATTCTACAGGGCAATAAAATATGTGACTTATTTTTATTTTTGAGTTTCTTAAATGCAGACACACTTCAACAAGTAGAGAATTAGTGTAAACTAAGCCAAATGAATTGATTAAAAAATTGGTAACATGAAAGATTATGGGCAGATAATAATGCAAATCATTCTATTTAAAATATTTTATTAAAAACTGTAAAGAGTATCTATAGAATATATGAATGTCCCAGTATATTCACTTCTTTTTTAAAAAACAATGTTCTTATAAATTTGCTTTTTCAGAAAGGCATTCTCTCATATTGCTTTTTTAAAAAATAAGAATCCTTAAAATTAATATACTTCAATACAATCCCTTGACTTATGTAATTGAAGAGGAATATTGACATACTAAATTCATTTTAAAATAAATATCTGCCTTGCAGAACAGCTTCAATGCTAGCTACATCAGTATTTACTGTCACCTATAGTAAAACATATTATTTTTGAAATTTTATGATCAGAGATTTCTGGTTCAAAATGACAGCTGGCTTGCAGCCCCCATGGAAGCTTCCCACAACTATTCATTAAATACTGATGGAGATGCAGTGAAATGTTTTTAAAACCCTTAGCAACCTCCTATAGTAATTTTGACAGATAACCCAATATTGGTGTCTTGTAGGAATTGAAACTAGTAGGAGATAAGAAGTTACACTTAGATGGAGGAAAAGTGGAAAGATACAGAGCCAGGCTTTAATTCGTAGACTGAATCCCTAAACTTTTAAAAGCTGATCTTAGAAGTAAGAAGATGCTTCCTGATTTTACCACCATTGATCAACTAACTCCAAGATACACAATGCCTGACAAGCAGAGACCTCTCTGAAACACTGATTTGAAGCCATTGTTTGAGACAGAAATTTCAAATTACTGCTAATAAGTGGAAGAGCATAGGAAAAAATCAGGTAATGGCAAAGTGCATTGTGAAGAGAGTGGTACCTCCCATGGGCAAATTGCTGGAAGTCAGGGCAAAGAAAACATAACCTGGTAGCAGTGCTGGCTGACAAGTGTAATCCTCAGTGTACAACATTGGCTCAGTTCTTTGGCTCAAGACCAGAAAACCTGGAAACAATGTTCAGAAAAACACTTAATCAAAGTAGAGCTGGGCCAGAAGATGAAGAACTGCCAGAAATTGGGAATTGGACTGGGAACCATGCACATCAACCTTCCCTTCTGTTACGGATTTGAAAATAGAATTTGGAATCAGTGCCAGGCAACAGGAAGTGGAATTCAAGGTCAATTCCCTCATCCTACCTATTAAGAGCTAGACAGATCTTCCCATACTGAGGATGAATGTGGAGAAAAATAACAACATGGGTAGTGTGTAAAAAATACTATGAAGCAAGGGAAATTCCAAATGGCATAACAAATAAATTTAATCATGTTTCTAGAAAAATGTACATAGACATGAATAGAATCAAGGAAGTGTCTGCATGCTTGCAAATGTATTAATCTGTCTGCATGAAAATACATTAAATAGACCATAGAATATAAAGAGAATTTAAGCAATTTAAAGAATCAGAAATATAAATTTCAACAAATACAAGTTGATGAACTCACTGATAATCATAATTAAAAACTACAGTAAATAGAAACCACATTTCCTATTACTTTAAGGGATTGTTTCTTTTTTCTTAAGTATAACAACCAACATTGATGAAAATTAGATACTTTCATGCATTGTCAGTGTGACTATTAAATTCTACAATCATTTTAATTTAGATGCATGAGAATTGAAAATGTATAAACACTTAAACATGATGCCTTTGCTCTCAAAACCTTTAAAATAATGTCACTTGCAAGCATTTATAATCCGTACTGGCCAATAGAACTTTCAGACTAATGGAAATGTTTTATGTTTTTTCTGTCTCAATGCTAGCTTCTAGAAAGATGTGGTTTTGAGTATTTGAAATGTAGCTACTGTACTGAAAAACAGAATTTTTACTTGTAGTTTTTAATATATCAAAATTTAAAGGATTTACATGTATCAGAGGCTATCATATTTGACACTGCAGTTATAAAATATTAAATTTGGGAATATCTATCGAAACATCTTTGTTAATGACAAAATAATTGAACCAACTTAAACATTCACAAATATGACATAAATTAGTATGTATGCAAGAAAATTAATGAGGTAGATCTTTATGGATCCATATTAAGTATTCTCCAAAGTTTTATAAAATTTAAAAAAAAAAGTAGTAACATAAAGACACAGTAAGCACTACAAAATAGCAGCTATTATTATATCACAGATTGTACAAATTTAGGTATCTAACTTATGTATAGTATTTATTTATTTATTTATTTATTTATTTATTTAGAGAGAGAGATAGAAAGAGAGAAAGCACATGAGTGGGGAAGGACAGAGAGAGAGAGAGAGAGAGAAAGAGAGAGAATCCCAAGCAGGATCCACACTGTCATTGCAGAGTCTGGCAGGGGGCTCTATCTCACAGCGGTGAGATAATGACCTGAGCTGAAATCAAGAGTCAGATGCTCAACTGGCCGAGCCACCCAGGCACCTCTGTGCAGTATATATATACAGATATATATATAAGTGTACATATATGTAAAATACACACCAGATAATAGTCTTAATTTTTGTATATGTGATTTAATGAAGAGTTTTACATTCATTTATTTAATTATATCTCAACTGATCTTTTATTTTTACCTAATGCATTTCTAATTAAATTTTATGCAGTCCCTAATACATAGCAATCCTGTTTTTTTTTTTTTAAGTAAGCTCTGTGTCCAACACAGGTCTTGAACTTATGACAGTAAGATCAAAATCTCATCTCTACTGACTGAACCAGCCAGGCACCCCCTAGCAATTTTGTTCTTATAGATGAGCTATTGGACTTATTAATAAAGTTCAAGCTTAAATAATGTGAATATTTAATATTAGTTAACAAGGTAGAAGATGAAGTATACAACAAAATGAAAGAATACAGATGGAATTATTATGGGTTAAATGGAAATTAATGACCAAAAAATGAAGCTATCAAAAAGGGAAAAACAGGCAAGTGCCTCTTAAATCAACCACAAAACAGATAAATGATATCATGTAAAAATAGGGAAATAAACTTATAATACGAATGAACTAGAGAAAGAAATATAGTAATGAAGAAATTTGTATGAAATTCAGTATAGAAAATATGAATGGTTACAATACAAAGGAGTAAACGAGTTGAGAAAAGAAATTGGAATTATGACTGAAACCTCAAAACAAAATTGATGGGGTCTATAAATACTCTTCTGAACTTGGTTCACACTAGTCGTATACTGCTTTTCTGACAAGAGGGAAAAACTAAACAAATATCAAACTTTCTCTATGATCTTAACTAGTTTGACTAGAGAGAATCCAGTTCTCAAATATAAAATTACCCTTGACTACCTCTGGGAGTATAGAAATATAGAGAGTTACAGGCATATATTACAAACTGGTAAGTATCTATAGAGATCTAGAAGAACCAAGTTCTTTGAAAAACCAGTTGTAAAGAAGTTAATGAACCAATCAACCATACGAATTTTCCCTGTTTTAGCTAATCAGAGAAAAGTGGTCTATAATGCAAGGATGGTTATAACATTCTACTAATTTAAATGATAGGTGGTTTTATTAATTTTAAAGATTTTTGTTGTTGTTCTGTCTGAACCAATTTATGTATAGCACAGAGAAAGAAAGGACCAGATTGCAGGTTTAACCTAATGGTGTCTCTCCTGTAGGAGCAATAAAATCTTTGCTCACAGACAAATTTCCAGTGTGAAAGTGTTATTTACAGTTCTCTACCAGTACTCCTGATGTGTCATTCAGATGCTGATGAAATCCACAGGGTCCAAGAGGGACTTCACTCCTATCTGTGGTCTCAAGTTTCTGCACCCCTACTAAATATTGAGAACCCTAAAACATCTTCATTTAGGAGACCAGAAAGTCTGCTCTGAAAGATGGTTGGCTACACAGTCTCATTCAAACAGTCTGGTGAGTTCTGGATTTCTGCGTTTTACCTTTTTCGTTTAGGTTAGAAAGCCCAGAAACTTACAGTCAGAAAAGATCTCTACAGTGCAAGCAACTGTCAGGTGATGAAATATTGAGATTAGTCTCACTGTATTATTAGGTTTCATTTCCTCAGGTAGTAAACTCAAGAAAGAACTCACATTGTCAGGAGTGACAGCAGGGAAAGGCAAAATCATGTTGCCAGGCCACTGGAAGTGGCATTAGTCAAGTCCTGGTGGGTGCCAGCTGGTTTAGCAGCCTGACGCTGCCAGGTCACGTAGGGATCAGCCCCTTATGAGTGCCAGCAGATGAAGTTCTCAGGTCTTAGGAAAGAAGTCTTTCATTTCTAGTGAAGGCCAGTCAAGAATTCTAAACTGTGAAAAATGGATACATTTTAAGAGGTCCAATTCTAATTTTAGAAATGTCTGTTCTCTGGTGTGCCAGTCCTAAAATCCAACAAAATGTTATAAATATTATAATTGAAAAATATTTTATCCCCCCCAAATTAAATGATTTTCTGGAAAAATTAAATCTATCAGAAGTGATTAAAAAGCATACAGAAATCAGGAGAGACTACTATATTAGAGAGACAGTAAAAATTTACCGCTTGGAGAATTCCAGAAGCAGTTTCAGACCATGTATTCCAAGATTTCCAGGAGCAGAAAATATGCACATCCTTCAAACTGACACTTCAAACAATTGAAAATGTCATGGGAAAAAAAAAAAACTCATTCACAATAGCAACACATTCTATCAAATGCATAGCAACAAAATTAATAATAAATGGTAGAAATTATAAAAGTTAGCTGAATAACAAAAATGGAGAAATTTACATCTATACCAGTGTATGAGAATGCCCATCTGTCTCCAAAATTAATCTCAAAATTTATTGAAATCTTCAAAAATTCCAGAGTGTTTCTTATGTAATTGAGTAAGTGATTTCTAAAATTTCTGGAGGCAGAAGTGAATGAAATAATTAAAAATCTTAGAAAAACATTAGAAAAATGATGTAGATTTTGTCCCATATGCTCTGAAAATGAAATACTGATTTAGGAAAATCTTTTCATGGAAATATTGTGTTTGAAAGAAATGTTTAACTCTATACATTGTTTTTTAGGAACATAATATTTCTAGAAAATTATTATAGAAAATATTTAGTTGTTATCTGATTTTTAAACAGTTTTGAGAAACACCCTTTATATCAAGTGTATAAATCATATTTTGTTAATTGGTTCTCGGAGTTTAGAAAGATTACAGAGTTAGTGTAATAAGGCAATTTTTAAACGTCTAAGCTCATATCAAATATAAGACAGAAAAAATGGAAAGTGTCTCATAAAACAACTGTCGAGGGATTTCCAACATCCATCTAACACACCTAAATTGTTTTAATTGGCCTACCTACACAAATCTAGAGGAACAAAGGAGGTGCATTCAATCTCTTCATTTTGGAGCTCACAGTGCACATTAGAAAGAAAAGTACTATTACCAAAAGATTAAACAAAATGTAGTGTGCTTCATGCCACAAATTAAGAAAATATTCTGGTATGACATATTGCTTTTGGTATTCTCATTCTTTAGATTTCTTACACTAATATAAGAACAATACTCCTCTTGGAAGGAAGTTAGTAAAAATGCTGTGATTAAACAGAATGATGGATGGATTATCTGAGCCTCTAGTTTGTTACCACTGATCTGAAGGAAGCACAAATTTGTGATACTGTAAATGCACAAATTATTTCGAATGAAAATAAAATCTTAATGTCAGTTGTACCTGTTTTGTTTCTATTAGTGATCTTATTTATTCATTTACTATTCATTCATTCATTTATTCATTTATGCCCACATGCATTTGATTTTTATACTCTCTTTATTGAGTAAGGTGAACACCTAAAGGCAAAATAATTTCATTAAGATATGTTTAATAACAATTACCCTCCAAAATAATAATAATTAATTCAGATTACAAATGATCAAGTCCAAATCTCTTTTGTCCTATTATTTTTGAAATTTCTTTATTTTCTGTAGCACTTTGGGGAGAAAAGTGGGAAAAGGTCTATTAAGTTAACTCAACATACTTTTGAGGAAATTGAGAGTAAAGCCATATTTCATAAAGTTTGCATTTCACTAATTTTTATATAGATATGTAACTGAAATATCCCTCCTGAATTAAAGGATAAAAGCCTTTTATGCACATCTAAAGTATTAAAGGACTTACAGGGTTAAGGACTTGAAAAGCGTGAAGAATGTTTCTAAAAGGCTTTTGATGGACTCAATATGGCCTGAGGAAACGTATGAAAAGACAGGAAGGACATGATAATAGATATAGCTAAATACACATTCTAGAATCTTCCTCCCTTTTACCATTCCTACATTTTTCCTCTTTTTCTTGGCCCCTCCTTTCATTGATCTGTTGTGCAAAAATTTGTCATTTTTCTCCCCAGTTCCCAACATTTGTTTTCCTATGATGGACTGTATCAAGGACTTCATCACTTCGAAATTATCTGTTGCTTTTCTCCACTTAATCCTGATTACTATTCTCATTCCATCTCTGTATACATGTACCAACTTTAATGTGTTTGATAGATGTCTTTGAATATGTGCACTTTCAAAATAAGGACTTTAAAAAAAATTTTTTTGTCTTTATTATTTTATTTTGAGAGACAGAGAGCAAGTGGGGGAGGGGCAGAGAGAGAGGGAGACACAGAATCGGAAGCAGGCTCCAGGCTCTGAGCTGTCAGCACAGAACCCGATGCGGGGCTTGAAACCACGGACTGTGAGATCATGACCTGAGCCGAAGTTGGATGCTTAACCGACTGAGACACCCAGGTGCCCCAAGTAAGGACGTTTTTTATATATGTGTTTTAATGATATTATATAGTGCACTTTCTGTTTTTTACTTTAAAAATTACACTAATTTAACATATGCAATTATGTTATTCCATATACATAATAATTATTGCTCCTTCTTTGCACAATATTATAATCTGGCATCCACACATTTTTCTTATCAATTATCCTCTTCATATATTACATTTGATTATATACAATGCCTTTGGCATATTTTGTTTGAACTGAAGATGAGTTCTTTTGATGAATTTATTCAGTTTGGACAATGTATATAAATTGAAATATAATTATACAATATATGACCTTTTGTTTCTGTCTTTTTTTACTGAGAATAATATATTTATGACTCCCTGTACAGTAGCATAAGTCAGTACTTCATTCCTATGTCTATCATTCCATATCAAGTTTGTTTATTGATTCATCTGTTGATGGAAATTTAGGTCCTTTCTGCTTTATGACTATAAGAATAATGATGCTGGAAGAATTCCTGTACAACTTTTTCCGTGAATATGTTTTTAATTTTCTTTATACTTGAGAGGTATTGCTGAGTCGTATTTGAACTTTGTTTAATGTTTCCAAAATATCTTCCATGTCTGAGTCTTGTTCTGGTGCTTGCTCTCTTTAAACTGTGTTGTCTTTTTGTATGCCTTGTAATTTTCTCTGGAAAGCTGGACATATTGTATGGGATAAAAGAACTGAGGTATACAGACCTTTATTGAGAGGTTTAATGTTTATGTGGCTAACAGTTAGGTTATGTTTACTGTTTGGTATAGCTGTAGATGTTAAGGCTATGAAGTTGCTCTCGGGGTCTTATTTTTGTCTCCCCTAGAGATTTATTTTCAAATAGGACCTGAGACATGCAGATCTTTCTGCTATGATCTCTGTTATTATACAGGATACCAACTGATGTGGTGGTGAGGTGTATGTGTGTTGGGAGTGGGAAAACATTCTATTGTCTTATTGTTAGGTCTTTCAGAGGAAGTCAAATATTTCCTTTCCCCTAGACCAGTTAGACTTTGGTAGCCTGAGTTGGCTGGGATCAGGTAAAATAGATTTCTTTGAGGGCAAACCTTATTAGGGAGATGCTCTAATATATTTCAAAATAGCACACTTTCCTCTCGCTGCTAGAAGCATTAGGGGGATCTTCTCTGATCTGAACTGTGAGATCCTGGTATGGCTCCTGGAGATAAAATTCAGTAAAATGTGGGGACTCTTCTAAGAATGGATCATCCAGAGTTTTTAACTGCCAGTGTGTCCACAGTGAACCTCCAGTAATTTTTCAACTACAGTTGAAGCCTTCCTATCCCAGTTCTGGCTCCAGCAGTGGCTTCTGTCCCTGTGTTTCTTCTGGCAAACTCTGCATTTGCCTATCGGTGTCTCCATTTTGGTGGGCAGTGATTTGCCTTGTGACCTCAATTTTCTGATAGTCTAATAAAAGTTAATTTTCAATTTGTTTTGCTTTTTTCTTTTCATGAGGAGGAGGGATGATGTCTTCTAAGCACCTTAAATGTCAGACCAGACTACGTTTAAAATTTTGAGAAACTACCCGTTTTTTTCCAAAGCAGCTGCACCATTTTATATATCAACCAGGAAGATATGAGGGTTCCAATTTCCCCACAGCATTGCTAACACTTACAAATGTCTATCTTTGTGATTGCAGGAACTCTAGTGGGTGTGAAATGATATCACATTGTGCATTTCCCTGGTGCTAATGATTTAGAGCCATTTATCATATGTATATTGGCTATTAATATATCTTTCTTGGAAAATAGTCCATTAAAATCTTTTACCCATTTTTTTAAATTGGTAAATTTGTTTATATTGTTTTGAGTTGTAAATTTTTTTTTATCTATTCTATGTACTAGGTCTTCATCCGATATATAATTTGCAAATATTTTTCCCATTCTATGGGTGTCGATTCACTTACTGGATACCATCATTTGAAGAATAAAATTTTAAATTTTAATGAAGCTTACTTACTTCATCTATCAATCTATCAATCTATTGATCTGTCAATGTGCTTTTAGTATCATATCTAAGAAATCACTGCCAATTACAAGATCATGAAACTTTACACCTATGTATTTTTCTAAGTGTTTTATAGTTTTACCTTTTACATTTAGCTGTTTGTTCTACTGCAAATTAGCTTTCTATATAGTGACAAACTTCATTTCTTTGTAGGTAGACATCCTATTGCCCCAGTACACTTTGCTGAAAAGGTTAGTCTTTCCTCAACTTATGGGAAAAAGCAAGGAGTCTTACCATGCAGATTAACTCATCCTTCCTTGGGGGATGAGAGTGAACAGGTGGCAGACTCATTAGTATGGCTGACAGGATAAGACTACATTTCCGTGAGAGTTTGAAACTGAAATTAGAGTACATATTGAGCACCAGTTTGGGACTTGAAGTGGCACCATTTCAGACATGTTTCTTTGTAACACCATGTAAGGTAATATATCCATGGGTTTTGAGGATTAGTAAGTAAATACCAATGGGGGAGACCACTATTCAACCTACCATAATTTGCCCTCCAATCCCTCCAAATTCACATTCACCTCACATTATGGTACTCTAAAGTCTACAAAAGTGTCATCTAATTGCACTATAAATACATATGGAAAATCTCATCAGACTAAAATTCCTAATCTTCCCATCAAAATCATCTAATTCTGCATAGGTGAGGATCTAATTATGTATGGATGTAATCCATCTTGAGGCAGAATTCCTTTCTATCTACTTATGAGACTAGAATATCAATTACCTGTTCCCCAAATACTTGGGGGGCAGAGACACAATAACAGGTACTGATGTTCCTGATCAAAAACAGAGAAAATAACAGGGGTAAAAAAGTAGTCCTCAGTCATAATTTCCAATGAGGTAAATGTCATTAGTTTTCAAGTCCTGCAATAATTTTCTGTGACTTCTAGTTCTTTCTGTCTTTCAGGTTTTCAGCTCCACTCTCTAAGCCATCCTTACTTCTTCATGAAAGGTACCATATATTTGAAGTTGAGTCATTTTACCAGTGTGTTTCTTATGTTTAGAACTTGGGGAGTCCAACTGTCTTCTTTCATGTCATACTCTATACCTTTCATTCCTTTTAAAAGTTTATGTGCTCATATAAAATTCTCAAGATGCCTGCCTGTCCTTCTGGGCATAACATGGGGATTCACTGTGTAGAAAACTGTCTCCTCCACAGATATTTCTTGGATAATCACATCTCTGTTACGAACTTCTTCAGTGATGGCTGAGGAGATCCATGAATCATAAACCTAGTATCTTCAAAAAGCCCTCCCCATGATTGAATACTTTGACCTTTGGTTCAAGTTGCTATCCAGTGTCATTTCATTTCAGTATGAAGTACTTTTATTTTTAGTTCATCATGTCTGCCACTGACACATTCTCTGTTTTTTTTTTTTTTATATCTGAGAATGTCTTAGGCTTTCTTTTATTTGTGGAAGAGAATTTTACTGGTTATAGAATTCATGACTTTAAATATGTCATCCTATGACTTTCTGGCTTTCATAGTTACTTAAAACAACTATTAATCTTATTGAGAATCCCTTGTGTGATAAGTCACTTTTCCCTTGACTCTTCCTGTTTTTCTGTCCTTTGCATTTGATGATTTGATTATAATGTGTCTATGAGTGGATGTCTTTGAACT
>CM053562.1:48945460-48980530 GCA_028646485.1 Cryptoprocta ferox
ATTTTCAGAAGTTTCCGGCCACTATTTATTTATTCATAATTTTTCTACATCTTTCTCTCTCACCTCTCTTGAGACTCCCATTTTCCCTATGCCGGCATGCTTGATGGCGTCCCCATCTCTCTGAAGTTTTGTTAATTTTACTTCTTTTACTTCATTCTTTTTTCTTTCTGTTTCTCAGGCTGGATAATCTCAATTGATCTATCTTAAATTTTGCTGATTCTTATAAATCTTCTGCTGAACCTTTCTAATAACTTTGTCATTTCAATTCCAGACTTTCTATTTTATAATATAATTTGTATATCTGTACTGATATTCTATATTTGGTGAGACACTGTTTTCACATTTTCCTTTAGTTCTTTAGACACTGTTTCCTTTTATTCTTCTGGACATATTTAAAATCACTTCTTTGAAACTTTTGTTTAGAAGGTCTACATCAAGGCCTCCTCCAAGACAATTTCTATGGACTATTTATATATGTATTTCTGTTAGAGGCTACAATTTCTTGTTTCTTTGCATTCTATGTTTTGATTAAAAATTGGATGCTATATTTTTTATTTTATTTTTATTTAAAATTTTTTTGATGTTTATTTTATTTTTGAGAGAGACAGAGCATGAATGAGGGAGGAGCAAAGAGAGAGGGAAATGTCTGAAACAGGTTCCAAGTTCTGAGTTGTTAGCACAGAGTCTGACGTGGGGCTCGAACTCACAAACTGTGAAATCATGACCTGAGCTGAAATCGGACACTTAACCAACTGAGGCACCAAGGCATCCCCAAAATTGAATGTTTTAAGTAACATAATATGGCAACTTAATTAATCACATTCTCTCATCTCCCAGGGTCTATTTTGATTTCTGTTTGATGTTTGTTTAGTAACCTTTTTGAAGTAATTATATAAAGTCTGTATTCTGTGGTGTATGTAACCACTAAAGTCTGTTCAATTTGCTTAGTGTTCTGTTAATGATTGGACAAAAATATTCTTAGATACCTACAATCAATTAAGTCTCCAGTTCATTGTCAAGGGTCTCTGCATATTAAGACTCACCACCAACACACACCCAAGCAGTTTACCACTCCAAGTTAGCTTTTACATCCTGCTTATGCAGAGCCTTGTGGTTAGCCAAAGGTGATAGTTTAGGGTCTTTTCAAGCCTTTTCTAAATATGCCCAGCTTGAGCATGCACAGAGCACTCCCCACACATGTGGCCTTCTACATTTTAAGGAATATGTTGAAGCTTTTCAAAGTCCCCTGTAGACACCTCACTTCCCAACTTTTCTTTTAAAACTTTTTAGTTACCCTATTGTGTGCTGAAATTGTTATCTATCACTTCAGGCAGTTGAAATATTCAACATTTCCCTCTGATTGCTTTTGACAAATGACCCAAGGAAAAGGTGCACTTGGTAGGCTTCAAGTCTGTTCAAATAAAGGCAGCTTTGCAAGTAAAGTCTTCCAGGGAGCCACCAGACAGTCTGGATTAATAAAAATTCTCTGTAATGGGGGCCTGAAGGACCTCCAATTCCAATCTTCCTCTACCCTAGTGGTTATCAGATTGTAGTTTCATCATCACAATTTAGGTCTGGGTTATCAAGTATAGAGAGGGAGAGCTGGAAGTGGAGCAAATTAAAATATCCTAAAACTCACTGTTCCCTCTGAGATTCCATAATTTTTCTTGAAAAAAACAAAACAAAACATTGTTGAGACTGCTGCCAATGATTGATTAATTTTCAGAATTCTAAAAAAGTGGATTGTTTTTTTTTTTTTCTTTTTTTGGCCAGTTTTCTTGTTCTTTTAATGGCGGAGAGAATTTGGGAGCTCTTTACTCTGCTATTTTGCTGAAGTCACACTGCCAATATGATTTGAGAAGTTGAAGAAAGTAATCTCATATGATTCTCTTTCTTTATGCTTATTTTTGAGATATAGAGAGAGACAGAGTGCAAGCAGGGTAGGGGCAGAGAGAGAGGGAGACACAGAATCCATAGCAGGCTCCAGGCTCTGAGCCGTCAGCACAGAGCCCAACATGGGGCTTGAACTCACAGACCCTAAGATGATGACCTGAGCCAAAGTCAGACGCTTAACCAACTGAGCCACCCAGGCACCCTGTAATTATTCATTTCCTTTTTTTAAATTTTAACGTTTTTATTCATTTTTGAGACGCAGAGAGAGACAGAACACTAGCTGGGTAAGGGCAGAGAGAGAGGGAGACACAGAATCTAAAGCAGGCTCCAGGCTCTGAGCTGGCAGCACAGAGCCCGATGCGGGCCTGGAACCCACGAACCGCGAGATCAAGACCTGAACTGAAGTCGGACACTTAACCAACTGAGCCACCCAGGCACCCCAATTATTCATTTTCTTTAATTTTATTTCCTAATTTACTCATTTTTAATTTACCATTATGTTTTATTTTTGAAAATTTATTCCTTGTGTTATTATTAGAAAGAAAAACTTAAGTGATGATTGACATACACAAATGCACACAGATTACATTTCCCTTTAAAATTTCTGAAAGTGAATATTATAGTTTCAGTTTCGCATATATAATTTTTACTCTCAGTATTATCTATAATTGCTTTTTTCTTTTTGGTTTGTTTTACTTTTCGGTCAAGGTTGTTTTAAGATATCTTATCTAACTTTAGCAAGGACAAAAATTTACTGTAAACATATTGGGAAGCTCACAAACTCAAGCTTAGAAAATGAGTAGGTGGGAAAAGGGCTACAAAAGAGCTTTGTTTGGGCAAAGTCACAATTCCTGCTGCCACTAAACATTCTCTCGTAGTCATTATCATATTCTCTGTGTTATTGAGTATGTTTTTACAGCACCATTTGATATTGGAAATATTATTTTTGTAAGAAAAATGTTTGTTTTGCCTTATAATAATATGAATAAACTTGAAGACAGCAACTATTCTCTATACTCACACACATACATACAAACATATGTATATATATAAACAATAAATATAAACAATGAAGAGGTATATTGGGAGCTAAATCTGTTCTTGAAACTCATGGATGAATTTCATTGATATGTAAACATTTGGGTATGCAAGAATTATGGGAACTCTATCAAAAGTCCTTGCCTATCATTCTATCATTTACCAAATCAAGAGCATTCTCATTATCTACTGTATACCTTCTCCTCTAAACTTTTGCTTTCATCTTGTCAATTGCTGTTTCATTCAGATTGTCTAGAGATTGTCCCTTTCTCTCTCTTTGAATGGTCTGTATGGCTTTATTATTCTTTTTCCTCTCAAGATGACATCTATTTTTTAAAAACATTGTTGACATTTCCCATTTGCTTTTCTATCATATATATATATGAAGAATATATCATATATAAATAAAATTTTATATATTATGAAATTATATATATATAATATATATAATTATATATAATATATATGGGTTTTGGTGGGGTTTATTTTCAATTACCTGAAACTACAACTCTGAACAGATAGACCCTAGGCTTTTGGGGCTTCTTTGTCTCCATCTACACCTAGAATGGGAGTTTTCATACCTCACCACCACTCTTTTTGACAGGACAGCTCTTGGTTCATGAATAACTAGTGTGCAAATATGGCTGGACTTCTATTGAAACTACAAACATAGTTCCTTCCTCCCTTTCCTTGCTTTCCTTCTTGATTATGCTTCGTTCTACTTAAATTTCCTGGCCTGTGTCACAGGTATCTAAATCATTCTTTGGCTCTTTAAAACCTACTGCTAAATTCATACATTTAGTTTATTAAGTTATTTGTAGTTTTAGATACCTTATCTTTCATCTATTTTTCCAATTCTCTTTTTTAAATACTCAATGTTAATGTTTCTTTTCATTAAATATAGTAATGTGATTTCTATTCAGATATTTAAAGATATTCACCTGTGTCTGTTTTCTTATTCATCTGGAACTTATGAGGTTGTATTTTTATTGTTATTTTTAATGATAGTTTTTGTTCTTTACTGTATGCCTAATTATGAGTGCCACATTTTGCATATGGAAATGTGTAGAAATAACTTGAAATCAAAATAATGTTATTTCTCTCAGAGATGCCTTACATTTCTTCTGTTACCTAATTAGCACTCTGATGTCTTTAGGTACAATTTTTATATTTTTATATTTATTTATATTTGTATATATTTTTTTGTCTTTCCTCCAACAAACTGTGGGATCCTTAGGGCAGTGACTTTTTCTTATCTTATCCACCTTAGATATGAAGTAACCTGCACGACTATGCACATTGTAACTGCTCTCCATAAGCATTTATTAAATTATCAATGGAAAGTCAGTGGACAAAGATGGTTGAGAAAAACAACAACAGGGACTCTGAGAAATTGGATAAACATCCTAGACAGTGAGAAGCATCCAGAAATTATGACAGGCATCAAAGTTATTATAGCCTGAAAGATTTGGCATCACATCTTGTTGCTGTAATTCACTAGCTCTCAGAAACTGTACAAGTAGTAAAACTCTTCAAACTCATTTTTTAATGTAATATGAACTAAACTTGTTCCAGTGATAAAATGAGTTAATAGACATAAAGTGCTTAGCAAAATAATGATGCCTGAGTGCTCAAACATTGAACCTTTTTATTATTATAATTATTATCGCTTGATATGTGTACTACACTAGAATTCAGCCTGCACTTATCAAGTAGCATGTCAGTAGAAATTTAAGATGGAAGTTTCAGAACAGGGCTGGCAGAGCTAACACTTTTATAACTTAAAATTACTAAGTTAACCATCATATAGATCTTATAGAAATTAAATTTCATTTAATTCTTTCTCACAGGTCTTATTCCCTAATCATTGAGTAGTTTTTCTGTTGCTTTCTTGAATTTTTTCAAGAAATTGCTCAACGCCTTTTAATATATTCTAGACAGGAAAGAGAAATCCAGTAAAATGAGAAATGTGTCAGAATTCTTGAATGGCTTTTTCTATTAAATCCCCTCAAAATTATTAGCAGCTACCATTTCACTTGTTGATTGGCAGTGAGGAAGGACATACAAGGAAGGGCCTAAAAGAGGACTAAACTTGTGTAGCACATACATCCCACATCCGCCATGCTAACTGTGCCTTGAAGACATCTCTTGGGGAATCTCTCTTCTCTTGTTGGAAACAAAGCTGTTTCAGTGACATTTGTTCCAATCTCAGATTCAATGCCAAGGACTCAATTAAAAACCAGGCCTCAAGGACTGTCATATAACCCAATTCAGCCATGGCTAATTTTGAAGATAATTAGTGGGAATCTGGAAAAAAAAATCTTTACTTTCTTCACTATAGTTTCAAGAGTGAAATATTCTCTTCCCACTGGACCCGAGCAAGAAAGATTTTGCACAGAAATTTCTGTCAGTCAATTGCTAAAGAAATGATTTTGAAAAGTAGAGAGGAAAATTGAAAAGAAAGTATGATTTTTATAACATTTTCAGCCATATCAATTTGTACCTGACTTCAAACTTTTAATTTCCTACTTATGTAATCCACTCAATTATCATACTTTAGACTGGTTAAATTAAGCTCTTGTAACTTTATTTGCAAGTTTTTAGTAATTTGCAAATAATTCTCAATGACACACATTTTCTGTTCCTTTGATCTATAAATATATATCTCCCTTTAAATAGCAGATACATTCTTTTGATTTAGTTAGTAAGCAAACATTTAAGAATGACTTGAACATGTATAAACCCCTTTCATGATAGTGTCCAATGTTGAAGATAATTTAAAGGTTTTTATTGTGTATATTTTGCTTCTTTAGTACTTTTACCTTAATCTTTAATGGCATGTGTTATTAGTGGTTATTATTTCAGTAAAGAATTTTGAATACTATTTCTACCATGACTTGTTCTTAGCCTTAATTCTTAGTGAATTAAGATGAAACCCTGGCACTGTTACCTTATCAACTTGGATGTGAAGAGGTGGGGAGACACACAAACCACAAATAAACCAAACATGTATGTCAGATGGTGATGCATGCTATAAAAAATAACTTAGGGAAATAAGAGGGGAGAACTTGTAGTAAGGAGGAGTTAATTATTGTGTTAAGAAGGTCACATTAGTTAAATAGTGTTTGTGTAAAATATGGCATGCCATACTAGCCACAGCACTGCACTCTCAGATTTTGTTTTTTTCTGAAGTAACACCATGATCTTGCTAAGAAGGATATTTTATGTAACACTATTAGTTCTTCTATTTGTTTGAATGTTACAAAATGTTCTGGGTATTGACAAGAAATAAATTATGCATTACTCCAAAGACCATTGATAATTTATGAATTTCTATTAAACCCACTTTACTCTATTTTATTAAACTTGAGAGCTGTGACCTATCTAGAGATTCCAGTTAAATTAAGCTAATTAAAGCAGAGAAACAGCAAGGGTGAAAATGGTGTACATGTAAATTTCTTAATGCAATCTGAAATTAATGAATAGAGCCAAATTTAAGAGGTCTCTGTTTTTATGCAGTTAATATAGAGTTGTTTCTTTGCCAATACAATCAAGTCACTATTATCATAAAAAAGTGAATGTTTTCTGATACATAAGTTCTGTATGTTTTTATATTTAGTGATTCAGAATAAATTTAGTAGAAATAGCTCCTTTTGAATTTTACTGATGTACTGGTATTTTATATCAGAATTATTATTATAGAATTTACTTTGTTAAATGAGTATGTTTTATTTTCAGTGAAATCAGTTTATATTGTTTTATTGTTTTCCTGGTCTATAGTACATACACACACTTATATACATACATACATACATACACATATGTATAAGATATTAGGTTTATTATATAAATACCTATTTAGTAATATGGAGAACTGCAGAAACAAGAGGGCTGGAATAAAATAAATGAATTGAAGCTGATTAAAAAGAATATTAAAAATGGAGAGAAGAAAGGACAAGCTAAGAATTAAAGGTATATTGAGATGTTGCCTTGGATATTTGTGTATCTATACACGAAGGATACACACATACACACACATGAACATAATTTAAATATATTTTCATGGCCTGGATTTTTATTAGCAAGTTTTTCTCAGCTATATTGAGGTATAATTGACCAATAAAAATTGTATGTATCTAAGGTATATAACATGATTTAAAACATATACATTGTGAGGGGCATCTGGATGGCTTGGTCAGTGGGACATGCAACTCTTGATCTCAGAATTGTGAGTTCAAGACCCAGGTTGAGTAAAGAGATTATTTAAAAAAATGAAATCTTTAAAAAAATAATAAAGGCACCAGTATTATACTGTCTTGATGATTATAGCTTTGTAATACAGCTTGAAGTCTGGAATTGTGATGCCCCCAGGTATGGTTTTCTTTTCCAATAATACTTTGGCTATTCAGGATCTTTTTTGGTTCCATACAAATTTTAGAATTGTTTGTTCTAGCTCTTTAAGAATGCTAGTGCTGTTTTAATAGGAATTGCATTGAATGCGTAGATTGCTTTGTGTAGTATCAACATTTTAACAATGTTTGTTCTTCTGATTCATGAGGATCATCCATCCTCATGGAATGTTTTCCCATTTCTTTCTGTCTTCTTCAATTACTTTCATAAGTTTTCTATAGTTTTCAGCATACAGACTTTGTACACAAAAGTTTGATACAGTATGGTAATGGCATAAAAACAGACACATAGATCAATGGAACAGAATAGAGAACGCAGAAATGGACCCACAAACGTATGGCCAACTAATCTTCGACAAGGCAGGAAAGAGTATCCAATGGTAAAAAGACAGTCTCTTCAGCAATTGGTGATCAAAAAAGTGGACAGCAACATGCAGAAGAATGAAACTGGACATTCTCTTACATCATACACAAACATAAATTCAAAATCATTAAAGGACTACATGTGATACAGGAAACCATCAAAATCCTAGAGAAGAACACAGGTAGCAGGCCACAACCTCTTTCTTTCTTTTTTGAATGTTTTATTTATTTTTGAGAGAGAGAGAGAGAGACAGCATGAGCAGGGGAGGGTGAGAGGGAGACACAGAATCTGAAGACAGGCTCCAGGCTCTGAGCTAGCTGTCAGCACAGAGCCCCGATGCGGGGCTCAAACCCATGAACCATGAGATCATGACCTGAGCTGAAGTCGGACACTTAACCAACAGAGCCACCCAGGTGCCCCAGCCACAACCTCTTTCTACTTGGCCACAGTAACTTCTTACTAAACATGTCTCCAGAAACAAGGAAAATAAAAGCAATCATGAACTATTGGGAACACATCAAGATAAAAAGCTTCTGCACAGCAAAGGAAATAACATAAGTAAAAGGCAATCAATGGAGTGGGAGAAGATATTTGCAAAGAACATATCAGATAAAGGGTTGAAACCTATAAATAATTTACAAAATCTATAAAGAACTTATCAAACAAACTTAACACTCAACAAACAAATAATGCAGTGAAGAAATGGGCAGAAGACATGAATAGACATTTTTTCAAAGAAGACATCCAGATGGCTAACAGACACACAAAAACATGCTCAACATCACTCATCATCAGAGAAATACAAATCTAAACCACAATGAAGTACCACTTCACACTTGTCAGAATGGCAAAAATGAACAACCCTGGAAAAACAGTAGATGTTGGCAAGGATGAGGAGAAAGGGGAACCCTACTGCACTGTTAATGGGAATGCAAACTGATGCAACCACTCTAGAGAACAGTATGGAGGTTCCTCAAAAAATTAAAAGTAGAGCTACCGTATGACCCAGGAATTATACTAGAAGGTATTTACCCAAAGGATACAAAAATGATGATTTGAAGGGGCACATATACCTCAATGCTTATAGCAGTGCTATCAACAATAGCCAAATTATGAAAAGAGCCCAAATGTCCATTGATTAATAAATGGATAAAGAAGGTATGGTGTGTATACACACAAACACACACACACACACATGCACACATCACATACACAATGGACTACTACTTAGTGATCAAAAAAAAAATCTTGCCATTTACAGCAATGTATGGAACCTAGTGTGCTATGCTAAGTGAAATAGAGAAAGATAAATATCATATGATTCACTCATACGTGGAATTTAAGAAACACAACAGATGAACATAGGGGAAGGTAGGAAAAATAAGATAAAAAGAGAGAATAAGTCAAACCATAAGAGACTCTTAAATACAGAGACCAAACTGAAGGTTGTTGGAGGAAAGGTGGGTAGGGGACTGGGCTAAATGGGTGATGGGCATTAAGGAGGGCACTTTTTGGGATGAGCACTGGATGTTATGTGAAAGTGATGAATCACTGGGTTCTACTGAAACCAATGTTGCACTGAATGTTAACTAACTTTAATTTAGATAAAATAACAAACAAACAAACAAATAAATAAATAAATAAAGTGTATACATTGTGAAATGATTACCACAACTTAATTAACACATCCATCACCTCGTATAGTTACTATTCTTTGTGTGTTACTGTATGTGTGTACGTGTGTGTGCGTGTGTGTGTGTGTGTGTGTGTGTAGTAAGAACTCTCAGGATCTACTCTCTCAGTATTTTTTAATTGTTTATTTATTTTTGAGAGAGAGACAGAGAGAGAGACAGCGTGAGCAGGGGAGGGGCAGAGAGAGAGGGAGATACAGAATTCGAAGACAGACTCCAGGCTCTGAGCTAACTGTCAGCACAGAGCCGGACGTGGGGCTCGAACCCATGAGCCCTGAGATCATGACCTGAGCTGAAGTCGGGTGCTTAACCAACTGAGGCACCCAGGCGCCCCTCTCAGTATTTTTAAGTAGACGATCCTGTATTATGAACTACAGTCACCATGCAATAATTAGATACTTACTCATTTTATAAAAGAAAATGAGTACTTTTTGAAAAATATCTCCACATTTTCCCCACCTACCAGTCACCAGTCCCTAGCAATGAGGTTGCTTCAGTGAGCTTGGCTTTTTAAAATTCCACACACAAGAGAGATTATATACTCTGTGACTTTTTTTGTTTGGCTTATTTCATTAAGCATAATATCCTTCAGGTTCATTCACGTTGTTGCAAATAGGAGGATATTGTTCTTTTTCAGTGTTAAATACTATTTCATTGTATATATTTATGACAGTTTCTTATCTATCCCTCTGCTGATAGACACTTAAATTGTTTATGTATCTTGGGTATTATGAATAATAGCAATGAACATGGGAGTGAGGATTTCTCTTCAAGATCCAGATTTCATTTCCTTTGGACATATACCTGGAAGAAGAATTACTAGATCATATGATAACTCAATTTTTAATTTTTTGAGGAATATCAATACTCTTCACAGTGGATGCAGAAATTTACATTCCCACCAACTTTGTACAAGGTTACTTTTTCTCTACACCCTCATCAACATTTAACACTTTTCTTTTGGATAATATCTCTCCTAACAGTTGTGAGGTAATATCTCATTGTGTTTTGATTTGCATTTCTCTGGTGGTGCCTACCTTTCATACGACGGTTGGCCATTTTTATGTTCTCTTTGTAAAAATGTCCTTTGCCCATTTTTAAAATTGGGTTATTTGTGTTTCTGCTATTGAGTTGTAGGAGTTCTCTATATATTTTGGCTATTAACCCTTTATCAAATATACAGTTTGCAAATATTTTCTTGCAATGTGTAGGTTGCCTTTTCATTTTATTGATTGTTTCCTCTGCTGTAGAGAAACTCCTTAACTGATATAGTCTCACTTGCTTATTTTTGCTGTCTGTGCTTTTAGTATCATATCCAAAAATCATTACTAAGACCAATGTCAAGAAGTTTTTCTCTCTAGAAAGATTTAAGACTTCAAGTCTTACGGTTGAGTCCTTAATCCATTTTGAGTTAATTTTTGTGTATGTTCTAAGCTTAAGATCCAATTTCATTATTTTCCCAACATCATTTATTGAATCCAGTTTTCCCAACAACATTTATTGAAGAGACTATCTTTTCCCCACTCTGTGCTCCAAAATGGAAAAAATATATATGTAAGTTATTTAACTTATTTTATATATAGTAAGACCCTAAAGAGTCTAGAAAAAACAAATATCTATTAGAACTAAAAATAAGAAGCTATTTGAATAAAACCCATTAGAACTAATAAGCGAAGTTTCAGTAAAAATTCAACATAAAAAATTCTGGCTTCATTTCTATACGCTAACAATGAAATGATTTGTACGTGCTGAATGACTTAAAGGTTTGCAGAGCACTGAAATAAAATAAAAAGGTCTAAACTCAAATAGAATTTTACTGTCTTAAGCTAGAAAACTTAGAAAACTGTACTTAGTTACCTTCATTTCACTCTTTCAAAATCTTTAAGGAGACTGCAAAATGGCCTTTTTACATTATGAAATCGAAAAGTCTTAACATTACTATGGGTGTTTACAATCAAACAGAAGAGGTATTATTTGAGGAGTCTTTTTATTTTTGTTTTTATAGACCTGAAGAGGAGGACCAAATAAGAAAGAACCTCTTCCCATTATGGTTGGGAAAGAAGAAGGAGAAGGAGAAGAAGGAGAGAGACGAAGAGAGGAGGACAGAAAAGGGGAGGATGGGAGGGGGAGATGAAGAAGAAAGCTAAGTAACAAACTAACATAGAAATAGTGCATATACTCTGAAAATTGGGAAAATGAGAAACAAAACCAGACAGAAAATCACTATTTTTAAACATCCAGTCAAGGATATGACGAGACTCACGAAGCGCCAATTACATCACAACCAGAGAGGAGTTTAGTTAAGATATGGTTCTTAAAATGATGATAGGGTAGAGGACATATCCATAAATCAATTTAAAATGATTTTATTTTCTGAAAATGAATTGAGGCAGAGCCCAAGCTAATTACATATACTTGTAAAGACTGCATGTCGGTAAAACATTTATTGCTGACTTCTCATCTTTTCTTTGAAACATTGAGAGGCCAAGTTTAAAAATCAGAGAGATTTTAGCTTACTTAATTACTAAGTGATTATGCATCATTATTCCAATTTAAAAAACAGAGGTATAAGCCCTAAGAAAGTAAGTAACTTTTAGGTCAACTGAATTTTAGAGTATTGAGCCTGTTGATTTGAACCAAAGCTATGTCACATCAAACTATATGGTAATATCCTATTCAGACCATAGAATAAATTTCCAGAATTCCAAGATAGAATTGAGAATTTGGTCACTGCTAATTATATACCACATTAACATGAATCTTTGTTTGACACAACAAGAACCTCATCAAAAGATTACAGAAAACTAATTCCTTATTATCTGAAACTGTATTACATAATAGCACCTATTCAGAATGGCACCCAAAACATACTGTCTGCATTTTAATTAAATGATATGGGAATAAAAATAGTCACAAAGCTATAAAAGAAACTGGCTGTTTCATAGTATATTAAGAAAGTGTTTTACAACATTTTAATACTTTAGTTCATGTAAGACTGTTAGAGAACATATCACTTGATTTCCCAAAACAGTAAAACTTTGGTTTATGAGCATAGCTCTTTCAAGAAACATGCTTGTAATCCAAAGCACTTGTATTTGCTTTGGATTTGTATGGGGAAAGTGAATTTCCCCATAAGAAATAATGGAAACTCGGATGTTTCATTCTACAACCCAAAAATATTCATATAAAGATGATTACAATATTGTAACATAATACAAAATAATGGAAGAAAATACAAAATATATGGAAAAATAAACAAATTAATCTACTTACCTTTGAAAACCTTCATGGCTGGTGTGAGGGAGACAAGAGAGAGGAGGGCTATTGTGTAGGATGACTTTCACTAACACTAATGGAATCACTGCTATCTATTGGCTCAATGGAATCTTTTTGTGAAACTTTAACAAGGAACCTATCCAATGACACTTGCTTTTGTCCCCTTTTGAGGATTTCATGGAAATGTGATATTGCATTGTTGTGAAACAGATTCATCGCTCGCACTGCTACAACCTTATTCAGGTGGTGCTTTTCTACAAAATTTTGCCCTGTTTCTCACATTTTACACATCTCCCTAATCTCATTTGAAGTGAGGGATTCCTCTGCCTTTTTATTCTCCTCCTCTACAGATGAGATGCAGATATATATTTTTTATTTTTAATATAGTTTATTGTCAAGTTGGTTTCCATATAACCAGTGCTCATCCCAACAAGTGCCCTCCTCCATGCCCATCACCCATTTTCCATTCTCCCCCACCCTGTATCAACCTTTAGTTTGTTCTCAGTATTTAAAAGTCTCTTGTGGTTTGTATCCCTCCCTCTCCCTAACTATTTTTTCCCCTTCCATTATGGTCCTCTGTTAAGTTTCTCCTGTCCCACATATGAGTGAAAACATATGGTATCTGTCTTTCTCTGCCAGACTTATTTCACTTAGCATAATACCCTCGAGTTCCATCCACGTTGCTACAAATGGCCAGATTTCATTCTTTCTCATTGCCATGTAGTATTCCATTGTATAGATAAACCACATCTTCTTGATCCATTCATCAGTTGATGGACATTTAGGCTCTTTCCATGATTTGGCTACTGTTGAAAGTGCTGCTATGAACATTGGGGTAAATGTGCCCCTATGCATCAGCACTCCCGTATCTGTTGGGTAAATTCCTAGCAGTGCTATTGCTGGGTCATAGGGGAGTTCTATTGTTAATTTTTTGAGGAATCTCCACACTGTTTTCCAGAGCGGCTGCACCGGTTTACATTCCCATCAACAGTGTAAGAGGGTGCCCGTTTCTCCACATCCACTCCAGCATCCACAGTCTCCTGATTTGTTCATTTTAGCCACTCTGACCAGCGTGAGGTGGTATCTCAGTGTGGTTTTGCTTTGTATTTCCCTGATGATGAGTGACGTTGAGCATCATTTCATGTGTCTGTTGGACATCTGGATGTCCTCTTTGGAGAAGTGTCTGTTCATGTCTTCTGCCAATTTCTTTACTGGATTATTTGTTTCTTGGGTGTGGTGTTTGGTGAGTTCCTTATAGATTTTGGATACTAGCCCTTTATCCGATATGTTATTTGCAACTATCTTTTCCCATTCCGTCGGTTGCCCATTAGTTTTGTTGATTGTTTCCTTTGCGGTACAGAAGCTTTTTATCTTGATGAGGTCCCAATAGTTCAATTTTGCTTTCGATTCCCTTTCCTCTTGAGATGTGTCAAGTAAGAAATTGCTGTGGCTGAGGTCAATGAGGTTGTTTCCTGATTTGTCCTCTAGGGTTTTGATGATTTCCTGTCTGTCTCACATTGAGGTCCTTCATCCATTTTGAGTTTATTTTTGTGTATGGTGTAAAAAAGTGGTCTAGTTTCATTCTTCTGCATGTTGCTGTCCAGTTTTTCCAGCACCATCTGTTAAAGAGGCTGTCTTTTTTCCATTGGATACTCTTTGATGCTTTGTCAAAGATTAATTGGCCGTACATTTGTGGGTCCAGTTCTGGGCTCTCTATTCTATTTCATTTGTCTATGTAGCAGGCATAGACGTTTTATAAAATCTTGCAATATCAGCCACTGATATACCTCATTCGTACTTCTTGATGATTTCCTTCTTAACTTACACTGTGATCATCTCCTTCTTCTTACCACCTTTTATTTTTAACATTTTTCTGCATGGGGGCCATTGTATATGCTCACACAGAGGTTGCCAGTACAGTATTAATAAACTCTTGTCATATACTGTATTTAATGTAACTGGCAATAAGGCACTAGAGGAGAAAGGGTCTATATCTGCAAGCAGCCTGACCTAGAATGAAGTAATGTATTCCTAAGCTTTGTCTTGTATGGAAAAGCAAAAGACTGTCCATAGATGCTCTGAAGTGACAAAAGGTAGACTAGTGCCATTTGTGGGCACCTTCCAACGTTCTGGTAAATCACTGATTTCTACCAAACACCGTGGCCTGAAACTGAGCATCTGAGCATCGGAGATGATAAACACAATCCTGCACTGAGAGAGAGAGAGAGAGAGAGAAGATCCATTGGCTGAGTTGTGATCATGTGACATTTGGCATCATGTACTACTCGTACTGGAAGACATTGGTTGTTTATCAACTTAAAATTTATTAGAAATGTTTGCTCTTCTTGCAGAAGACTTGCAGAACAATTTGCTCACAATCTAAGGTTTTACTGTACTTCTAAAAATATATTTTAAATTCAAATCTCAGAATGAAGCTTAAAGACATGCCTATGGAAGCACTATTAGTAATCACATACAAAATCAAAGGAAACATTTTTAAAATTATCTTAATCACAGTACCCATTAAAATGTATTCCACTAACATATGAAATTGTGAATATATTTCCTTCTAGAATTATATTTATACTTATGTTTAGATTTATGGATATATATGAAAAACATATTCCATTTATTACCAAGTTTATGTCTCTTATTTTAATATTTGTCTTTTATTTTAAATATTTTTCAAAACTATTTTCTTTCCTTTATAGCAATGATATTTATCCTTACCTCATGTTTGCTCGAGCAATATCTAGTTAAATATATTCATTTGTGGGACATTCAGCATGACATTTCAATTTGCACCTGTACATTCTATGTTGAACAATAAACTTGTATATAAATTATCTTTTTTCAAATCACAATGAAAGAGAAGATAAATGAAATCCTAAATGTTAGTACTGATCTCAGAACTATTAGAACAAAAAATTTATCAACAATTCAAAATCTAAAAAAATAAAATGGAAAATTTATATTTAAAGGGTATGCATAAAAGAAAGCATGGTCAATATGCAAGCATAAATCTTAAATAATCATTTTTCAGGTTAGTCCTAAATTTCAAGTACTTTACCAGGTAATTAAAATTTCATTTGGCAAGTTTCAAAAAAACCTGATGAAAGGAGCTAAAAATGGATACTTTCTATCACAATTTGGTAAAGTGAATTTCAGTGAAATGTAGAAATGAAGTAAAATGCTTACATACCCACTTGCTATTCAGAGAATAAGTTAAAATATAAAGGGCAGAACTCCAGGAAGTGCTATGCATTTCAAATTAAATACGGGGTCTTCATATGTGAAAGATAAATAGACCTGATCCACTATTCCTTAAGGCTCATCTTACGTCTTATAAAAATTCAGAAATTTTATCATATGGAAAAAGAACATTATATGGAAAAAAAATTCTATCCAAAAACACATAATCTCAGTATCTCTCTTAAGAACATTTATAAAACTTATCTACTAGACCAGTATTATCTATAATATTTATATGTAAATATTTCATTAAATAAAAAGCCTTTAAACTTCAGGAAGGCAGAAATTTTCTTAGTTGTGCCCAACAGCTCCATATCATAACAGTGAGACAAGTGTCTGTTGTCCAACTGTACTATGTGAGTTTGTTTTATTATTACTTGATGCAAATCATAGATGTGTAAGAGAAGATATATTTGAATTAATTTTGTACAAATTTTAGTATTGGAATTTCACATTTTAGTTATGACACTGTATAATTTTCAGAAAAGGACAATTATATTTTATGATTTTATCTCACATGATTTACACACACCCCTGTGAAGTAAGCAGTAACTGCTATCCCCTTGGAACAGTTGAAATAAAAGTTTTATACGACCGAACCAAAGTTACACAACTTGTAAGCAGGGAAATCAAATACACAAGTGGTTTTCTGGCTGCTATTCTTTTGCAAGTCTTCGGAAACACTGGAGTCAGAAAAAAAAAAGTTCTATATAAATAAGTTAAAATAATAAAGCCAATGAAAATATGAATGGTTTCTTTATCATTTTATATCCTTAGCACATTTTATATGAATTCCTGTAATGGGGAGGAAAAATGGAGGGTATAGATTTATTTAAATATTTAAAAAATACATGTGTATTTAAAAAACTAAACATTAGAGAAATTAAGTGAGATCATTAGCTTCATAAGCAAGTACCTGCGTCTGTGACATATTGATTTGTGGCAATCAACTACATGTCAAAATTAATTTCCACATTTTACTTAAGTGTTCTGGATATAACACAGGACTCTCAAGAGATTCCATGCATTTTTAAAGTGCATAACTGAGTAATAAAATGGCATACATAATATTTTAAACTAATACACACAAAAATTGGTAAAGCCAGAAAATGATGAGCTATCGACATATTCATCAGGTAAGAGTTCTTTATAAATAAAACAATATAGACTTCCTGAGAGTAGGGAAAAAATGCACGAGCATCAGCAGGCAAATCAGCTTGCACAGGGGATCGCTGCAAAGGGGTTGATGCCTCAGCATTTCTCTTCTCTGTGAAAAGAGACCTATTCTTGAATTAAAGCTGGCTAAACAGATAAAGGTTGAACTTTTCAACTGCAAAGTAGGTATAGGAATTGCTCCCTTTTTTACTGAGACAAGCAGTAAAATTTTACTACACTTCACCAATTGGGCTTTTCAGCATTAAATACCAGAAAGTCTATTGTGTAGCTGTCTGCAATATAAATGAGGACTGGAGAGGTAAATAGTCATCTAAAATGGTTCATATGAAGACAGAGAATCAAAAGGTAGTAAAGCACCTGTTTTTCTCTGATGAGGTTTCTGACTTTTTGGTATTTCAACTTTCACGTGACAAAAGTAGCCTAAGTTAAAGAAGTGGAAAAGAAGGATTGAATGAAAATAGGAAAAGTAAAAAACTGGAGTTTGTATGGCTGGGCCAGATGTATAAAATCATTAGTTTTATCCCAGTGACAGAATTTTATGGAAAACAATAAAAGCTACATAAAAGAATGCTGATAGCATCACTTTACTCTCTATTAGCATTAGTTTAGATGTGTATGAGAGCGAATATGCACCAGGGAGAAGAAAGTATGGAGAATTTTTTTTTTTGACCATTAAGTTAATGGAGCTGATAAATGGAATTGTAACATTGACACTAAGTGACAGTCTTGTTCCTTTAAAATCTGCTGTTTCATTCTAGTTACTTCAACCTTGAATTTCTAATGTGTGCAGCTATTACATTTAATAGTTGTGTTTGGTGATTTTATGTGATTCCAAAGAATAATAAAAGAAATGCCACTTCTGCCTGAGTAAAGAAAGTTAAAACAGATTAGTGAAATTTCAGATCTATATCTACATATCTGTTAGAATTTATTTAAATTAAAATCCACTGATTTTTCAAACTGACGATCAGACAAAAATGGTGCCATATAGTCAATGAAGGAGGCTTTTTTTCTTCCTGTATTTAAAGAACCAGGGTAAAGAATAAAATTATCTTTTTGTTTTCACACAATTCTGTTACTGTGAGGGCAAATACATCCACATGTACGTCCCTGAAGAGAGAAAAATGGTCACTTTCTGTAATTTAAAAAAAAAAATTACTATTTGAGAGAGAGAGCTAGGTAGGAGCGGAGGGTGAGGAAGAGAGAGAATCCCAAGCAGGCTCCATATTCATCACAGAGTTTAATGCAGGGCTCGATCCCACGACCCTGAGATCATGACCTGAGCCGAAGTCAACAGTTGGACGCTAAACTGACTGAGCCACCGGGCACCCCACTTTCTATAACTTTTCATATGCAAATCTAAGATCCATAAAAAAGAATAATACTTATGGCCTATATTTTTAAATGACAAAAATTTTTACAACATAATTGGGAAAGAGTACACATGAAGCTTTCTTTGACAGTATTCTCAGAAAAATGTGTTAGAAGTGAAGAATAGGGACTGAGATTCCTGTTATTAAATCTACTTGAATTCCAGTCCACTTAATTAGGCATATTTATTTTCTAAGAAATCTTAGAAATTAGAAATCTTATTTTCAAGTGAGTTAACATACAGTGTAGTCTTGGCTTCAGGAGTAGAACCCAGTGATTCATCTCTTATATATGACACCCATATATGCTCATCCCAACAAGGGCCCTCATTAATGCCCATCACCCATATTAACCCATTCTCTCCCTCAACACCCCTTCAGCAACCCTTAGTTTGTTCCCTGTATTTAAGAGTCTCTTATAGTTATCCTCCCTCTGTTTTTATCTTGTTTTTCTCCCCTTCCCCTATGTTCATCTGTTAAATTTCTCCAATTCTGCATATGAGTGAAACCATATGATATGTGTCTTTCTCTGACTCATTTTGCTTCGTGTAATACATTTTAATTCCGCCCATGTTGGGGCAAATGGCAAGATTTCATTCTTTTGGATTGCAGAGTAATATATATATATAATATATATTATATATATTATGACATATATATGACTTCTTAATCCATTCACCAGTTGATAGACATTTGGGCTCTTTCCATAATTTGTCTATTGTAATTGTGTTGCTATAAACTTCAGGGTGCATGTGCTCCTTCAAATCAGCAGTTTTGTATCCTTTGGATAAATTCCTAGTAGTGCAACTTCTGGGTCATAGGGGAATTCTATTTTTAAATCTTCGAGGAACCTCCACACTGTTTTCCAGGGTGGCTGCACCAGTTTCACTCCAACCAACAGTGCAATAGGGTTTCCTTTTCCCCATATACTTGCCAACTTCTGTTGTTCCTGAGTTGTTAATTTTAGCCATTATGACTGGTGTGAGGTGGTATCTCAATGCGCTTTTGATTTGTATTTCCCTGATAATGTGCAACATTGAGCATCTTTTCATGTGTCTCTCAGTCATCTGGATGTCTTCTTCAGAGAAGTGCCTATTCATTTCTTCTGCCCATTTCTTCACTCGGTTATTTGTATTTGGGTGTTGAGTTTGGTAAGTTCAAAATTGAAATTCTTTATCATACTGTGTATCTCCACAAAATTTTGGAAAAAAATAGGTTGTAATTTTTAGTAAAACTAATAAAAATTTAGCACCAGATGTTTTTTACAGGGAAAATTAATCATAAGTCCATAGCAGAAAATGTTCATGAATTTTTATACTGGAAAAAGAACAACTCTGGCTTACAAAATGGCATTTGTTGAAAGCAAAGAGAGAGAAAAAGAGTGAGAAGGAGAGGGGGTGGAAGAAAGGGAAAGAAAGAAGGAAAGAAGGAAGAAAAGAGGAAAGAAAAAAAGGTGGGCAGACAAAAAAGAAGACAAGAAGTCAGACAAAAGAGAGAAGCAAATAATAAAACAATGATCATTGAAGTTGTCCAATAGCAAGTAATTCTTTTTTATCATAAATTTTTATAAGATTCACGTTTTTTTTAATTTTTTAATGTTTATTTACTTTTTGAGAGAGAGAGAAACAGAGCATGAGTGGGAGAGGGGCAGAGAGAGAGAGACACACACACAGAATCTGAAGCAGGCTCCAGGCTCTGCACTATCAGCACAGAGCCCAATGTGGGGCTCGAACCCACGAACCATGAGATCATGACCTGAGCTGAAGTCAGATGCTTAGCCGACTGAGCCACCCAGGCACCCCTATAAGATTCAAGTTCTTAAAAAACAAAGTTGACCAATTAAGTAAAGGAACAAACACAAACTTAGGGAACAGCTTTTTCTAAAACTACATCTTCCATATAAAAATGAACAAAATAAAGCTAAACAAAACAAAACAAAACAAAAAACAGACCAAAGGATTGCTTTTGTAAAGTTATCATGTACATAAATGCTTGCTGGTGGGTGAGGGAGGAGTTATCTCTAGTTTACATCCATAACAGAAAGGAATAATGAAACTTGATCTAACTGTTGTGACTGAAATTAAATAGGATACATTGACATAAACATTTTATAAAGCTACATTAAATAAACACTAGCTAATGCAGGCATAGTTGATCAATAAGTAAAGTTCAAGTTGACTAATGCTAGATTTTTTTTTCCAAAAGACATTTCAGTGAACTGTAAAACTTGATTGCAAAGTTAGCTAGCATAAACAGATGCTTTTACAACTTGCTATATTTATTAACCATGAGTAATATTGACTTTGTTTTGAATAGGACTTCTCTGCTGTGCTTTGGTTTAGAGCATCTTTGCTGCGTATTCAAGATATGAAAGATAGACACAAGAGTTCATCCGTTCTTATTTTCATTTAGTTTTTCATTTATTTATATATTCATATTTATATTCTTTAACATGAATCCCTAAGGATTTGAGGGGAAGAATATTAACCAATCTTTCTATTATATATTGCTGTATAACAACTCCAAAACATAGACATGTAACACGATTCTTATTATTTTCTTCCATTATTTTTTTCTGATTTTATTGAAAGCATAGTTGACTTACACTATTAAATTAGTTTCATGTGTACAAGCCATTTGACATCTTGTATACATTGTGAACTGATCACCATAGTATATTCAGTTACCATCTGTCACCATACAATGTTAATACAATATTATTACTTTCCCCATGATGTACATTATATTCCCATGATTTATTTACTTTACAACCAGAAGTTTGTACCTTCTGATCCCTTTTACCCACTTTGTCCCTTTCCCTCCTCTTACGTGATCTTTTTAGAGTAAGCTGAGATCAGCTGTGCTGCCATTATGGATGTCATTACGGACATCACCTGGCTCACTGAGATGACTGGTTTACTGGGTTGAACAATACTCCCTTCCAAAGTCACCTCTACCCATGATCTCAGAATGTGACCTTATTTGGAAAGAGGGTCATTGCAGATGTAATTGGTTAAGATAAAGTCGTGCCATATTAGGATGAACCCTAAATCTAAAAACCGTTGTCTTTATACGAGAAAGGAGAGAGGGTCACAAAGGCACAGAAGAACACCATGTGAGGAGAGAGGCAGAGACTGAAATATCTGTATAATAGTTAAGGAATGCCAAGGACTGCTGATAACCTCTATTATCTAGGAGAGGCATGAATAGATTCTCCCTCCAGTCCTCCAGGAGGAACCCACCACACTGACACTTGTTTTCAGACTTTTAAGCTCCAGAACTGTGAGGAAGTAAATTTGTTGTGTTAGGCCACACCGTTTGTGGTAATTTGTTACTGCAGCTCTAGGAAACTGATACAAGTAGTCATCTTTCTCTCTTCATGAGTGTAGCATCCCTCCCTTTCATGTGGCTTTGCCATGATGTCTCTCTACATGGTATCTCAAGCTGGACAGATGGGAGTTTTTTTCATGCAGGTGCAGCGTTCCCAAAGTAGAAGCTGTCAGAACAATAAAGGCTGGGAATTGCAAGGAGCTTAGCGTTATTTCTGCCAAATTTTATTTATTTTTCAAGTTTTAATTTTTTAACGTAATTTCCACACCTGACATTGGGCTTGAACTTACAACTCCAAGATCAAGAGTCACAGCTCCTGACTAAGCAAGCTAGGCACCCCTATGTTAGGGGTTATTAACTGAAGCCACACCCAGATAGGATGAGAGGTGACTGCAGCAGAGAACGAGTACAAGGACATTTATATTTCAGTGGTAGCCTCCAATATCAACAGTGTTTTAATAGTCTTCCTCAAATAGTTAATGATGACAAATGTAGATCAGTTGGATTAAAACACATTGTAAAGCTTTAAGATTTTATATCAAAATAACAAGAAACAGGCATGCTATGAAACAAAGTAATCAGAATTTGGCAGTGTGAAACAAAGTAATCAGAATTTGGCAGTTTTTCCTTCTTACTATGTCCATCTTATTAATATTTATTAATTTTTTTGGTATACACATATGGAATCTCCAATATTTTGACTAATAGCTACTCAGGACAAGTCCGGTTATACTGCATTGTTCTTAATTATTCACATCTGACTATGAGCTCCTTAGTGACAAGACCAAAATTCATGCAAAAATAAAAGCTGTTTAATTCTAAGAATTTCCTCAACATCTCAACTAGAGAAAGTACCATTGCTGGTTAACTAAGTAATGTGAAGCTTTACAGTAGAGTGTATATGTAACATTCAAAGATGACTTTTTGCCTTCATGAAGCTTTTAATCTATTGGATAATACAGGCAACACACAAGGAGAAAATATCAAACAAAGTTCCAGGAGCGATAATCACCATGATGAAAAATAAAGCAGAGTAGTCATGAAATTTTAGTTAGAGTTCACAAAATTTTTCTGAGAAGATAATTTGAACAAAGACATGTATTAGCTGAGAGAGTAAGCCACTTGAAGATCTGGGACAAGCTTCAGGCATAGAAAATAGGGAGAACAAAGGTCCACAGATAAGAATACAGTTGCAATTTCAATAATTTGGGCAGCAACATCTCAACAGTTTTAGTTTGGTCCAAAGTGTTATTTTTTCATGCCTTATTTTTTCCTGATGAACCAAAACCACATTGGCTCAGCTAAAGCTGTGATACAAATCCTTGTCAATTAGCTCACCATTTAATAGTATCTTGCCAAGGCACTAGATTTTATTGATGGCTTTTAAATCTCTGCTGCCAAAAAAGATTTACTTCTTTAAGGATTTCTTGGCAAAAATTGATGCATTACTCCCATGAAGTTAGACTCACAACTCAGAATCAAGTGAAAGAAATCATACACCTGCCTCAAAAGCCTATTATTTATCTCATTCTATATGTAACTTTCTAAATAAAGGTTCCTAGAACTTTTTGGAAGCTTGCAAATTACTGAAGTGTAAAACTTATTATAAACTTTGGAATGAAAATTCTAGTTTACTTATTTATTTTAATAATTTCTTTTAATGTTTATTTATTTTTGAGAGGGAGAGAAATCAGAGTGTGAGCTGGGGAGGGGCAGAGAGCGAGAGGCAGACACAGAATCCAAAGCAGGCTCCAGGTGCTCAGCTGTCAGCAGAAGAACCCGAGGTGGAGCTCAAACTCAGGAACCCGTGAGATCCATGACCTGAGCCAAAGTCAGACGCTTAACCCACTGAGTCACCCAGGCACCGCTGAAAATTCTAGTTTAAAACCACTACAGCATTCATGTATGTTCACTATCTCATTACCTCATCAAATAAAGAGTCACATAAGTTGTTAAAAAAAAAACATAACAGACATTATTGAGCTTATTTTGCCAACATTAAAATAACTGAGAAAAGTACCCAACAAGTACAAACACATTTTTCTGTCATCTTTGTCAACCTGACGTTTTGAGAAGAAATGCATTTTCTTCAACAATTATTTCACTTTATGTGGCAGTCACTATTCCAAGTGCTTAGGTGTTTTGTTTGTTCATTTGATTCCGTTCCCTACAGAGTTCCCCTTACTTTTTGCCCTGCCTTTAGTGCACTCTGACCACTGAAATCATTTTGGGAAAATATGGCTTCCATGTTTGGAAACAAAACAAAACAAAACAATGTACAGCAGAGATTTCAAAGGCTACATTCTGGCCTATCAACAGCCTTATTTTGGAAATGTATTTTTTTTTCCTTACTGAAATTAGAGTCCATTAGCATACTTGTAAAATTATCATTACTGGGGCACTTGGGTCACTCAGATGGTTAAGTATCAGGCTCTTGATTTTGGCTCAGGTCATTATCTCATGGTTCATGAGACCCAGCCTGTCTCAGGTTCTGAGCAGGCAGCACAAAGCCTGCTTGGGATTCTCTCTCTCCTTCAGCCTCCATCCCTCCCTTGCTCTCTCTCGTGCACACGTTCTCTCTCAAAATAAACTCTATAAAAATTATCATTACTATCTTTGAGTTTTAATTGGAGTGTTTAGATAATTTATATTTTGTATAATTTTGATATGTTTGAGATTAAATCTATGATTTGGACATCTGTTTTCTATTTGTCTCATCTTGTTCTTTTTTCTGTTGTTGTTGTTGTTGCTGTTGTTATTTCTTTGGAATAACTTTTGTGATTTTATTTTTCTCTTTTTTTGCCTCTTTCCTATAACTCTGTTATTTTAAGGTTATATAAGGGTTACATTATAGTACTGTACTTTTACCATATTCTATTTTCAAATGATATACTATATCCCATAAAATTATAAGATTCTCCCAACATCATACTACCACCTGTCTTTACCTGGTCTTGATGTTCACATTATGATATTTTATTTCTATATGTATTATAAATCCCATAATGTGCTGTTTTATTTTTGGCTTAATCAGTTCATTATATTGTATAGAAAATTATAATTAAAATGTATTTTATGTTTCCCCACATTACTCTTTTCAGTGGTTTTCATTCTTGTTGGTATGATTTTCCTTCTGTTTGAGGGTTTTCAGTTAATATTTTTTTCTGTACAGGTCAGTTGGTTATTTCTCTCAGTTTTTATGTCTTAAAAAGTGCTTATTTTTCCTTCATTTTTGAAAGATATTTTTACAGGAGTAGGTCTCTTAAGTTGGTAGGTTTACCCTTTCCCTACTTTAAGTTGTTTCTCCTCTGTATCCTGACTTACACTGTTTTCAAAGAGAAGTTTCAATGAAAATAAGATTTATCTTTGTAACTCTGTATACAATGTGTCTGTGTGTCCTTGGGTTCCATGCTGCTGTCCTCTGAGCCTGATGACCATGTGTTCCTATATTTTTTTGGCCAGAATCTTTTCTCCCAAGATAGGGAACACAAAATATTCATCCTGAGCAGGGCTTGAGAGCCTTGCGGTCACAGTCCCTCTGTGCAATGACTTGGTCTGCAGTCAAGGGCAGAGGTGGAAGCACAGGTCTCTGAGGGTTGGACACTTTTTGCCTTTCTTCATCATCTGAACTTCCATCCTTGTCTTGCCCTTGGGTATTCTGATCCAGCTGGGATGGATGCTATTTTATCTTGTACTGTTTCTTAACCTTCTCATCAGACTCCACCTCCATCTTAACTCCCCACTCTCCCCAAACTTCTTCCAGTAATCCATAATGAGGATTTGGGCCCTCAGCTCCTCCAAGGTGTTGAAGGGAGAAAAGTTCAAGTCCATTGTTTCTACCACCACCACCAGTGATTAATTTGATGATTTGCAAATGTACACTTGCTCCTTTCTTCTTTTTTTTCCTCATCTTGGAACTTGGCTTGCTCAATTCAGTAACATACCTGGTCCAAATCTTCTCTTTTTTGAGATTATTTTATTTTATTTTATTTTAGGGAGAAAGAGAGTGTGTGAGCAGGGGAGAGGGTCGGGGGAGAGAGAGAGAGAAAGAGAGAGAGAAAGAGAGAGAGAAAGAGAGAGAGAGAGAGAGAGAGAGAGAGGATCTTAAACAGACTCCACGCTCAGCATGGAGCCTGTCATGGGGTTTAATCCCAAGGCCCTAGGATCATGACCTGAGCTGAAATCAAGAGTTGGACATTTAACCGATTGAGCCACTCAGGTGCCCTTATTTTTTCAGCTTTGTGAATAAGCCTTTGGGTGGAATTAAAACCTGGAATAACGTCCCACCAGCATGGTGAAGTAGTTGGAAGGTTGTGCTGCAAATGGAGAAGTCAAATTGGTAGCTATTCTATTCTTTCTGTATCAGCTGTGTTAGAAACAAGTGCCCATTCCTTGCCACAGGCTGAGCCATCAGTTTCATCACATCCAGGTTGAAGGCTGAGATGGAGGCTGGTTATAAGATGGAGGGGCATGCTATGATGAAGTCAAACTTGAAGGGAGGCTCTTTGGGCATGATGGGCTCCTGGATTACCTGGGGTTGGGCATTCTGGGGGAGCTGCTACTGGGTAGCTTGCTTCTTATATTGCTGCATAACGTTGGGGATGGTAGCTGAGGGCTCCTGAGCCTTCCCCTCCTTACATTCACTGACCTAGTGAAGGTGGTAGGCATGGTAAGGGTCACTGGAGTTCAGGAAGTTGAACTGAAGGTTGTCCATCTAATTCTGTTATATTCTAGCTTCACATTCAGGTCTGCTTCCGGCCACAAATTTGTCAGTGCTGTCAGTGATATCCCTGACCGCTGGAGAAGGGTAAATAATCCCCACCACTGGTTTGGAAGGCATAGAATCCCCCTTTGAAGATGCTTCTTCTGTGTGCAATCTGGGCATGGTGGCTGCTGGCAGTGATGAGGGCACTCCTCTGCCTGGTTCTGGCCTGCATGATTGCAACAGTCAGCACTGCCTACGGGTTCAGGAGCGGCACTGCATGCATCAAGACAGGCTCTCTGCACCATTGGAGGATGGTATGTATATGTTAAGTGTGTGTACCTGTGTTTGTGACTCATTTTAAGAGTTTCTCTGTGCCATTGATTTTAGGCTATTTGATTATATTGTGACTTGATGTAGTTTTATGTTTCTTATTTTTTGTTATTTTTAGCTTATTTGTAAGTTTATTATTTTCATCATTAAAAAAATTTTAAGCCATATTTATTTAAATATCATCTTTACCCCCATTTAGTTCTTCTTCTTAAGGAACTCCAATTTGGCCTACATGAGATTGCTTGAAGCTGTGACTCAACTCATTGATGCTATGTTTATTTATTTTTCTTCTTGTTTCATTTTAGTTTCTATGTTTTAAAATTATTTTTCTCCTGTAATGCATAATCCTGTAATGCATAATAATTGTTAATCCCATGTAGTATTTTTTAAACTTTGGTATATATCTCCTAAAAATAAGTTTTATTTCTTACATAAATTAAAATAATATAATTTGAAAAAAATTAACAATAGCTTGATGAAATTATCTTGTACCCAGTCCACACTAAAATTTCACGAGTTCTTCCCAGAATGTCTTCTAAAGTCATCTTTCTTTTGACAAAAATCTAAGTAGAGTTTCATATTGCAGTTAATTATGGTTTTTTTTTGTATTTTTCATTTTAGATATTGTAGTTTTTAGGGGATACTTATTTTTTATTTATTTATAAATAAATATAATGTTAATTACAATATAATTAACATACAATGTCATATTACTTTCAGGTGTACAATATAGTGATTGAACAATTCTATAGATCATTACTCAGTGATCATCATAAGTGTTCTATTAATCCCCTTCACCAATTTCATCCATCCCCCCACAGACCTCCTTTCTGATATGCTAGATATTGTAGTTTTTATGTATAGAATTTTCATGTGGGGTTTCTTTATTACTCCATGTTCCTTCTAACATTCTCAAAATTTCCTGTATCTTTTTGATATGAAATGCATACTTTAATAATAATAGAAATATACTTTTAATAATCATTGTAATATTCTTGCTTACTAATCCTATTATCTAGGTCATTTCTAGGCCAGATTTGATTGATTTGCTTTTCCCTTCATTATGGGACATATTTTTATAGTTCTTATATGTATACAGTAAGTACCCCTAAACTCCTATTCCAGAAAAAGGCCACAGGTGCAACACAATTTCAAAAGCCAGAAACATAAAGACACTTAAGATGTTCCAAATTCTTTTTTATGCAGCACGTATAATATTGACATTTAATGGTTATAATCTTTGAACAGAAAATTATAACCTAAACTAACTTAAATAGCCATATATTCTAGATATATATTAGTAAACAGAATAAAAGCTTATAAAATTATGCATTTTTACCAAATGTGATTTATTCCAGATATTCAAAGATGATTCAGTATTAGGAAGTCAATGAATATGACTGCCATACTGATAATGGTGAGAGAGAAAATCACATCATTTACCTCATTAAAGTTGAAAATAACTCAAAGTTAAACACATTTTTGTTTAAAAGCAATAAATAAATTAGAAGAGGAAAAGGAACCCTCTTGCTGTGTTGGTAAGAATAGAAACTGGTGCAGTCACTGTGGAAAACAGCACGGAACTTCCTCAAAAAATAAAAAATAGAACTACTCTACAATCCAGTAATCACAGTACTGTGAGCTTATTTAAAATATACAGGGGTGCCTGCATGGCTCAGTCGGTTGAGCATCTGACTTCGTCTCAGGTCATGATCTCATGGTTCGTGGGTTCGAGCTCCCCATCTGGCTTGACAGCTCAGAGCCTGGAACCTGCTTCAGATTCTGTGTCTCTCTCTTTCTCTGCCCCTTCCCTGCTCATGCTCTGTCTCTCTCTGTCTCTCAAACATAAACATTAAAAATATTGAAAAAATGTTGAAAAAATATTTAAAAAATACAAAAGCACTAATTCAAAGGGATACATGCATCCTTATGTTTATAACAGCATTATTTATAATAGCTAAGATATAGAAGCTGCCCAAGCATCCATTGATAGATGAATGGATAAAGAAGAGATGGGGTATACACACACACACACACACACACACACACACACACACACACACACAGAATATTATTCGGCCACAAAAAAGAATACAATACTCTCTAGAACTAGAGAGTATAATGCTAGGCAAAATCAGTCAGTCAAAGACAAAAACCATATAATCTCACATAGATATGGCAATTAGAAACAAAACAAATGACCAATGGAGGGGGGGGAGAAAGAGAGAGAGAGAAACAAACCAAGAAACAGACTCTTAAATACAGAGAACAAACTTGTTGTTGCCAGAGGGGAAGTGAGTGGGAGGATGGGTGAAATAGGTGATGCAGATTAAGAGTAAACTTACCAGGATGAAAAAATAATAATAAAATAAATGAATAAAACAATAAATTAGAAATTGAAGTTTAAGTAAAAAACTTTAAAATATACATAGTTAAGTCCAAAAATCATCATTCCATTTAAAAGGAAAACATTAGAGATAGTATTACTAAGTCAAAGGTGTCCATTGCATCCTCTATCATTGACTTAGTTAATAAAATTGAGGAGAAAGGAATCAGATAATACATATTAGAAAAGGAAGAGTGAAATTATCTCTTTTTATGGATTATAGAGATTATGTAGAAGTCTATGACATTCTTAAGCATGGGTTTATGAGATTATGAATGAAAAACCGGAAATTATGGGTAAAGGATAGGGTGGGACCCTGAGAAACAGATGAAAGAAAAAGTGGATAAACAGCAGCGTTAGGGAGACCATCTGCAAACTGAAGTGTGTGGGGATTGCAAACAATTCTATTCTTAGATATAATTTGAACCTAATAAGAAATGGTTTTCCTCATTTCAATTCAGTAGACTTTCTTAATGATGTATATAAAGCCAGTCATCAGTGCTACCTTAAATCAAGCTCTAATAAAATTCATTGAGAAAGGAAAAATTGATTTTCACATATACACCTACCATTTATAAGAGTACAGTTCATATTTGAGAGCAAATAAAAATGTATCTGGAATCAGAATATGAATGTAAATCCCCTATCAAAATTATCTGAAAATATCATTAAAGAATCATTGGTTTGTGAAGATTGTGTACTTTAGTAGGTTGAGAGGCTTTTTGTTCCTTTCATCTAGCCCATTTTGGACATTTAAAGATAGTAATAAATTGAGCCTTTAGTCTTGCCATGCAAGGAATTTCTTTGACATGAAGAGTATTTGAGAAAGCTTCTTGTATTTTAGGGGAAAAATAAATGCTATCGTTTATGAAACATAAGCTTTGATTCTTTTAACTTTTATCTAAGCATACCCTAGATATTCCATATATATTCACCTGAACATAGCCCAAGGAAACTTTGAATCTTTGTAGACAAATATTTTTGCTTTCTTTTAAACATTATAGGATATAGAAACCACACACACACACACACACACAATAATGAAATGTATTATCATTTTATAATGTAAATATAGTGATTGCTTTGGGACACACTGAGAAAATGCACTCATGTTTACATTTTTCAACAGTATCCACATTTTTCTTTATTTTAAAACCTATAATTTGGGGAGTAAAAGGCTCATCTTTCATTCACTTTTATTGCTCTAAGATTCAGTTTTAGAGGTGCCTGGTGGCTCAGTCAGTTAAGTATTTGACTTTGGCTCAGGTCACAATCTAACAGTTTGTGAGTTTGAGTCTCTCATCAGGCTCTGTGCTAACAGCTCAGAGTCTGGAGCCTGCTTAGGATTCTGTGTGTCCCTCTCTCTCTGCCTCTCCTCACTCCTGCTCTGTCTCTGTCTTGCTCAAAAATACATAAATATTAAAAAAAACAACAACAGTAAACAGACTTCTGATTGTTAATGCATGCCATTTAAAACATATTTACTATTGCCTATCAATCAAAACATAAAATAAAAATATAAAGAAAAATTGTGTATCAATCCATCAATTATATGAAATACTAAGAATTGCAGATCATTTTTATTAAGAAGCAAGCATTATGGAATAATTGAAGCCCCAATATTCAATGTATCAACATATTTCCTGTAGTGCTTGGGTGGCTCAGTTGGTTAAGTGTCCGACTCTTGGTTTGAGCTTCGGTCATAATTTTATGGTTTCATGAGTTCAAGTCCCAGATCAGGTTCTGTGCTGGCAGTGCAGAGTCTGCTTGGAATTCTCTCTCCCTGTCTCTCAGCCCCTCCCCAACTCATGCTGTCTCTCTCTCTCTCTCTCTCTTTCTCTCAAAATAAATAAATAAACTTAAAAAAACATATTTCTTTTTACGTTTTAATTTAATTTTAATTTTTACTATTTATTTATTTTTATTTTTAATTTTTGTTTTACAGAAAGAGAGCATGTATGAGTAGGAGAGAGGGGCAAAAAGAGAGAGGGAGAGAGAGAATTCTATGCTTAGCACAGAGCTGGATGGGGGGCTTGATCCCACCATGACCATGGGATCATGACCTGAGCTGAAACCAAGAGTCCAATGTTCAACCAACTGAGGCAGCCAGGAGCCCCTCAACACATTTCCTAAAACTTTTCCATCAGGAAAGAATTATAAATTTGGTGTTTATGATCCCCATTTATTTAATACTTTAACTACATCTGAATGTCCCCTTAAACCACATTTAATATTGCTTCACACATTTTTTAAATATACGTTAATTTAAAAAAAAAACACTGCCTCCATGATGCACATGGTGACCCAAGGTTTACTGGATATGTACAAAATTGAGAACAAAAAGTATTTTTTTCACATATCATATTTTTATGTTTATATATTTTTAATATTTTTATTTATTTGAGAGAATGTGAGGGGCACAGAAAGTGTAGAGAGTTCTGAGCAGGCTCTGTTATGTCAGCACAGAGACTGATAAAGTTCAGATCCACAAACCATGAGATTGTGACCTGAGCCAAAATTGAGTTGGACATTTAACTGACTGAGCCACCTAGGCACCCCTTATGTTTATATTTTTAACTTGCATATATCTTTACTAAAATCTTCTCTATTTTGTTTAATGTAGCATATAATTTATTAAACTCTTCTTTTCCATCACTACTTGGTATATTTTTATCATCTTACTCTATTTATTATATAAATCACAGCAATATCCAGAAATTTAGAAATGAAAGTTTTACTCTTTTTGCAAGGTTGCTAGACATGTCATAAAGTGTGTAAGTGTATAAAACCTTCCTTTCTTGGCGTCACTCATGCCCCCATTTTCAAAAGTTAAAAAAAAGTCCCACATTCCATCTAATTGAATACTATAGAACATATAATGCCTCTGATATAGAAGATAAATTCTCATATAAGTTAGTGGCCAAGAGCGATGAAGGAGATAATGCATATAAATCAGTCTTTTATTATATTTTTCGTAATATTCTCTATCTGTGCTTCTGTGAACTACAGTATTAATCATAGGGCTTATTAGTGTTAAGTCCGAGTTATTTTTAATTTTTTGAATAAACCTGTGTAATTATTACAGTAAATGCAACCAAATTAACATTAAAATCATCTATTTGAAGGAAAAAACCCTGCAATCCCAGTCATTTCTCTATAAATGGCGTTTCACTCTATTATGTACAAGAAAATACAGTTTGTGCTTGGGTTGTATTGCTTTGGGGCAATTACAGTTACATAGTTTTGATCAGTGGATCAATACAAAAATAATGCAATTCATATTTTTTAGATCTCTCAGATTGAGTATTCATACAAATGCTAATACATGATCAAATAACATGATTAAATATGTAAACATATCTATATATTTTGAACAGGTTTCAAACAGGGAATAGCTTTATATAGAGACATTTCCTTAATAATCTCCTCATCCCTTTTCGTCTAGCCAACATTCACTCACGCTTTAATCTTCACTGTGATAGTATATCATGAGAGTAATGGTAAAGGGTCCCTAGTGCCAGACATCTAGTCAGATTCTCCAAGAACAGGTGTTTGGAAAAGTGCCAGTTTGTAATGGAGTTAATAATATAAGACAATAAAGTGGGCTTTCAAAAATGCTTAATGACTTCAATTAAATGGAGGAACTCTTTTTTTATATGTACTGAGCATAGGACCTTTGCATTTTTATTATGCTGCTTTTCATTCAATGTAGTAAATATTAATGTTAATACATATAAGCAATATGCTTCTATTTGAGAAATTTGAAAGAGAATTCATTGCTTTTTTTATTTTACAGTGAAGTGTTTTGGTTAAAAATCATGAGATAATAACAAAATAGTAACAGAAAAATAATGTTGTTTTAACTGATAATAAACAGCGTGCATCAATGAATCATTGCTTTTTTTATTTTACAGTGAAGTGTTTTGGTTAAAAATCATGAGATATAACAAAATAGTAACAGAAAAATAATTTGTTTTAACTGATAATAAACAGCGTGCATCAATGAATCATTACTACTAGTCATAGTATCTTCATGTTTCACAGTGCACTTTAGCTGAGTGTGAAATATTCACTGTCACAGTAAACCACTAGGAATTATATTTTTACTACTTGGTAACCCAACCTATGTTGTCTTTTCTTTTCTTTTCTTTTAATGCAGGCATAATTGGCATATAACTTTATATTAGTTTTAGGTATTCAACATAATGATTCAATATTTATATATATTGTGAAATGAAGACCACAATAGCCTAGTTAACATCTGTTAGCCTATAACATCTATATATAGTTGTACATTTTTTTTCTTGTGATGATAAATTTTAATATCTATTCTCTTAATAAATGCTATAATTTTTTTCATTTTATATTTTATAGTGCTTCCTGGGCAACCTTTTTTTCAAATGAAAGATATTTTAAAAATAACTCAGAGGAAGCATATTTTCAAATCAGAGGGGACATGTATTTTTTGTGAAAAGGTGTAATATATTCAAATTTGCCATCAATATACTTAGATTTTCCTTTTATTTCTTTCCACACTGTTTTTCAGTACATAGCTTTGGATCTACCTATTCAGAAACAAAAAGTGACCAAGGGAACCAATTAAGAATTTATGAGTAGATTTACCAAAATATGGATAAAAGAGGGAAAAAAGCATATGTAAAATAAGCCACAGAAAAATAACTAATCTAGGAATACACGCTGAATTTCAGATATATTTCTTCAAGCCTTCAAAGCAATTAGACTTTGATATTAAAAATATACATCTCATAAAAAAATAATAAGTTAACAGGAGGAAGTAAAATGTGAGTTAAGTATTAACAAAATAATATAAGAAAAAGATACTCATAAACTGTGTATTATATGCACTAAAATGCAAAAACATCTGAATAGAGGAATAGTATAAGTGAAAGGCATCTAAATAACATAGGAAAATAAATGGAAAATAGCAGACACACATATCAATAGAAAAGCTATGGTGAAAATGGATGAGGAACAAATAGGATGCAATATACGTATGTAAAGAAGAAAAAGAGAACAAGTAAAAGTCTTCATATGAAAAGAAATATTTATGTATAAAAAGGAAATCTGAAAATCTATATTGAAATGTGACTTACCGGGCACTTGGGTGACTCAGTCAGTTGAGTGTCTGACTTCAGCCTAAGTCATGATTTCATGGTCCATGGGTTCAAGACCCACATCTGGCTCTGTGCTGACAGCTCTGAGCTTGGAGCCTACTTCAGATTCTGTGTCTCCCTGTCTCTCTGCCTCTTCCCTATTCATTCTCTGTCTCTGTCTCAAAAATAAATAAACATTAAAAAAAAAGCAAACTTAATATCATCTGGAAAAATGATGTAAGCTGATTAACAAAAAGGAGTATCTTTATAAAAATACAAAACATCAAGATCTAAACATAATGTGCAACTAAGTGAAAAGGGAAATCACATATTACAATAACCTGAAGAAAATAGTAACTCAAGAAATTTGAACTTATTTTTTCTTTAAAAAATAAACACAGATGACCAACAGAGAATTTTGGTGGCTGTGAAAGTATTCTGTAGGGTATCATAATGATGGATATATGTCACTATCCAAATCCATGCAATGTACATCAAAAGTTAACACTAATGTAAACTATGGACTTAGGTGATTATGACGTGTCAATGTAAGTTTATGAATTTTGACAAATGTACCATTCTGGTGGTGGTGGTGGCAGGGCGGGGATGATACAGGAGGGTGGTTATGAATGTGTGTGGGCAGCAGTTTAAGGGAAAACTCAGTCTTCGTCTCAATTTGCTGTGAACTTGAAACTGCCCTTAAAAAACAGCCTTAGAAACAGATTAAAAAAAAAAA